>JAGKQL010000036.1:8337582-8353824 GCA_018398635.1 Cyprinodon brontotheroides
AGCCTGTTTTCAGGGCCTTTTTTTTGGCTACATATTTTTTATTTTTTACTACATGCCTCCCCATCTTCTTGCCATATGTTTCTATGGCATAAATCAGTATCTGTGACCTGTTTTCATTTAAAAGAACATTGGCACAAACCCTAGCCTGTATGTATTTTATGTATGTCATCGAGAGTATTTAAATGATTTTCAATCAAGGAAAAATAACTCGCGATTAAAATGCGTTGCGAGTTAACTCAGGCATTGATGCGATTAATCGCGATTAAAAAATTTAATCGATTGACAGCACTAATATATATATATATATAATCAAGATGAGATGCAAAATCAGCTTTTTGTTGTTGTTTCAAATCTGCTGTTAATAATTTAAGTTGTTTTTGCTGTGTTAATGTTTTTAGTTAAATTAGTATTTAAAAAGTTTCAATTTCGTTTTTTTCTATTATAGGATTTATGTTATATTTCTATAGGCTTTCTAAACAATACAGGTTCTGAGAATAATATCGTTATTAAGACAAAAAGGAAAAGTCATTAAATTGAATGGAAATATGATGAAATGTTGGAACAGGGATGAAAGTTTAAACTATAAGACTTGTTTAATAAATGGAACAATCATCTCTGAGTATTTAGGAGAATGAAAAGCGTTTCCATGGTAACCGTGTTTCCATGGTGACTGTAGTAACTGTGCAGGCATGTAGTGAAGTTTACAGGAAGAGTTGTTCTCTAGAATGTATATAAAAAGCATCCCGATCCACATTTCAGTAGATGGCGGTAATGCGCATCATAAGGAGGCCAACCGCCATAAAAAAAAAAAAAAGAAGTTTGTTTCATTCATTGATTGTAAGAAAGACAGATTTTCTTCTTTTCATGGTAGAAGTGATCAATTGTAGCGCTCAGACGACAAGAAAAACCGAAAAAAGTCAAAATAATAGTTAATGCTGCTAAAAAGTATAAGAGATTTAAATTGGGAAACAGTTGAAAGCATGATGGGAAAAACCATCAGAGACTGCAGAGCGAGGATAACTTAAAGATAAATTGAAAATTATGAGGGCGAATGTGATTGAGTATTTATTTTTATTGGGTTCAGTTAAACAGTTCGGAAAAATATTATTTTATTTTTTATTTTATTTTTTCTGTGGGTGAGCCGTGTCCTGTTTCCTTGTTTAACTCCTTATCAGTTGGTGGCGGTAATACACTTTTAACTAGTTTGGCAATCGCCATAAAACATCAGAAGAAGAAGAAGAAGTTTGCTCTCTAGAGGCGCTGCTCAAACTTCGCCTGACATTTTGACGTCAGCAGGATGTTCGCTCCACTGCCGTGACGTCACCCTCCCAGAATGCCTGGCTCCCAGCGCGGTGCCCCAGAGTCCAGGCCTGAAACTCCAACAAACTGCTTTCAAACTTCTGCTGCAATGTCGCCGCGGAGCGCGAAGGGAGGAAGGACGCAGAGCCGGACGGACGAGTCGGTGAGTAAAGCTCCGATGCTCCTCCGCTGCTCCTTCGGTTCTCCTCCGCAGCTCCTTCGGTTCTCCTCCGCTGCAAACTTCGACAGAAGTTGGTGAAGCTTTTGTTTATGAATCAGGCTCCGCTGCGGGGATCGCTCCTCCGCTCCTCTCGGCCTCACTGCGGCAGGAAGCGGCTCAGCTGCGGCTCCATAAAACCCCAACCCACCGACCGACCCCGCAGGCCGGAAGGCTGCGGAGCCCGGGCTGCTCCACACACAGCTTCTGCACAACTTCCATGGCGCGCCGCCTGGAAGGCCGAGCCAGAGGAGCCGAGCTTAGATGAGCCGAGCTTAGCTGAGCCGAGTTTAGCTGAGCTTCAGCTAAAAACCTCCTGCAGGTTCTGCTCTTTCTGAGGATCAAACAGAAACATAACACTCTATGGAAAGCCGTTTCATTCAAAATTAAACACTTTAATATTGCTATTGACAAATACTCAATAAAATAAACTACTGCCTCTATGGCATAAAACCCAATATATAAGAAATGCAGGTGAAGATTCTCAGTCATCAGAGTCATTCTAAAAAGGTTTCAAAGTTTAAAGACGTTTCTCTTCCCATCCAGATTGGATCCGCTCCTCTGGTTCAATCTGCATGTTTTCTAAACTAAAAACCAGGCTTTTTATTTTTTGCTCCACTCTATAAAACCTGCAACTCAACTTTATTTCAGACATTTTGAATTGAAAAGCTTCATGGATGGGAAGAGAAACGTCTTCAAAAAAGTGTGTTTTTAGTAGGGATGCACGCGATATTGGGATTTTGGCGATATCCGATATGCCGATATTTTAAAACTCATGTAGCCGATAAACCGATATCGATACCGATGTTAAAGCTGGACAAAAAATTAGTAGTCATTGAAAATAGCAGCTTTGTTATCCATTTCTGACACTTTGAAAAATAATAAACTCAAATATAATTTCATATCGTCGCTGTCGGACGGAAACCTCGTATGTCCAAAACCATAAAGTTTACAGGAAATTGTAAAAACAGCGACAGCGGAAGAGCCCAATGGAGTAACGAAATTAAGTCCCAACCTTTTTTCAACACATTTAATTGGTTAATATTTTCCAAAACATACGTTCACATGTGGGGACTGACCAATCCTATCAATTTATGAAATAAAAAAAAAAAAAGTCCAAAATGGGAGTTACAAGGTTTTTTCCCGACAGCGACGATATGCTGATATCAAATTAATTTTTAAAAAACGCTGCATCGATCTATTTTACTTTCAAAAGCTCGTGAAATTTCATCGTTCTGTTACAAACTCGTGATATTTTGCAAATTCTGTGAGATTTTGTTAGTAAAATAGATCGATACCCCAATCAATATATCAACATATAAAAATATGGCAACATTTGGTGAATTTTCGGGGATTTGTGTAGCATAACAATGACATATATAGCAATATTTCATTAGTAAAAGAGATTGATATGGTGTTTTAAATGGCAATATATCAGCATATGAAGATATTGGGATATTTTAATGGATCAATATTTTTCCCTCGCTCTTTAGAAGTTTTTAAGTCTGTAAAAAAGAAGTTTTTGAGGAAGAAGAAGAAGTAGTATTTTATTTTTTATTTTTTTAGACTTTAGAAACTCAGAAGCTGATCAAATATCGGGTTAAATATCGGTGGGGTTTTATCTGAATAAAAATGTTATTATTTAATATGCTCAGAGCAGAGCCCCCCTGCAGAGAAAACATCCCTCATATGAAAATAACTGGGAATTTTTTTAAAAAGTAGCTTTAAAACTAAAAAGTGGCACAAATAAAAGAAAAAACAATGAAATTAATAAATATAATTTTTATAACTAAATACATTAGATTGAATCACATCTTTGATTATATGTTTTGTAAAAACATATTTTATAATTAATGGAAAAATGTTTATATTTGATGAAAAATGTATTAAATATATATTAATTACAGTATTGTTTTAATTTGGAATAAAACAGCTTTCCATAACAGACAGCAGCTTTGAAGTGAAGCTGTTTGTTTATCTTCCACAGAGGTTTAAAAGATTAAAACAAAGTGAGCTTCCCACAGTGAGCAGCGACTCATGCGCCCCCTGGTGGTTCATATTAATATGAAAATAATCTGTTTTTATTGAAATGTTTCCATTTTCCACTAAAACCCACAGATTGTTTGTAGAATCCCCATAAATTTCTCAGCCTTCTCATTTTATTACCCTTATAAAAAAATTAAAAAAAAAGATGTTTAGTGAGATTTTGGTGGAAACTGCATTACAGCTTCCAACCAGTAGGGGGCGCTGATGGGAAAACAACGTCCTGGCTTTACTCCTTTTTGTTTATTCTGTTATCATGTTTAGTTTAATGCAATCGTCTTCATCTGGCTTTTTTGTGAAACAGGTCCAGATGTGTTTTTGCTCCCAGACATCTATGTGAGATTTCTAGTGTTTGGTTGATGTTTGTCAACAGTGGTAAAAAAAAATAAGTTTTCATTTAAAGGAAGAGGAGGAAAAGTTTGAGGCTGAGCGCTGCTGCTGAGTAAGACTTGATAAACGGACGGTTGAGCTTTCAGACTCAAACGTTCAAACATGAAGAATCTGAGACGTAAACTCCACATGATGCTAATCTCTCTGCTCATTTAAAGCTAACTCTGCTGCAGCTGGATCATGTTGTGTTTTTTAATAAACTCTGACGCCGTCTGTCTGTCTGTGTTTTTTTAATCTCAGGTTTGTGAAGAGGAAGGCCAGTTTCTGTGACCCGGTGGCGTGTGCGTTCAGATCCTGAGTCCTGACGTAGAGTCCTCATCCCTGCAGCCCTTTGGGGTTGTTATGGCAGCAGAGTTCATGCTGTGGACCGAGGCTCTGCCCTTTAGCACGCGTCCCATCAGCCGCCAGTCCTGCAGGAAAACATCAAACTTTAAAAGCTGCGGCTTTTAACAAAACCTCTGCATCTGGACTTGGACTAGCAACCATAGCGCAGGAAGCTGATGCTCCTTCCTCCTCATGACTCTTGTTCCTATCAGCTCAGGCTCTTGGCCCCGCCCCCGCGCAGCAGCGGCGCCGCCGCCCATTTCGTCCTCATTAGACCATGTTCCACGAGGATCACCTGAAAGGGCAGCTTTACGAGAACCTCCCGGCCAGTAGGCAGCTCTTCCAATGCCAGGAGTGTGGAAAACAGTACAACACTCAGCTGGGTTACAGACGCCACCTGGTGGCTGCCCACAGCGCTGCAGCGGGCCCGCTCTGCATGGAGTCCCCCGCCATGTTGGAGACCCTGGGGGAGCACGGGGACCGGCCCCTGTCCACGGACGGCGGCAGCGGCGTGCCTCCGAGAGAGAGGAAGTACTCGTGTGAACGATGTGACCGTCGATTCTACACGCGGAAGGATGTGCGGCGCCACGCGGTGGTGCACACCGGGCGCCGGGACTTCCTGTGTCCGTGCTGTGCGCAGCGTTTTGGGCGCAGAGACCACCTGACGCGGCACCTGAAGAAAAGCCACGCGCAGGAGTCTGGTCTGATGCCGGCGTCTAACCCCGGCAACCACGGAGCGGCTCAGACCCCGGTCAAAGAGGAGCCCCCCTTAGAGGCGCCCGTCAGAAGCTCCGCCTCCAAGGATCCCAGCGAGGGTTTTACCAGGGAGATGAGCGCTTCCTACAGCTTGCCAAACCTGATCCCTGCTATGGGGCCTCCTCATGGCCTGGTGCAGGGCTCCTTGTCCTCCAGCATGGGGGTGGGTCATCATATGACCACGCCCTCTTCCCACCCCCATCGACACGCCCTCCAGCCGCCGGCGGCAGCCCAGCAGCAGCCCTATGGCGGCATGTCCCAGTACCCGTACGGCTCTACCTCATATCCTCGCTCTGACATGGATGGTTTCCTGCTGGACTTCCAGAGCGTCCCTTCGTCTCAGCTGAGTGCGGCCGGGTCCTCCATGGCCGCCTCACCCCAGAAGGAGATTGTGGGGGACGGGGTGGACGGAGGCGGGGGCGAAACCCATCCCGTGCCTCGCAGCCCGGCCGTCTCCACCGGCGAGCCGCCGTGCAACACCAACATGGACCTGGGCTCTCTGCTCAGCTTCCTGCCTTTCGGGCTGCCGCCCTACAACCCTCACATGGGGTTAGTGATGAGTTACCCCCCCGCGCCCTCCCCCACTTCGTCTCCCTCCTCTACCTCGGGGGTCCCCGGCCAGGCTCCGGGACCCTTCAGCTTCCTGCAGCCCCCCCAGGCTCATGGGCCGCAGGGCTCCGGGGTTTTTAACCCCAACCAGCTACCTCAGTCATACAGTCCTGCTGTGAGCAGCTCCAGCTCCCTACCTCATTACTACCAGGCCTTCCAGCAGTAGATACCTTCAAGGATTCTCCTCACGCACTTGTTGTACATAATCTGAGAAGAGTTGTATATTTTTGGAAACAAGCAACAGGTCACCTCATTAGTATTACCTCATGACTGAAAAGGTTTGAATGTTCCAGAGGAATCCCACTTCCTTCACTTTTTCTAGATTTTATTTTTCCTTTCAACACGTCGCCGTTAGAGAAGCGTTTCCTCCCATCGGTCGGGTCGGGCTTCGCTCGCTCATGACCCTAACTGTGGGCGCAGTATTTCAGCAGTATAGAAGAAGAAAATGACCAAAATGAAGCTGTGAACATAAGCAGGTTGCTGATGGACGTTTCTCTGCGCAGGCGGCCGTGGCTAGCTGTGAGGCTCCACTGCAGGTCAGCTTCACTGCACCGTAGCTGCTCCTCCAGTTCACTTCTAGTTTGATGCACTTAACTTGTGTTTCATTGGTTGATGTGATGCCAAACCGTGTCAGAATGAAGCTGCTGTGGGTTAAAAAAAAAAGACTAAAAGCCACTTAGAGAGACGGGTTTGAAACTCGACGCCGTCGTCGCCACATTGAGCCCCTCCGCGTTAGTCCGGAGTGGCGCCTGGAAGTGCGCTCCATTGATGGAAACGCTCTGATAGCTGATCAGACCTTATAAAGTTAGTCCTTCTAGCTGACGATGCTAAAGCGATTAGCCGCCTGTCTTTCATCGGATCAGAGGCTTCTCCAGATCTGCTGGAAGACAGACCACTACAGGACATCCTTCCTACCTACAGCTGGAAGCTGAACGCTATCCCAAAGGTTAACCTCCCTTTGGGATCCATAAAGATCGAACTGATTGGATCAGTTCCATCAGGGTTTGCAGATGTTCTGCCGTCTTCAGAGACTCGTTTGTGCCTGGAAGGTCGTCTGACCTGCTTCGTTCCTGGATGTATGATCATCCACCTTTCCTTCAGTCTGTGCCTGATGAAGACTAGAAAGGTCTTCCTCCTAGCAACCACTGAGCTGCCTTAGATACAGGACTGTGTCTCAATGCGGAGGTCTGCTTTACAGACGGCCTCTAGGGGCGCTTCGTCATGTTTCCAGGCGGAGGAGAACCACAGCTGGATATCTTGCATGAAAAGCTGCTTCAGAATTCGGGTTTTCCTGAGTGGAAAGTTGAGGTGGAGGCGGAAAGATGAAGCACAGGAGTTGGGAATTTTCTGGAGTAGTTCATTAGCGTCATAACGAGCTTCCTAGTGTCTCATTGGGACTAGACCCGAGCACTTACCGTAGTTCTAGATGATCTCAGCACATGTAGGCTTTGTTTTTGTTTTTTTCTGGTTGTTCCCTTTCACTAGTTAAGACTTTACTTTCCCCTTTTTCTGGTCCTGAACCTAAAGGACGAGCAGAACCAGAACCGGCGGGGTTGTGGGCCTCAGCCGAGACACTGGGGGCCTTAAATTTGGACTCACTTGGTGGATGAGTGGAAGGCGCCCAGGTTCCTACGGCCTTCGCACTCTGGACTATGGTCTCAGCCTCTGTCATCTGTCCAAAGGACTGTGCTCCGAACGTCTGGTTCTGCTCTGAGGCGAAGTCCTGCAGCCACAGGAGAAGCTGCTCTGTCCGTCAAACTGGAGGCGGTCCCAGCTGTCCTGGACCAGCGCGCCATCAGCAGAGGACGGCGGGGGGGACGGACTGCGGCTGAGGATCAGAAACTAGAGCAGCTTTCCTTTGACTGACTGTATCTATAGAAATGTTTTAATAGAAGTGTACAAGTCTGTGAGACTGATGGTCTACCTCTGCCGCATCATATTAGGGTCTACAATGTTTTTATCATGTTTGAAGTCCGACCGCCCAGCCCACCCACATGTTGCCTGGGGGTGGGGGTTATATCAGCTCTTAGATTTCACTTAACTTCTACCTCAAGCAGCAGGACTGTCTCTGCAAACTGCTGCTAAATATCTTCTTATTTTTTTAAACAAACCTAATTTGTAACTCTGCGGGGGTTCAGCTGACCCTCAATAACTTCATGAAATGTTCAAAGAGAAGAAAATAGTTCCATATCCCTGTTCAGGCTTCCTTTAAAAATAAAGTCTTTTAGTTTAGCAGATTGTTGCGTCTGGATGATTTCAGACGATTTAAAGAGAAAAGTTGATGAAATCCATTCTGGGCTCCTGTTCAGCCGCTGCTTCTGCTAAAGTCCAACGTTCAACTTTTCCAATATTTCACCATTTTTCTGAAAAGCTGAATCATCAAAACTACAGGATCTAACGTTTGAGTTACGCTTCCTGAAAGTAAGACGATGAAATCCAGATTTATTTTTCTAATCAGGTCATTGGAGCCGTCTCTGTTCTAATGTGACATCATCGCTCCTTAAAGGAACCATTAGAAAAGCATCATCCTGTCAGTAAAGGTGTTTTACTGATAATCCAGAAATGTTCATTTCTCTGCATCAGAAGCAAAGAAGGAGCTGCTCTTTCCTCCTATTCTGAACTGATTCTGACTTTGATGTTTTCCTGAAGGTTTTTAGTGAACATTGAAGCAATGAGTCGTACAGGATTGTCTAAGGATTTAATACTTTTCAATAAATGATTGGGTATAAAGTGTTTGTTCTGTTTTTCACTGAAATAATCTCTGCTGACTAGGAGTGATTAAAGGGTTTAATAAAACACTGAAGCGAGGTCAGTGCAGAGCCATTCTATGCGTAGACGCCTCATTGGACGCTGGGTGGCCATCTTGGGTCAGACCACGGTTCAGCTGAATGAATAGGAGTCGCCTCAGATCTCATTTTAATGACCTGAAGGATGAGTCAGATATATTACAATAACCTCTGACACGTCACAACCCTTTAAAAGAACAAAACTAAATCTGAAATTACCTTTACATTAGATTACACCTTTATTTAGATTTAAAAACTAAATCAAACTGGATGAGAAATAAACCATAAAAAGAACTTTTAAATTAACAGTAAAACACGGGCAGCTGTGGTTAGGGTTAACCCTAACCGTAAAAAAGAGGGAATCTATTGAGTTAACCCTTAATTTTACAGCTGAAAATATTTCTCACTGAATCATTAAAGAAAAAAATTATTACCGTAAACCTTTGAACTGTAATATCCTGTGAAAAAGAAAAAAGCCCTTTCCATTGATTTTTACATTTATCTGCTGTAAAACAACAGATACATTACAGTTTATTATGTCGAATAAATATTATTACGATAAAGTTTTAAAACAACTGAAATGTGGTAAAAGTTTTTAAAGGCAAAGTTAATAACAAACAGGGTAAAATTGTAAAACTTTATCTTGAACATTAATTTTACGGTAAATTCCTGGAAATATATTTTGCCGTTAAACGGTACAATACGTGTGTACGGTCAGTTTTTTTTTTGTAAATTAATTAGTGGCAACTAAAAGATGCACAAATTTTATCAAGGAACAGATTATCATTGAAAACGAATAAGAAAATTATAAATAACATCTGGGAAAGAATAAAGTACAGATTATATTTTCTGCATGATCACAGATCAATATAAACCTTAATAATGCAGCATATAACTGCTGATGGTTGAACAAAAGCATGAAAAATAGTCAATGAACAGCAGTAACAAGTCATGGAGTCTGGACTTGGTTGAAGATCTCTGACAGATCCAGTTCTAAATGTTCATCAAAGAGAAAAAGTTTTCCCTTTGGCCTGAGAGGATGCACCAAGTGAGTCAAAAAGGCAGTTTAGGTCTAACCAGAAGCTCTTTTTGCACTTCTGGTTAAACCTAAGCTGCATTTCGTCACCCTGTACATGTATAATGACAATAAAGTTGAATCTAAATCTAATCTAATCCGCCCTGCAGAAAGAAAGAAAATACACAGTTACCAACATCTGATCAATGCCATGCATGCATAAAATGAACAAAGACAAAACAATATGTTAAACTTTCAGAAAGTATTGCTTAAAAGTTACAGTTGCAGGAGTTAAATCTAGTCCCCAGGTAGAAGGATAAACCCAAAACTAACTCAAAATGACAACAGGATATCACGTCTAATCGTTTATGGAACTTTACCCCAAATCAGGGGTCACCAACCATTTCAAGGCTGAGGGCTACTTCATGGCTATTGAATCACAGGAAGGGCTACCAATACTGACCTATGAACAAGAGGGGGCAGCGTTCACCTAAACTTCATCCAAATTAAACACATTTTTATTGTTAACTTTTAATTTCTAATTTTCCTTTAAACATTATAATTTTAAAATCTCTATAAATGCTAAAATGCCCTATATGATTACTATGATGAATAAAATAACATTTCAAACTTAGCCCACTGCTGAGTTGTTGTTTTCAGAAGGCGTTGAGGGCCCCCCATGTGGTCCTTGGGGGCCCCTTGGTGCCCGCGGGCACCGCGTTGGTGACCCCTGCTTTAAAGGATGCAGTTCCTCACATTAAATCTATTTGTTTTACCGTTTATAGACCGAACCATGTGACACCAGAAACTTAATTTGACTTTTTAAAACAGAAAATTTGAAATGAAATTCTCTGCTTTGAAAAGTTATTTAACAAAACTGTATTTCAGGTTTAGAAATTCAATTTCATTCCTTTTAACACTATGTTTTAATAATGTTATTTCAGTTTTATTTCTTTTACTGTGTCATGTATCTGGGTGCTTTATAAAGCAGCTAATCAAACAGGTTTATATGGAACATCAGCTTTAATTATTTAATGGCGTTTTAGGTTTAAGCATTAAAGCATTCTGTCTTTAGCAGGTTTTCATCTGTCGTCTTCTTGAAACAGGTTTGCTTCTCATTTCCTTCCTTCTGATTCTGATCACAGCAGCAGCAGCACAGCTGTAGGGCAAAAAACATTTTTTTTTAGAAAAGTCGTTTGAAAAAGAAGGAAATGAATAAAACTCACCGTGTCCTTAGAGTAATGGAGCCTTTAAATTGATTTCTTCATGTTTTACGTTAAAACTCAGGGTTGGAAAATGTCAAGAACAAGAAAAACTTTCTTTAAAAAGAAAAGACAAAATAAGATTGAGCCGGCTGACAAATGTAAAGTAAAGTAAAGTGACCATAATTCTGAAATCAATCTGGGGAAATTTCCAGCTCATGGATAAAAAGATAAAATTAATATCATCAAAATTAAAACAGGAAACATGGACAGTGATGCTTTCATCCATTTTTACATATTTATTAACATTTAAACAACAAAAATTAGGTGTTAAATCCAGGAATGTGCCTCTCCTATTTCCTTAGATAAATAAAATCCCTCATTGGATGGTGTTTATCAGTGCCATCTGGTCATTCATTCGTGCCTCTCCATCTTCTTTTCTTTCTAGCAGACTTTTCCCTGCTCTCTGTTTTACTCTCAAGCAGATTTTCTTCTTTCTCTTTAACTGATCTTTCCATCCGTCTTCATATTTTCCTCCACTCTCATTCAATCTGCTTTCCATCAGTCTTCTCCTCTCCTCTTCTATCAATCTAACACTGATCTAAAAAAGAGACAAAATACAGTCAAAATTCCTCCAAACACATAAATCTAATTATACATATTATGATTATTATTATTGTTGTTTTTATCTCCCCTGATGAAATACTAAAAAGCTTAATCACCACAATATTTGGAGCTAAAAGTAAAAACAATCTACTAAATGCAGATTAAACAGGTGTTTATCTGTTCCTCCATCATTCTCAGATCATGCAGATCTTGTCTCATTCAGTTTTCCTTTTACTGTCTCTTATTTTCTAGAATGAGGAACTTTCATAGATCTAAACTGAGTGGTAGAAAAGTAGATCTAAGCCTGGAAGTCAAACAACCTATAATAACTATCTGCAGATCTAAACTAAAGGTCACCAATCAGTTCTATTAGCATCTTTAGATGAACCCTTATTGATCCTGGAGATCCACTAAACCAGATTAGCTCCTTATGAGGAGTTTTCAATCGATCTGTTTCATTTGATCTGAGTCTATTTCCTGCTGCAGCCAATGGTCTGTCTGACTGTTTGTTGATTAGTTTGGTTTATGGTAGCTACATTTCTGCTCCTCATCTTTAGTGAAACAAACAAATCAAAGGCCTTTTTTTATTAACCAGGGCGTGAACCAAACATTTGAACCAACATCAAATGAACTATTTAACCTCATCTATCCACTAACAGCTGCTAACACGCTCTCTCTACTGTAATAACAGTCTAAACGCATCATTCATAAAACAGTAAAATCAGGGACATTTCCAGGGACAGGTGGTCAAAAACTGGAACTGTTCCTGGAAATCAGGGACATCTGGTCACCCGTAAGGCCAAGTAACCAGAGGCGTGCACAGACATTTTGGGGGGCAGGTGCTCAGGAGAGCGGGGCGCGCAAAGCGCACGTGGAACACTTAGTGTATAAGAAACATACATGCATGTTACAATGAAATTTGACTTTTTATTTGTAACATTCTCTAAACATGAGTTTTCAATGGAAAAAGTCACATGCCACCAACAGAACAGACAGCTAAAGCTCATCTTTCTTTTTCTTTCATCTGGCTCATCTCCCTGTTCCTCCCTCATCCTGCTGCTCTCCCTCATCCTGCTGTTCTCCCTCATCCTGCTCTTTTTCTGTCTTCCCTGTAGCAATTCCCTGAACTCTTCCTATCTCCTGTCCTGGTAGATGTTGATGGTATAGAGCTTCCCTGCTGTGACTGGCTACAATATGTACAATAATAACCATCATGACAATAATAATGATAATAATAATAATTATTATAATAATGATAATAATAATAATAATAATAATATGTAATAATAATAATAACAATAATAATAATAATAATAACGGTAATAATAATAATAGTTTTAACAAATATGCCACATTAGTTTAAATAATGGGCTATTAGGGGCAACATGACTGGAAGTCTTGTCACGTGGATATGACTTATGGTAGCCTACAAAATAATAGCTATTTTAATACCTGCTGCACAAACCACCTAAAAATAAAATGTGAACAGCTTTTAAGATTTTTCAATACTATTATCCCTCCTTTCTTGGCATTGTGCCGCAATTATTAAATCAATATACAATTAAGACAATAAAGAGACCAAAATGTGTTAATTTATGTTGCCTAACAAAACCTATACAACAGAAAATGTTTCTGACTTTAATCTCAAATTCTAAAACTTTTTTATTGTCAGAATTCAGTCAATAAAAAAAAAACGAGTTTCAAAAGGGCATTTTCTTTGATAAAGGGCAAACTTCTTAGTGCTTTAGCACCACCTAGTGTCTATGTATGCACGCCCCTGCAAGTAACCACATGTTCTTCCACAAAATTACTCCTCAGATGAGCTATTAGCTCTTTAGCATCTTGATTCTGGTGTTGGTGCATAGTCATTGCACATTTAAAAGATGTGATGGACGGAGACCTGTCCAGGATGGACAGTGACCTTTCCATGGGTTGACGGTGACCTGTCCAGGGTGGACCCCTGCCTCTCGCCACTCACCCTGTAGACAGCTGAAGATAGGCAGCCGCACCCCTGTTATAAAAAGGATGGACGGATATATTTTTAACCATTTTACTTGTGTAAAAATTTAAGTTGATGCTTGCTTCACAATCAAAAAGTATTTCCTATAAATTTTATGTGCATATTTATTAATTTTCACAGTAAAATCACTGTTTTATATTTTTTGAAGAGTAATAATTCAGTATTTTCATGAACAGGTGCTTAATGTATTTATTGAAAGGCCCTTTTTTAGTTTCTACAGTGTTTTATTATGGTGTGACTCGTGCTTGCTTTTATTCTGACCGCAGCTGTATGAACTATGGTCCGATCCAAGATGGCCGCCCTCTGAGCATTAGCGTCCAATGAGGCGTCTACGAGGATGATGAGTCAGTTTAGCTCTCCAAGCAACTTCCTATAGATGTATCAGTGCCAAGATGAATTTGATCAAAGCAAAGCCCCCCCCAGTCAGATGCAAAATCTAGTCCTATATTTGGGCATTTTTACTCGAGGATTCACCCTGCTGCAAGATGCACAGCTTTGAGTGGTAACAAGGTGACTGTCAATCAGCTCTCTGATCAACCAGTAACCCTGGAACGCTGGTTGATCAGAGCATTGCTTTGGACAGATATGCACAGGTTTCACCAGCAGCCTCCTCCCCACACCATTTCTCTCTTGTTGTCTCTGCGCCAATCACAGTAGTTCTAATCCGCACTGATAAATAAATTATTGTACGTACCACACGCTCTCACTCGCATAAAAAACACACTACCTCATATAGTCTAAAATCCGGGATAATTTTATCCGACTCGCGGGCATCCGTGAACAACTATCTATATCAGGGAGAGACTCACGTGAACTGCCAGGAGACTTGGGATGTCTATGAAACTCCTCCAAGGACCAGGGTCCATACCTGGACGGGTCCTTGGAAGGTGAGGGGTTGATGATGTATATCAGACAACTGAATAAAATAGAAACTAGAAGGATCAGACCAGATGATTCTGACACCGAAAGAATCAAATAACGAGCAACAGAAATAGTTTATTAGAATTTACAAAAAATAATCATAGTGGCTGAAATTCTGTCTCTTAACTGCTGAAAGGGGAACTGGGACAAAAACAAAAATAATTTACATTTATACAGCAAACAAAACAAATGTACATCAATTAATAAATTAAGAGATTAGACACCAGGTGCCACAGGTTTCCTTCACTGGGATCAAACTGGAACCAGTCTGACTGGACACAGCTGAGACCAGAGTTCCCAGCAGAACTTGGATTTATTAGTAAAGTGCTTTAAAACGAACGGGATTAGAAATCTACAGGATGGTCTGAGCAGGACAGCCGGACGCTAACGGAGAGGAAGACCAAACCACGCTCTCACATAACCTCCGGCTTCTCCTCAAACTGAACGAGTTCACGTGACGACGGCAGAAAGCAGGACATGCAAAAAACACGGATCATCTGCACACAAACAGAACCGCAGCAGCAGGTCGGCCATGTTGCGTCTCCCTCTGGGTCACTTGCTGGGCTGGAGGTACTGCTGGGTGAACATGTTGAGCTCGCTGTCCAACCAGCTCGCCTTCTTGTTCCTGGCGGGATAGCAGAAGAAGAGCTGAGCTCAGACCTGCATCGGGAGCAAGCGGCCACCCTTTGTGTTTTCTGCGTAAGCTGCTGATTCCTTTTACCGGAGTATTTCTTGCTTTGCTCTGCAGTGGCGCAGTCCGGGGAGCCTGATCTTCCTGAGAAAAGCGTTCACCCTCGTCCTCCAGGCCCTACTCGGCCCACGTCAATTTTGCTGGCACAGCTTGCGCAAAAGCGAAGACGCCAAGCTCTAGCTCCTCGCCATGCGAGATGTATGATAACGACTGGATGAATTTAGCTCGACGGATTCCAGGCGCAGTCCCGCCGCTCATGGTTGTAAACTCACCGCTGCACCCTGGTGGCTACAGTTGGATCCGGTGTGTAGCTGACTGGATTGCAGCTGCAGCTTCTCGCTGGCGTAGTCCACAAATCCGTCGCTTGAAAGTGCCGCCCTCTCCTTGGCCTTGGCTGTCCAGGTGAGCCGCTCGTAGACGCCGCGTAGCCCGTAGAGGCCGAGGGTGAGCGAGATGAGACGCCATCTCACCGCCTTCCGGATCCGCACATGGTGAAAGCCTCAGTGCTGTTGACAGGAACAATCGGAGCTATGAAGACTGAAGCTCCGAGCATCACCCACCTCCCCTCACGCCGCCACCTCACGGGGACCTCCTACATGGGATTCTACGTGAGGTAAGTTGTTTCAGCCCCTTCACCATGGTGACCAACAAATTCTCCTGAGTCACTGAGCTCCGGTGGAAAAAGGAGGCATACTGGTGCTGACTGGAGTTAAGGCCATGGGCTTCGAGGAACCTGCAGGCAGAGAAAAGAAGGGAGGCAGACGCCAGTGAGACCCTCGGCCTGTTTTTGGTCATCAGGAGGATCCTGGTCCTAATCCTAGTCCTGATCCTGGGTGTAATCCTAACTCAGTTTTCAGAGTTCCTTTCTGATTTGGTACACACTGACAGGGTCATCATATAGTGGGAGATTTTAACATCCATGCTGACGCTGGTAGAAGGCTATAGCTTAAGAGCAGCCTTTAATGCTAATCTTATAGACTCCATTGGCTTTGTTCAAAATGTGAATAGTCCCACACATTCTCATCTTCTTTCATGGATCTTGTGCTGACATACAGATAGAATGTGAAGAAATAACAGTATTTCCTCACAACCCGTTTCTTTCTGACCACTTTCTAATAAGGATTACTTTAACTTCTTCCCCAAAAAGAAGGTTCAGTTTTAGTAGATCTTTATCAGATAGTGCAGTTATACATTTTAAAGAATTTGCTTCACTTTCTCCTCTGTCTTGAAAAAGAAGCTGATTAGTCAGTCACTTCATTTGGATGGGATTAAACTGATTTCAGATAATAAAGTAAAAAATTTTGGTTTTGTTTTTTATCAGGACCTGTCATTTAAATCCCATATCAAAGAGGTTTCTAGAATT
>JAGKQL010000036.1:8354699-8381121 GCA_018398635.1 Cyprinodon brontotheroides
TTAATCATCATAACCGTTATTAAAATAACATAGTTAATTTTTTATATGCATTTTTATAAATTTTATAATTTTTTTAATTATTCATTTTTTTATTATTTTTTTATTCAATTTTATATTAATTTTATATCAATTTTATATTAATTTTATATCAATTTTATATTAATTTTATATCAATTTTATATTAATTTTATATTAATTTTATATTAATTAAGGCGGGACTTCCGGTTTAATTAAGGCGGGACTTCCGGCTGTCACTTTGGAATGTGGGCGTGGTTTCGAGTTTGATGAAAGGTGGGGTATATAGTTTTTTTACCAAGTTCAAGTAAATCTGAGTGGCAGTCAGTTTCTCCGTTCACCAACTATCAACCGCATTCTGGGTAAACCCTGTTCCGCCCTCCACCCAATCAGACAAACATTGGAACCACGGCACACAGACAGGAGTCAAGGATTCAACACTTCTCTGGAAATGTGGTCAGCAACCAAATCCTTTTCTCCAAGTTTCATGAGTCAAATTCCCCACTGAGCCTGAACTAACCGCTGTGTCTTCCCCTCACTTTACAGTTCCGGTTGAGCAGTGTTCAGAGCAACACTTCTCCCTCTGTTTAACCACTTCAGTAAAACCCGTTAAAACCTTTTCCCTGGTCTCTCTGTTTGGTTTTTCTGCATTTGGGTCTGAACTTCATCATCATGACACAGTCAAGAAACAACCTCAGGAAGGAGATCAGGACCATGAAGAGTAGCAGCAGCGAGAAGCTAAAGAGCCCTGAAGTTAACCACCCAGAAACATTCTGACAGCAGGAAGCCATGGAGCCCCATGAGGCGCAGCCAGCTTCAAGTCCCGCCCCAACCGCCGCCGCCGGCTCTCCATTGACACCTTAATAGTCTTGCCTCACTCAATGGGATTCCTCATGTTTGTAGTTTTCTGTGTTATAGCTGGAGTAAGGCTTTGACTACATAGTCAACCGTGTCCCAGATCATTCAAAAGCTCATTGCTCGTTGCCCAAATGCTCAACTGTTGACCATAAACTGTGTGCTCTATCCTGGATCCAAATGCGGTGAACAGCGGGTGTAGCAGCATTAGACATCACCACCACAGAGGCAAAAAAAGTCCTCCTCCTTCTGCAACTTGTTTCCAGTTTGGCCACAAACTCACGTTGCAGGTGAGGATGAATAATAGAGCGAAACCATAATGAACACTGACGACATCCTGACTTCCTTCCATGTTGTTCTTTACTTTTCTTGATTTCAGTCAAACTGATGACATCGTCAACGCAAACAAAGTGTAATGGCGTCACCTGAGAAGCAGCGGTGGGGGACAGAGACCACACAGCTACCAGCAGGGGGTCAGACTCGGCTTTTTGGCCAAATGGCAAAAAAGCTAAATGCAGATTGTTAGCAGGTCAACTCAGGTGTGACAGATTCTGTGGAGCTGCCACAGTGTTCATCTGAATAAAAACAAAACTGAAGTAATAATCTTTGGACCAATAGAGGAGAGATCTAAAGTTAGCACACAGCTTCAGTGGCTTCAGCTAGTGACAACCACTGATCAGGGCCCAAATCTAGGAGTAGTGCTGGATTCAGACTATGAAGTTTCCAAAAGTCATTTAAAGACAATTACAAGGTCGGCTTTCTATCACCTGAAGAACATTTGCAGTTATTAAAGGACTAATGTCTCAGCATGATCTGGAAAAACTTAACCAATGCCATTATTTTTAGTTGAATTGATTACTGCAACGGTGTTTCCACAGGTCTGCCTAAAAAGTGGATCAGACAGCTGCAGCTGATCCAGAACGCTACTGTGCTCGTGTCCTCACTAAGACTAAGAAAGTAGGGCACATCACCCCGGTTCTAAAGTCCTTCCACTGGTTCCCTGTATCTCAGAGAATAGACTTTAAAATACTTGTTAGTCTATAAATCTCTGAATGGCTTAGCACCTAAATACACTGCCCAGACTTGCTATCAGTGTATCAACCCTCCAGACCACTCAGGTCTGGCTCCAGCCTGCTCTGTTCCAGAACCAGAACTAAACATGAGAAGCAGCATTTAGTTCCTATGTTCCACTTATCTGGGAAACAAACTTCCAGAAAACTGTAAAAGTGCGGAAAGCCTGAGTTCCTCTTTAAATCAAAAGACTAAAACACATTTGTTTAGGGGATTGCTCTTCGACTGTTCTAGTTAAACAGTTCAACAAAAAACATATTTTCTTTAATCCAACTGTTTTTAATTTTTTGTTTCTGCATTTTTATTTGTTTTTATTTTTTTCCTACTTGCTTGATTCTGTTTATCTTCCTGTATTTTAATCATGTAAAGCACTTGCATTGTCTTTGTACTGAATTGTGCTATACAAAATAAATTTGCCTTGCCTTATAAGAAAAATTGATAGAGAAAAAGTATTCACATTTTGTTCAGCAATAAATGTTTTTATTATTTCTTTTTAATACAGCAAACTAAACGACCTAGGCTCTGAGGACAGCGAGAGCAAACTTGAACTGTACCATTAGATCAGGGAAGCAGAACCACAGCAAGAAGATCCAGGATCTCTTCCATGATGCCAGCAACACCAGGAGGATGTGGCAAGTAAAACGGAAAACACAGACTACAACACAACCTCCTCCCCGTAGATGGCATGAAAGCAGTGAAAGCTGTTGGACACCAGGGGGAGGCGGCACCCTGCCTGGACACAGCTGATGAGAGGAGAACTCTGTTTGATTGATTGATTTCACAGCGGAGAAATGTACTCGTTACATCAGCTCAAATAGTCAGAGAAGAAGAAGGTGTCAAAGGAATAAAAGGTGCATTGGATATATACAATTTATACAGTCTGTTCACATAGGACAGTTTTTTTGTTTTGTTCTGTTTTTATAGTAGGATCATTATACAGGGTTATTGCACAGGGTGTTTACATGGTTTATAGGTGGATATTTATACATAGAGTTATTGCACCGGGTATTAAATAGTAATTAAACATTCTCCATTGCAGCAGTTACTGCAGTTGTATTGTTGTATTGTAGAGTCTGGTTGCAGCAGAGATGAATGACCTGCAGTAGCGCTCCTTTTCCCAATCAGGGTGTAAAAGTCTTTGACTAAAGGAGCTGCTCAGCTCCTCTACAGTCTGCTGCACAGGGTGGAAGGTGGTGTCCATGATGGATGGAAGCTTGGACAGCACCCTCCTCGCAGCTACTTTCTCCACTGAGTCCAGAGTGCAGCCTAGGACAGAAACATCTTTTCTCACCAGTTTGTTCAGTCTCTTTCTGTCCCGCTCTGAGCTGCCAGGAGAAGGTTTGAAGCAGGGGCCTGCTCACTGCAAAGGACCTCAGCCTCCTCAGGAGGTGGAGGGAGGCGGCTCTGGCCCTTCTTATACAGGGCATCGCTGTTATGAGTCCAGTCCAGTTTATTGTTGACGTGAACACCCAGCGATTTGAAACTCTCCAGTTTCTATATCCTGCCCCTGGATGTTCAAGGGGGAGTGAGGTGGGGGTCTTCTCCTGAAGTCCATCACCATCTCCTTGGTCTTACTGGTGTTAAGACACAGGTAAGACACTCTAAGAAAAGTCAATCCAAGGATCTGATAACATACCTGGGCGGGTGTTAAAGGAGTGTGGGGGTCAGCTGGCTGGTGTCCTCACAGACATCTTTAACACCTGGCTGGACCGATCCATAGTCCCAGCCTGCTTCCAGTCTGCCATCTGAAGCCTCAGGTCACCTCCCTCAATGATTAGCGGCCTGTCGCTCTGACTCCCATCATGATGAAGTGCTTCCAAAGGCTGGTTAAAGAACACATCGTCTCCAGTCTGCTGCCGACATTCCACCCGTTCCAGTTCGCCTACCGAAGGAACCGCTCCACTGAGGACGCCATAACTCTGCTCTCCACCTGAGCCTGGCACACCTGGAGGAGAAGAACACCCACGTGCGGATGCTGTTCCTGGTCTTAGGTTCAGCTTTTGTAGAAGCAGTTTTATTGTCTTATATATCCTTACACGTGGTCCTATACTTCCTTAGCAGCAAAAACAGTACATGCTGAAGGTCAAGTATGAGTCTTAGCAATAATAAAGTCCCTAATGCTTTATTCGTACGCAATTAGATGATGTATGAGGAGGTTTGGCATAAACAGAAAACATCTGTATAAACATTCCTCCAAGTGTCAAATCAACCGCCGGCGTCGACCAACACACGTGAATTCCAGTAAGCTTTGGACATGATATTCCTGTGCATGTGCAGTTACGTAATGCGATGTGAAAACTATAAATGCCGCCTAGAATGGACTGAAGGTGGGGGATAACTGAATTGTGACGATGCATTGGTGGATGTATGAAGTGTTTAAGACAGCTGTATGAATTCGGTTTTGTAATTAAATGTTTTCCCCCCTCCGGATGATGAAATGGTGTGAATTGTGGCCTTCTTTCTATTATAAGGGAATTCTACCAATGAGCCCCAATACTTTCAACACCATCATCCCACAGCATCTGATGGGCAAACTGGAACAGCTGGGCTTCAATACACCCCTCTGCTACTGGCTGCTAGACTTCCTCACCAACAGACCTCAGTCAGTCCGGGTCGGACAGAACACCTCTGATGTCATCAGTCTAAGCCCCTCCCCTCAGCGTCCCCAGGTTCACCACCAATCACATGGCCTCATCAGAGACGACAACGACCTGGACTACAGAGAGGAGGTGGAGCAGCTGGTGGAGCAGAGATAACCAGTGTCTCCCTTTAAAAAGAGACAAGTTTTTAAAATCCTGCATAGCGAAACAACGTGATTTTCACCGTATCATTTGCTTTTATACCACTTGTTGGTAGAGCTCCAGGTCTTCCTGGGTTTCACGAAGCAGGTAATCGAAAACTCTAAAAACAGGAAACTGAGTTTTCCGTTTCATAAAGAGTTTCCTCATCCTCTGTTTCTGTTACCATAGTAACATTCTCACCTGAGCTAACCTGGTCAGCACCAGGTTAGCTCAGGAAACTGCTGTCTCCACTCCCCTAACTTTATGCATAAAAAAAATCAACTCACTAGGTACTTTAGACACATTAGATTTTAAAAACAAACGTTTGATGAGGATCTTATTAAAGAATGATCAGCATTAATTCACAGAGAATTAAATATTTATAGGGAGAGGATTCTACAACAGCATAGATTACTGCGTTTTGGTTTGTTTAATACGAGCGAGATGCGGGTCATTTTATTCCTTTATTTAGTTATATTCACAGCACCTGAAGAACTGCTGAGATTATTTTCTAGATTACACATGTTGACTCCATAATTTGCACGGAAAAAGGAATTACTTTTAGGGTTAGGGATTCACTGGATGTTAACAACCTGATTGGAACCTCAACAAATTTGAAGCATTCTATGGACCGAGAAATAATAACAACCATTTATTGGGATGATAACATCTGAAACAACTACAGACACTTAATATTTACTGTGTAAAGAGACAGAATCAAACTGAGGGAGGAACCCATGAGATGATGAACAGGATAAATCTAATAGAACAACATTTTTAGACCATCTTACCTACTGCCGAATAACTGATCCTAAATAGATACACTGATCCACTACATTCAAGAAATAAACCAGTAATGTTATCATGGTCTACAGACTATGGCAAGCCATTTTAATAAATATTAGTTTTTAATGAATGGGTAATACTAATATCTGAAAAACGCATTTCCTTATCTAAATGACCATTTCAAACAAAAGGACATTCTCAAATCTAGAATAAATATTCTGGATATATAGAAATGTATTCTAGATCTCTATATTCCTATCGTACATTTTTTCATTTGTATTATTTTCCACTATAAGAAGATATTTCAGATATAAATTATTCAATCAAGATGATAGAATGAACAGCCACTTAAAATGTGTAAACATTTCTAGATATATAAAACTTGAATTCTTACTAGAATAATTTTTTTACTTTCTAAAATTCATTTTTTCTCTTTATAAAGATGTAATTTAGAAAATTTGTTATTACAGTTCGATCTAGGAGTGTCTTATTTTTTAGTGATCTACAAATGGAACAAAGTTTAATAAATGTAAAGCGACCTGCCATATACCAATTCATACATACCTATGCATTAACTTAGGTCCTCCTCCACCTGCATCCTCTCCTTTGCAGCTGTAGTGCCGTTTGTCTTCTAAACACATTCTTTTTTTTTTCATTCTGCATTAAATCTGCGGTTCAATTAGGTGAAATAGGCACTTCCTGTTGCCCGTTGTCATGGTGACTGCGTGGAGTCGGCGCTCCACTGATATTGGTGGATCTGAGTTAAACTAATTCATAGCGTAAAGCCGAAAACCACATTCCAGACTTTAGGCTAGATTAATTCTAGTTGCGGATTTGAACCTGACTTTGTTAAACTGCTTCATGAAACGGAGGCCTGGTGTGCTACTGCACCTCATGGGACAGCTGGACTTGGTTTTGCTCATCATGTGACCTTTGCTGGTATCTGCTGATGGTGTGGATACATACAAACATGCAAATCTTGAGTTTCTTTTTTTAATCCTTTTTATATAAATATATTTTTTCTATTTTATTTCATCACATAAAAAGAAAAAAGACAGAATTACAAGAATGCAACTAAACAGGTAGAAAGCCCCCCAGCGTGGGGAGGTGAATGCTTCTGTACATTTATCTCATATTCACAAACATCCATGCAGAGATATTAGGAGACCGGCGGCTTCCTTTGCTTTATTGAAGCTCCGCTAAATGTCCTCCAGACCTTACGATCGTGTGTTTAGTGTAAACTAATACACAGCTCTCTGACAAATCATGGTTTTCTCCCAGATTTGTCCATTTAGCTCAAATCCAGAAGTTTCACTCTGTGGAGAGAATAAAAGAAAATAACATTCACCTAATAAATGCGGCGCCGGAGCAGTCTTCCTTAATTTATTTTTATCCTCACACAATCAGGACTATAAAAGAGCACTGGCATGAGGACAGGATTGGCCACATCATCGTGCACGCCAAGTCTGACTGGAAACAAACCATAACGTACTGGTGACCTGCGCACCAGCAACACTCTAAAGGACAACATGCAGAACAAACTAGAAATAAAGGGATCCAAAGAGTGATCTGGATGAACTGATTGAATTGATTCAGTTTTTACAAGAAATCAATCGATCTAAATAAAGAAGAAAAACAGGATATTATTTTGCGAGCGGTTTTAAAAAGAAGAAAGGACTGATCCTGGTTGGGCGGTTCTAGATCAGAAACATCCCGCCGACCCAAAGTCCAGATGGACGGTTCTAGATCAGAAACATCCCGCCGATCCAAAGTCCAGACGGACGGTTCTAGATCAGAAACATCCCGCCGATCCAAAGTCCAGACGGACGGTTCTAGATCAGAAACATCCCGCCGATCCAAAGTCCAGATGGACGGTTCTAGATCAGAAACATCCCGCCGATCCAAAGTCCAGATGGACGGTTCTAGATCAGAAACATCCCGCCGATCCGGACAAAGTCCGCCGATCCAAAGGACGGTTCTAGATCAGAAACATCCCGCCGATCCAGACGGACGTTCAAAGTCCGCCGAGTCCAGATGGACGGTTCTAGATCAGAAACATCCCGCCGATCCAAAGTCCAGACGGACGGTTCTAGATCAGAAACATCCCGCCGATCCAAAGTCCCGCCAGTCCGGACGGACGGTTCTAGATCAGAAACATCCCGCCGATCCAAAGTCCAGACGGACGGTTCTAGATCAGAAACATCCCGAAACATCCCGCTGATCCAAAGTCCAGACGGACGGTTCTAGATCAGAAACATCCCGCCGATCCAAAGTCCAGATGGACGGTTCTAGATCAGAAACATCCCGCCGATCCAAAGTCCAGACGGACGGTTCTAGATCAGAAACATCCCGCCGATCCAAAGTCCGGACGGACGGTTCTAGATCAGAAACATCCCGCCGATCCAAAGTCCAGACGGACGGTTCTAGATCAGAAACATCCCGCCGATCCAAAGTTCAGACGGACGGTTCTAGATCAGAAACATCCCGCTGATCCAAAGTCCGGACGGACGGTTCTAGATCAGAAACATCCCGCCGATCCAAAGTCCAGACGGACGGTTCTAGATCAGAAACATCCCGCCGATCCAAAGTCCAGACGGACGGTTCTAGATCAGAAACATCCCGCTGATCCAAAGTTCAGATGCTCCAGCAGCGGGGAATTTCAACAGTTCTAAAAATCTGCCTAAAATATGTACACTAAAACAGGAAATGGAGGTTTGGTTTGCATGTCATTTCTGAGGAGAACGGCGCCACCTGTGGACGGCGAACAGATTGATTCTCAGTCTGAAATAAAACTAAAAATTAAAAACATAAAACAACTGATTCCTTTTTAAAGCTGCGGGGGAACAAAGCTCACAAAACATGTCTTAAAATTCTGCCTCATCAAAACACAAGCTGGAGGTGTTTGAGTAAAAAAACTGATTCAACTGTACGGCTTTAAAAAAGTTCTCTGCAGCGGTCGGTCAGAACAGGTACTTTCTGCAGGAGTCGGACCCACACCGACACTCCACCCGGATCCTTTTCTTTGGAGACGACGGGAGGCCGGCTAGACTGAAACTGGAGTCCATTTTGGTGCTTTCTGTGTCCACTGGGTCAACTGGGAAACAAAAACATTCAGATTTTATTTTTTCCTCCATGAAAGCACCCAGTGTTGCATTAGAGGGAGGAAGGCTTACTCTGCATCTTGTAGTCGAAGGTGAGCTCCTCCCCGGCTCGGATGGCCCGCGTGGAAAACAGAGCGATTCTGGGGAGCCTCTCATCGATGTTATCAATGAACACATTGAAGACCTGCAGGTTCGGGTTACACTGCGAAAACAACACAAGCTTTTCAGGATAAAGTGTAGAGCAAGAAGAAAAACGTTCAGTGATGCAGTTTAAGAATCCTTAAAAACCAAAAAACACATTCAGTCGTACGAGGGAGATATGAACACCGCTAGCTGTTAGCTGAACAGCTAACGGGACATCATTCAACCTTTGACCTCCGTTTTAAAGGACACTAAATACAGCTAAGTTGTTGTTTGCAGAAACGGCTGCATGGTGGGAGAGATTCTCACAATCACCTGAAAAGCAGCAACGAAGGAGAGGCGCTTTAGGAAGCAACTCAACCTCCTGGAGTCGCCTAGCCGGTCTCCAGATCTGGACCCAATAAAACTAGATGCACATTCCCTCCTGGTGTCCTGGAGCCACCTTCATGATAGTTAAGCTGGTCGGTCTAAATCAGCCCTTAATTATTAATATCACCATCATCAAGGTCCAGCAGGACCTCCTAGCTGATGCTCCATCTGAACCCTGAGATCCTCCAGCAGAGCCCAAGCTTCAGTCTGTCCAAATGTGGGATTGTCTTCAGAAGTCCTCACAACCCATAGATCTATATCTATAATTAATATAATAATCAATGCACCTCTGAGCGCAGACTGATGCACATTTTCATCTACATGTAGGAAAAACTGAAATAGATGATTTACAATGTTTTCATCCTTTTAATAAGTTTGTTATGATTTATTGTTCAAGTTTCAACCATAACAGCTAAAAAAAAAAAAAAGACAAAACAAAAATTAAAGTGAATGAAGTCATAATTTAGTGTATTTAGGAGCTTCTGCTTTTCTTGGGTTTTTACAAACCAAGAGTGAAACGGTTAGCGGAGCAAAATATCCTGCATCAAGCCCCTGATCTCAATGGTGGTCTCCACCCATAGAGGGCGCCGCCCCAACCAATGACCTTGATCAAGACGCTGAAGAAAAAAAAAATTTTATTTAAAATTTTCAGATGTGCAAAATAAATATTAAATCTTGACGAGTAAAGCTGGTTCGTTCGTCGTCCAACTGCTCACCTATATAAACCCTGGAGCCGAAAACTCTTTGGCCATTGACTGTTTAAAGGTTGTCCATCAGCAGGAGAGCTCTGGCTAAAGGAGAGCTAAGGCTAAAGGAGAGCTGTACCCAGAGCTAACAGGAAGCGTTGTCACAGTCGTAGTGCGGCTGATTGACGTGTCGAGTCGTGAAAGTTCAGCTCTTTAAAGCAAACTCACCAATAGAAGCTGGAGGTGAAACCGTTTGGACCTGATCAGCTGAACATCAAAATGTGAGACGGTTCACTTTGTCTTTTTCCAGGAGCTACTAACCAATAGCTTTTCCGTTATTTAAACTGGTCCATTACTTTTTTAGGTTTGTAAAACAATATTGAACCATAGAGAACAGATTTAGCTTCACAAAGCCTCAGAAGGGCAAGATTAATGGAACGAAAGTAAACCTGGGCATGAAATTATGTTTCTGTTTTTTGTTGTTGGCATTCATATAAATATACTGGTGTGATAACTTCGTATACGTTTGATTGGCTTTTGGTTTATGTCTACTTTGAATTTATAGCCCCCCCCCGGAGAAAACTCCACCAGCCGTCGCCGGCCTGATGTCACATTTTTTCTCTCACACATTTAAGCTTTTCCAACCTGAAAAGGTCAAGGATAACTATTCATTGTCATGTATTAATTCATTTAAAGTGAAACTTTGATGCTGCTGAAGAACCATGAAGAACTGTTTCCTTATTCTGGTAGTAAACTGTGAGCTTTCCACTTCTGTAGATGAATGAACGACGGATTTCTGCGGTAAATTAGGGAGAAATCAGCTTTCAAAGTTTTGTTCCTTTCACTTTAGAACAAACTTGGTTTAGTAAAAGCTGTTAATTTCAATAACTTTGAATAGCATGCTACAATACCTCCCCCAGATGTAAAGATGTGATTGTGGTATTTGTTTGTATTTAACAGTTTTTGTACGGTGGCCCTGAAGTGCAAACTGCAACTACAAATCTAAAAAGCGTGCAACTACATTAAGGAAAACACAATTACATTAACCTACCGGAAAAGGTAGGTACCAGTGGGAAACATGAGACATCGCTGATTGGAACGGCGCCGCTTGACCCTTAAACCGGAAGTTGCGTCGCCTGAACAGTCCAGCTTCTTATAAGTGTGTCTTCAGTGTACGCAAACTAACTGAAATTTCGTGGATTAGTCTTGAGCATATCCAGTATCACCCGTATGTATGTCCTGATTCTAAATATTCCTGGATAACGGCAGCTATGTTTGGGGCGCCGACAATATCCATGTTTTCAAAAGCCGCAGAGCAGGCAGAATGACTTCGGTTCAAGGGGTCAAACGGCGCCCGTCGTCCAATCAGCGATGTCTCATGTTTTCCCACTGGTACCTACCTTTTCCGGTAGGGTTAATGTAATTGTGTTTTTCTTAATGTAGTTTGCGCTTTGCTTTTTTATGTAGTTGCTATTTCCCTAATGTAGTTGCGCTTTTGCTTTATGTAGTTCGCGATTTCCTTAATGTAGTTCGCGCTTTTAGATTTGTAGTTGCAGTTTGCACTTCAGGGCCACCGTAGTTTTGAACTGTTATTTCTTTTTTATATTAAAAAAGTAAAGAAAGTTTACAATTATAGAAACGTCTAAAACTGTCATTTAAAGGTCATCATGTGAGGTCATAAAGGTGATAAAATAACCCAAATATAAAAAACATTTTTCCAGTGAAACTGAATCAAATCCTCCAAACCAACTTTGCCTTCCTGTTAAATCAGAATTAAACTGATGAAACTACTTAATAAAAATAAAAAAATAGGCTCATTTTAGTTTCTTAGTTTAGGTTCAATTAACACCTCAAACATGATAAATAATTCAGCTCCCCCTGACTGACCATCAAACATGGCGGTGAAGAGAGGCTTACGCTGTGATTGACGAAGTGGGAAATGTTCCCTATGTGAGCTGCATCCACAGTGTACACATCCTCCACATAATCCAGGTCAAAGAGGTAAGTAGAGCCCTGCCGGTCGTAGAAAAGGCCTCTTCTCTCCGCCTCGTCCGTCGTTATGATCTGAGGAAACCAAAGAAATGGATTGAAATGTTCTGTGTTTAAGGAAAACATTTGATTCTGCTGGATAATCTGAAGTGAACATGAAGAAAGAAGCAGATCTAATGTTTGGATCAAACAGGAATCCCTGATGAGCCTAATAACTTCATGCTTGGTGTTTGTCTTATGAACAATCAGCTGTGGGACCTTCTATAGACAATGGAATCCTTTCCTATACATGTCCACCCAGCTGATTTAGGATCAATTGAAGCTGTAGAAAAGTCTAAAGGTATTTGTCGTTATTCAGGAAAGAGCAGAAAAAATGTTTTTAATACCAGCAATCCAGTTATAGATCAAACTGGATTAAAAAGAACTGATTTTAAATCAAATCGTTTTTAATTTGGAGAACATTTCCACCTTATACTTAATGATTCATTTCCATTTGAAAATGAAAAATGGTTTAGATGTCGAGTATTTTTGTTTAGAATGTGATGCAGAGATTAGTGGGTCTGTTTAGCAGGACAGTGAGAAGAAATGAAACAAAGACGTTTAAAACAGAAGGTTTGGTTGAAATAGAGCTAGAATCTAGAACCAGGTTTTAGATTAAACTTCAATTCTATCCAGTTTATTTCTGTAGCTCCAATTCACATCATGTATCATCATCTCAGGTCAACTTATAGAGATAGTTCAGCCAGATCATCCAGTCAGATTAAAGGTTCAAAGTTTTCTGTCTAAAGCTCCCGTCACACCTTAACAACTTAGACCAGCGAACGCCGACGTACGAAACATCTGGCAAAAACGCTGGCAGAAGTTATGGGCATTAAGTTTCGTATAAGTTATGAAAATAAGCGAAGCGGTTTGAACACGCCGACATACGCAATCAATTTTGGAGCGCATGCTCTAAATTTCCCAGTATGCCAGCGCCTGCCATCCTTCGCGCCGCCGGGTCTTTGCGTCAGTTATCTTATAAGCCGGACATCCTGCTCAAAGTGTCAGTTCCTCATCAGTCGCGGGTATTCTAGCTGATCCTAAAACCTCTGAGTAATCCCAGCGGAACCTATTCAGAACCCTCTCCTGTAACGCATATCAGGCGGCATTCCTGAGGTGTGTTCCAGACGCAGCGCTGAACGTGTTTCTAACTTAGCAGCTACTGTATATAATGGCGCATGGCAGCGTGCTGGTATAAAGTAGTCTGGCCAGGAGGAAACCGGCCGCTCCTCCTCCTGCACTTCATCCCCTACCTAGGATGAGAGAAGGTGAGTGATGGATCCTCCCCGCGTTCACGCCCACCACCCACACTTCCTAGCAGACATGAAGCTCAATCTGCTGCCACCAAACCTCTTTCGACCAGCAGAGATTCCTGCAACTGGGCGTTTTCTCCTCACCGCCATATCGGTGACGCTTTAAACCGTTAGAAAAACCCCGTAAATCTTGTCACACAGACTCTGACCAAACTGGATATCATCAAACCAAAAGCCACGTACATTTTGCATGCATTACAAGTAAAAACAGTGTACTCCGCGGTTGGGACCTCACATCAAAAAGTTGGGTCCTGCAGCTTGTTTCCAGCAGCAGGAGTAGCGCGAAAGCATCTTGAGGCAGCTGCTCCTGCTGCTGGAGTTGGAAAAATT
The DNA here is from genome assembly GCA_018398635.1 of Cyprinodon brontotheroides. Taxonomy (NCBI): domain Eukaryota; kingdom Metazoa; phylum Chordata; class Actinopteri; order Cyprinodontiformes; family Cyprinodontidae; genus Cyprinodon; species Cyprinodon brontotheroides. The sequence continues at coordinate 8,368,175 of JAGKQL010000036.1, forward strand.
TTACTTTTGCTTTCGCAATGCAACACTACACGCAACCAATCAGAGCTGATCTCGGGGAGCTGGGCAGGGGAGTCAGACGCGAAAGCACTGCTGATGCAGAGCCGCCATGATCACTCCTCTGAAAACAGTTTATTAACGCCTAAATTAACTTCAAATGTAGAAACCTGCTAGCAAAATATGTTCGATTTTACCGGTCCCGTTGCCTGCAGTTTGTGGTACAGACCTGAAAAAACGCTAACATCTCTACTTCCAGCCGCCATCAACAGGAGGTGGGGAAAAACCCCAAGAGGCTATCAGGCCTGGAGGCAGCTGTTGCCGGGATTCCCCAGTGACAGCACACTGCCGGTATGTGGGGGCCTGAGCGGCTCCCACAGAGAATTAATCTTTGAAGGCAGGATGGTAATCGGGATGACTCTGACTGCACAGACCATGTTTTCAGGGAGGACTTTCACTTCAACAACATAGATCTAGATTCTAACTACTTTCTACACGCTGATCGCAGCTAATATAGCCGCCATTGTTCTCAGGCATCGGAAATAATAGAGTAGCATCCGACCCATTTGGACGCACTTTACTGGACGCTTTGACAGGAATGCGGATCAAAGATGAAGCAGCAGAAGCTTCTTTGATGCTTCCAGCTCTTGCTGTTCGAACAAAGCATCAGATATTAACCACCTCTACCAGGTCAATAAGCATTTTAAGGTATCACATCACAGTGGAGAGGAAAAACTCCCTTTGAACAGGAAGAAACCTCCAGCAGAACCAGGCTCAGTGTGAGCGGCCATCTGCTGAGGCCCACTGGGGTTCAAGGAGACAGAAGCAGACATAGAAAAAGAAGCATAGAAGCAACTCCAACATCTAGAAAAAAAGGTGTTGATGGCAGCAGCACGAGTTGATATTTCTCTCCAGGATGGAGTCACAGCCAAACAGCTTCATTTCATCAGATCAGGTAAGGAGTTATTAATGCAGTCTAAGGTTGATGGTTGATAGAAACATGTGAGCCGGTCTCACCTCTCCCACATACTCCATGACAAACGTGTTCTTCCTGATGTGCTGCAGAGTGCGCACGCCCCAGCCCCGGCCGTTCTCCGTCTTAAAGATGCAAAGGTCGAACTGGATCCCTTTCTGCACCACCCTGTTGGAGCAGTCAGGCCCGCAGTTGCATCTGGAGTTACACTCGTATATGGGCTGTCCTGGCCGGATGCGAACCTGACCCTTGTCATTGTAGGCCATCCGATGCAGCGAGGCCCCGGGGCAGCAACCGTTCACCGGCTCCTTTAAACAGTCTTTGCATTCACAGCCAACGGCCATCTCATTCAGCACAATGCCGGGGCCCACTTTGTAGTTGTTAATGTAGGTGAAGTGTTTGGGAGGGCCGTCCAGGTCCACCTCGTTTGTGACGAAGATGCGCCCGGGGTGATTGCGAGTCTTGTTTAAATGCTCTTGCCATCGCTGGAGACTCTGGCGATGTTTGGCTTTCTGAACTAACATCAGAGTGACGTCTCGGTCCAACCTTTTGGGGATGCTGCGCTTCCTCAGGCTCTTCAGAACCCGATCCAGGTCCAAGTGGAACAGTTTCATCAGCTTTGGACATTTGAGGTTCCTTTTGGGTTCCCACGTGTTATCGGATTCAGGGAAGCCTTTCCATTTAACAAAGTAGAACTCTTCTCCCTGAAAAACAAACAAAACATCTTCAGCGTTTCTTCCCTCAGTCAGACCCTAGCATTCCCCACATGGTCCTTAAACAGAGACGCTTCACATCGTTCACAATCTGAAGTAGAAATTTTGGTTTATTTACTTCACTGGTTTCCATCTGCAGGCCTCAAAATATTCCATCCTGCAACCTTTAGGTACGATCCTGCTGCAACTCAGCTGAATAAAATGATTAATCCTCTCCACCTCATTCCACCTGGTTGGTTACAGACCTGGAAATTCTATTCAGGTTATTTCTAGAGCACCAATTTCACATCATGCCATCTCAGGTCACTTTCCAGTTCAACCCAAGATCATCCAGTCCAGATTGATTCAAAGTTTTCCTAGCCTCTAGGAAAGGCTTGACTGATTGCGCTCGACTCGGCCGACTCTTCAGCATCCACTCACACTAAGCATGCTTTGTAGCGACGGTGGAGAGGAAAAAGCTCACCCTTTGAACCAGGAAGAAACGCTCCCAGCAGAACCAGGCTCCGGTGTGGGCGTCTGCTGGGGAGGCCCACTGGGAGTTAAAAAAGGAGACAGAAGCAGAACTATAGAAAAAGAAGCATAGATACAAAGGCAACTGTCAACCAGCTCCACAGGCATTGTCCAGTCAAACACCCACAACCAAAAGAGCCAGACGAGGCTCCGAGCCAGCTCCCATGTCCAGCAGAGGATGAGAGAGCACATCCAGTTAGTCACAGGTCAGAGAAACAGGACTACACTGGAAAACAGGGCCAAACTCCAACATCCCTAGAAACAAAGGTGTTGATGCAGCAGCAGCACAGCTGATATTTCTCTCCCAGGATGGAGTCACAGCCAAACAGGAACAGACCAGATGAAGCTACTATGAGAAAAAGCAGAGAGCAGAACGTTAGAGATTGAACTAACAGATTCTGCCAGAGTGGGAGAATAGAGATAGAATGAAGCAGAATGATGAAAAAGGGGCCCCTATGTCCTCCAGCAGTCTAAGCCTATAGCAGCAGAACTATAGAGATAGCTCCAGGATAACCTGAGCCACTCCTAACTAGAAGCTTTATCAAAAAGGAAAGTTAAAAGCCTAGCCTTAAAATGTAGACAAGGGTGTCTGCCTCCACGGACTAAAACTGGTAGTTGGTTTCCACAGGAGGAGCCTGAGCAACTAAAAGATCTGCCTCCACATTCTACTTTTAGAAATTCTAGGAACCACTAGTAAACCTGCAGATTGAGGCGAAGTGCTCTGTTAGGAACATAAGGAACAATCAGATCTCTGATGATTACGGGGGAAATAATTATTTGACCCCCTGCTGGATTTTGCAGGTTTGCCCACTTACAAAGAATGCAACAATCTACAGGGTTTTAATCATAATATTACCATTCTCAACAGAATCCCAAAGAAAATTCCAGAAATTCACATCATATGCCGTTTATTAAAACTGATAACTCATCTGATGAGGAAAAACAAGTATTTGACCCCTACCAAACAGCAAGTATTCAAACTCCTACAAGCCAGTTAGACTTTTTTTAAGACACTGGCCTCAATCCCAACCAATTATCTAGATCCAAATACACCTGCTTCACCTCGTTACCCAGAATAAAGACGCACCATCGCTGTCAACACCCAAACAACAACCAGCCAATATTACCACCATGGGCAGGACCAAAGAGCTTTCTACGGACATCAGGGACAAGATTGTTGATCTGCACAAGGCTGGGATGGGCTACAAGAGAATCGGAAAGCAACTTGGAGAAAAAAGATCAACTGATTGGTGCAGTTATCAGGAAATCTGGAAGAAGCACCACACCACCGCCAACCTCCCTCGGTACTGGGCCTATCACACAAGATCTAAGCCTGTTTTGGGTGTCTTCCTGATCATTCAGGAGTGGCCTGAGCCAGTCTCCAGACCTGAATCCATGGTGAAAATCTTTGGAGGGAGCTTAAAATTCCAGTTGCCAGGCGACAACCTCTCAGAACCTATGAACGATTTGGAGGCTGTCTGCAGGGAGGAGTGGGCCAAAATCCCTGCCGAAATGTGCACAAACCTTGTCACCAATTATAAAAAACCGTTTGACATCTGTAACTGGCCAGCCAATGGCAGGCACTCACAAAATATTAACATGCTGTTTGGCATCCAGGGGGTCAAATACTTTTCCTCATCAGATGTTTATCAGTTTTTATAAATTCATATGATGTGAATTTCTGGAATTTTCTTTGGGATTCATGTCTGCTCACTGTTAGAATGTACATATTATTAAAGTTATAAGATCGTTGCATTATTTGTAAGTGGGCAAACCTTACCGAGAATATCATGAAAGGGGTCAAATACTTATTTCCCCGATTGTATAGATGGAGCTTGGCCATTTAAGGCTTTATATATATGTGAGAAGGAGGATTTTAAATTCTATTCTGGATTTAACAGTAAGCCAATGAAGAGAAGCCAGGATTCAGGAGATATGATCCTGAATGTTTCCCTTTGGAGAAGAAAAAATGGGTACCTTGATCTTCTTATAGTCGCAGAGAAACTCCACTTCATATTCATTGACATTTGCTCTGTTGATGTTCAGCTCTGTGCAGTAGAGCCTCTCGCCGCGGCAAAGAGCTTCCAGCTCATCCCAGGCCACCTTACAGGGAACACAGCACTCTGCAAATCACAAACATGGATTCAAATGTCGACATATAGAGATATATTAGCATTACAATTAAACATGATTTATTACGAACTGAATTAACTGCCAGCTGATTGGTAATCAAATCCAGTCCCAATCCACGTCATTAGTAAAACAGGCCAATCAACTACTTAGAGAATTAATTTAGACAAAAGACTAAAAAAAAAATAAAATTAAAAGACACTTTTTCTATATAAATGTTTTTTACATGTTTGCCAGTAACACTTTAGATTTTCACTTTTCAATTCACAAAGTGTAAATGTTTACTAAAATGACCTTTTAAGTTTAGATAAAATGTTTAATCGCTGCAGGCACATTTTTAATATGATAGAAAAAAGAATATTTCTAGGATCAATAAAGATCTGCTGGATGTTTGAAGGAGAGATTTAGAGGAAGATGGAGGAAACTTATAAAATATATGAAGGTTTAATGATCAGTTTAATGATTATGGAATATTAAACCAAAGGTTTAATGATCACAGATGAATGATTGTTGAATTAAGCTGCTTCGCGCGTGTTAATCTCAGACCTTCCTCCATCCATCATAATCTTCTTCACTCATGATCTCCACCAGCAGCAATAATCCCCATAAATCTCACATTTAAACCGGATCGTATCGTAATGAAACGTGGCGATAGTTTTGTGCTTTAGGAGCAAACAGGAAGGCTACGCTCAGCAGCCATTCAACATGGAGAGCAGCATTTAAAACAAACATTTCACGGTCTGAGCGAACTAAACCATCCACATTAAAATTAAAAAGACTTTCTTTATTTCATTACCTTTCAAACTTTCCGCCATATTTTCCGCATAACCGCCAAAATACTGTAGAGCTCCGCTGGCTGTAGCTCAGCCCCCCGCCGCAGCTCTTACCTGCTCCTGATTGGACGATTCCTGCCTCTCTGCCGCCTCATTGGCCCTTCAGCAGGAAGGCGGAAGAGACGCGCTGCTATTGGCTGGTTCGAGCTAAACGAAGCAAAGGGCGGCCGCTTATTGGTCAAATTGCTGCAGCTCCATTGCGCAGCAGCGGAAGTCAGACTTTTGTTTTATTAATCTTTTTTATTATAACCATCATATAGAGCAGACATGGTATCGGCATCAGATTATATAAACCTGTAAAACCAGATTTACAGGAAGGACAAACAAAACAAACCAAACATTAGGGACCTCTCATCAGTTCCACATTGTTTATCATATTAAACACATTTTAGGGATAAGAAGAGGTGGAAAAAAAGAGCTAAAGGATGGTTTGACTTTTGGAAAAACTTGCCCATTATGATTATTGCATTTAATAGTCATTTAAATTTATTTTCTCAGAGTCCCAAAAATGATGTTTTTCTTAGAAAATTCATAAAAGCTTAGGGAAAACCCCGTAGTGCACATCATCCCACAAAGCTTTACAATATTTATAGAAAAGCTGTTCAGTTGACTCAGAATCACCGTCACTAATTGAATGTTTTCATTAATAGCAAATTAAATTCTAAGAAATTTCATTAGAGGTAAAAACCTGAAAAGATTTTAAAGTGGACTCCTCGGGTTTAGGAGAAACAGATTTAAATAATGTGTTCTAATTCTTTTCCTTTCAGTGTTTGAGAAGAAATGCTATATAAAATTTGGATTTGATACAATAATCTGAAGTCCAGGAAGTCACAGGGCTTCTGCTAACAGAGTTCTCATAAAAACATTTAGCCATGCATAAAATATTTGGGCAAATAGCTCTAATAATTCTTTGAAAATCACTTTTAGTTATTTGGAGGTTATATTTCATACTGAAGTCTTCATAAGACATAATCCCTCCATTACTTTATAAATGCATCACAGACCAAACACCTTTTCCAGCCAATTACATGCAAAGATTGATTTAAGTCAGAGCAGACCAGTAGACTGATTTTTATTGATATTTTTTGATGCTATTCCTTCTAGTGGTTAAATATTGACAGCTTCTGGATTTCGAGATGAAAAGTTATTTTTCACCCATTTCTATGGTTATATAATTAGTAAAAAAAAAAAAAAGGGGAGAAAGCCTGCTGTATTTTTCTTCTACATTATATTTGATAATATTTGTTGGAAAAGTGTTTGGTTGTTACCTTAAGACTAATAACACTAATAATAAATAAGAAAAAGATACTTTTGTTTTTTCCATGTAAGAAGCTTTTTTAAATTAAATATAAACAAGAGCCAAATTTTATAACCAAAAAAAATATTTTATCCCTAATCATCTTTGTACAATTCTGTATTATAATTGCTTCACAACAGAATTAATGGAGGGAGACATTTTCCAGAGGTTCTGAGTTCGAGTCCCACTCCCTCAAGTCCTCGAGCAAGATCCCTAACCCCACACTGCTCCCGGGGCGCCGCACCATGGCAGCCCACTGCTCCCCAAAGGGAGGGGTTAAAAGCAGAGAGTGAATTTCGCTGCTCTGGTTCTGACAGTAGAATGACATTAAAGAAAAAGCCAAAGCCAGGCAACAGCAACGCTTTTTAGCAGTTTTAGTGAATCCCAGCAGTTTGCTTATTTATATCAGCTACATTTAGGAGATTAATGACATCAGAGACACGGGAGGCCAGATTGTTAATGAAATAAAGGACATCATTAAATGTGAAAGAATGAATCGAAAGATTATAAATCAGACCAAACTATAAATATCACACAAAAAAAACATTTGAAAACTTGGGAGCAGCAACATTAAAAGCTCTGTTCTAGGATCAGGAGATCAACCGTCCCGAGGAAACGATCAGGAGAGGACAGGAGCTCAGCTAGCTAATATGGGACAACAACATCTAAAGTATTAAAACAAATAAAGGAACCTTAAAATGAACAGAACTGGGAGCCAGAGGAGGGAAGCCAGGAGAGGAGCAATGTCCTCTCTGCTTTACCACTCCTGCTGAAAGACGTCAAGAGTCCAACGTCAGGCAGTAGTTTAGCTGAGCTGCAATAAAAGAAAGAACTCCTGTTTCACAAGACTTTGCTTCATCTTTGGCAACTGTCTAAAGAGATACAATTAGACAAAATGCAAGCGAGTATTTCCTGCCTCTACAAACTCACCAAGGAGAAGATCCTAGAAAGTCAATGAATGGAGGAAATCAGCTGGATTTATCTGTGAAGTGATTGGACCATGAGCAGATCTGGTAAAGAGAATCCTTCCTCTCCCACACCATCACAAGATGCTTTCTATAAAACTATCCATCCATTTTCTAACATGCTTATCCCAAGCGGGGTCGCGAGGGCTGCTGGTCCCCATCACTAGCTGTCAAGGGGTTAGAGGCGGGAATCCACCTTGGACAGGTGGACGGTCCATCGCAGGGCAACACAGAGACAAAGAGGACAAACAGCCATTCATGCACACACTCACTTCTATAAAACTATTAAAAGATAAAGTAAATGGGTTCAAGTAACACGATTTAAAGAGACATGTGACTAAAATACCGTCCTTAGACACATTTAGGTTTTAACAGATAATCACCTCTGCACTTTATCAGCAATAAACGAGAACCTCAGATATTTGCTCCACTTCAGGCAGAGTTGACTCCTTGTAGAAGATCTGGAGGGAGATCAAGGAGGAGCAGCAGATGTACATTTGTTGCAAAGCGTGTCCCAGATGGAGTCAGTTACATCAAAAAGCTAAAATAATCGGCTACTTTAACTATTTGTTGGAAGCAAGGAGGAAATTCAAGCTATATCTCCCATCAATTATAAAAGGCAATTCAGAAGAACAGCCAAGTCCAGCCATATAATGGGTTTACTGGTTTGCACCAGTAAACCAACCCCAGTAACTCCAGTCTGACAGGTTTTCTGATTATACAAGCAGAGGGCTGCAGAAAAACGAAGGAGGCGGGTTAGCAGATGTTATATATGGATGATTTCAGTCTATGAAAGTATTCTAATGATAAAAAAAGTCCCTTTCAGTAAAGAAGCAGGAATATCTGGAGATGTTAGCAACCAGTTTAAACCTCACAGGAAGCTATTTTAGTTCATCAAATGCTACTGATGGGGTCAAATTCCAGTTTGGTGGTCTGAAAAAAGCAGATAAAGTTAAACTGAACTTCAAAACTTCAGCATAAAACCAGTTTTAGTGATTCTTTCTGTTCATTAGACGTTTACTGCTTCAATCACACGCTCACAGATTAGGAAATATCTTCCAGAAGTCTCAGTGGAAACATTTTATTAGAAAAACAGTTTTATCGTCGCAGCATCATTTCACTGAATCAAACGATAGAAAATCCAAGAAGCGAAAATGACCCAGTGGCCGGCCCAGTTCAGTTCAGACCATCTCTGTATGGTGTGGATGGCCGCGTAACCCTGGAAACAGAGAAATAACTAAATGATGTTTGCTGCCAGGAGCCCAAACTGAAACCAGACTGCAGAGTTAATCACATTCTTCAATTAGTCTCAGAAAAAACAGAAATCACTGAAAACAATACAGCAAAGTTAGAAATAAAGCAGGTAGATTTACTCTGCTTCTTTTCACAAAACAGATTTGATTTATTTCTTATAAAAATTTTAATAAATGCCAGAACAACAACCCTTCTCATAAAAATAAAATCCCTTTAAAGTCACAACTAAAATGTTGAAATGTTCCGAAGTGAAAAGCTTAAAGACTAGATCAGCATTTTTCTTGGATCAAGTTAACTTATCATGCTTCCCCTCTAAGATTAAAATATAACCCAGATTAAAATAATCCCGCTTTGCAGCTAATTTCTTCACACAATCAGACATGTCTTAGTGTGAGTTTCCTGTTTAGGCTTGGAGAGGATCTTATCTGGAAATGATGATACTACAGCGCCACCATCAGGTTTCCATAGCAACACAGTGTGTTTACCTCTTCTACTTCCTGTTCATCTGATCCAGGATCAAACATGGAGCCCAAGTAGGCGAGATGGAAGACCACCATCAGGCTGAAAACCAGGTTCAGCAGCAGAACCCAAACATTCTGGGAAGAAAAACAAAGTTTAAAGCGAATCAGAAGCGTTTATAAAGTCGTTGTTCGACTGATTAATAAACCTCAGAAAGGCAACAGACTTCATCGATTCACAAAAAGAAGCAAAAAGAAGGAGAATCAGAAACATCTAGAACATCTACTAACGTTCATTTTCTAGCTGCTCTGCAGCTTCCTGCTCCTATTAATTATTTCTCTTCATGAGCTCTGATCTTGGAGGATGGAACTCCTCCTTACCATGACCTGAACTTTAGCTGCCTCAACAGGCTCTATCAGATTAAATAGAGACTATTGATGAAATTATTTCCATCAGAGAAGCTGATTGAGAAGCAATTCTTCAATCTTTCTTGGGTTTGGAGCAGAGCAGAGCTCTAGGTCTACCTTCTTGTGTCGATGGCTGCAGTCTGAGGCACAGGGTCTGGACAGGATGCAGGCATTAAGGATGAAGGCCATCCTCTTCCTCAGCACTGATTACATGCAAAAGATGGAGACAATAATTCATCAATCGACATGCACCACGGATAACCCAATAGGAGAGACAGTTGTCCTTATTTATATATATTTCTTTTATTTAGTATTTGTTGTATTAAAATGAAGAAGCTTTCTTTAGACATCTCCTCCTGCTTTAGTTACCGATTTATTTAGAAACTCGTCTGTTATTCGCTCCATGTTTTTATTTCTGTGGCAGGCAGCGACTGATTTACACTGAAGGTGGATTACAAGCCGACGGTCGGGCAAAAGTATTTACCAGCAGGAGAACAGCCTCCATATTGCAGATACGCTTCCAAGAAGTTATTTGTGAAAAATGTACAAATATTTAAACATTTATGCCGCCTGAATATTGCTTTCCTTTCCCACAGTTTTTATCACATAGAAACTCCTGATGACTTAACCCCATCATACTTTTGCCTGTCTGACATATATCTATAGCAATAATATGCAGCTTTAAGCTAATTTATGATTGATATACTAACAATTTATTTAATATTATTTAATGAGAGCTTTCTATTGGAGAGCGTCGCTGCTGCGAACCTACTGGCCCATAAAGGCGGGTTCGGCCCTGCAGCCATCGCAGCGTACCGTGTTCCACGTAGGTGATGAATCCCAGGGTGAGCAGAACGGCTCCCAGGTGAAAACTCAGACCCTGAAGAAGAGATTTAAAAAAAACAGCTTCAGTCCAAACAGCCTTTAAATCAACAAAACGGCTTAAAAACCTTAAAGACACTGATGGAGTTTTATAAACGCCACAAGAGTTTAAACTCTCAACCAAAATTCCTCAGCACTAGAAAATATAAACGCTATCCTCCCACTCCAGCACCTAATCATTACCACACAAGAAAGTTTTTTCTATCCTTGTGGGACCTTCAATTGACTTCCCATTCATTGTAACTTGACTTCCTAATCCTAACCATTAAAGGTTCATACTAAACTAACCCTAATCTAACCCTTATCCTAACCTAAACTCAATTCTCACCTTACTCCTAGACACCTAAGCCTAAAACATCTTTTTGAACCAATGTGGACCTTGTGACATTGGTCCCCACTAGAAAGTCCCTATGATGTCATAAGGTTTATGGAAAATGGTCTACCATGTAATAAAATACATGCCACACATTACTCACACACCCAAGTTTTGTATTTCTATCCGTGATAGGAACATTGACTCACATTCATTTTACTTACTGTATTTTAAGCCCAACCATTGTCAAAGAAGCAAAATGGATAATCGACTGAACTGTCATCAAAGAAGGAGATTAGTAAACTGCTAACCTGGAGGCTAACGCTTTACCGCATCATAGGAAGAAAATAACTAAGCGGCAAGAATCTGTGTGTTTATATCAACAACAGCTGGTGTAAAAATGCCCAAAGCTCAGTCGCCAGCTTCTGCTCTCCTGACATCAAGTTTCTGACTGTTAACTGCAGGCCGTTCATCTGCCCAGAGAGCTCAGTGTGGTTAGCATCACTGCTGCTTATTTGCCCCCCCAGCGCTAACACTAAAGAGGCCATGAAGACTCTATACCACCCTATGAGCTCCAATCTGCACACAGAGGGCGTTTTCATCATTGCTGGGGATTTTTAACCAGGCTAACCTTCCAAGATCGTTCTCCTCATTTTTACCAAGAACATGTGGATCTCTTCAAACCCAGGGTGAAAAAACACTTCAGACCTGATTTAGCTCTTAACATCAAAGATGGCCCAGAGCAGCTCCCTCCGCGACCCACCTTGGTTCATCAGACCATGCCCCTCTGTCATGTTTATTCCTGCATATAAGCCCCAGCTGATAAGGGGCAAAACCAACAGTTAAAGAGGTCAGAGTGTGGTCTGAGGGCGCCATGGAGACACTCCATGACTGTTTTGAAAGCTCTGACTGGAACATCTTCAAGGCTGCAGCAACATATGACAACTTATTAAATATAGATGAGTACGCCATGACTGTGTCAGCCTACATCAGCAAATGCATTGAGGGCATCAGCATCAAAACAACATCACCACCCGGGCCAACCAACCACCCTGGATAAATGGAGAGGTTCGGAAATCACTAAAAGCACCGAACTCAGCTTTCACGTCTGGTGATAAAGAGTCACTATAGAACGCGCAACGCCCCAACTTAAACCGCGTGCCATCGTGATCAGCGCAGCAGAATTTACAGCCAGAAAGATCCGCGGATCTTTTCCACTTGACTGAACAGCAACACCAGGAGGATGTAGAAAGGCATTCGGATGATCAGACTACAACACCCCCTCCCACCCGGTAGATGCAGCAAACACTGATTTCCTAAATGACCTGAACAATTTCTTTGGAAGGTTTGAGGTACTAAACAGCACTCCAGCAGTGAAAGCTATTCCACACCAGGAGGAGGAGCCACCAAACCTGACGTGGCTGAAGGGAGGAAAAACATTGAGGAGTTTTGACACCCAAGAAGCGCCTCCAGGGCTCGATAAAGTTCTCCTGGCAGGTGTATAAGGAGAGGTGCAGATCAGCTTGCCGTGCGGTGTTCCTCACACTGACATATTTTAACACCTCGGCTGGCTCTGGTCCATAGTGCCAGCCCGCTTCCCAGTCTGCGCCTCCATTATTCCAGTCCAAAAGAAGCTCCCCAGGTCGCTTCCCTCAATGGATAGCAGCCTGTCGCCCCGTGACTCCCATCAGCGATGAAGTGCTTCCTAAAGGCTGGTTAAAATTGCACCCGATTATCGCTCCAGTTCGCCGCCAACAAGTTGGAGAAGCAATTCCAAGGAGACGCGGCGGTGGGACCCTCAGTGAAGCGACCGGCCCCAACCACGCCCACTGCTCATCAACAAAGCTTCTCAGCCGTGTAGAGGTGGTCAGCAAGCAACACATTCATCACAGACACCCTCACCTGGACTGGAACAACACCACCCTCACTGGTCCAAAGGGCTCAGAAGCTGACGCTACTTCCGTGAGGATGCTAGATGAAAGATGCCCCACCTAGAAATACCCACCTCCAGAAGCACACCATAGAGAGCCGCTTCTGAGCAGCCACTGTCCTCACTGTGTGGTGTGTGGAGGGCTGCAGCCGTTTCAGACTGGGAAGAGAAGGTGAGAACAGCATGGAGACCATGGGGCTCCTCTTCCCTCCATTAAAGACATTTCATCCCAAGCGCTGCGTGTCCCCAGCCCGTGACATCATCAATGACCCCCCACCCCCCCCCCC
>JAGKQL010000036.1:8381621-8461402 GCA_018398635.1 Cyprinodon brontotheroides
GTTTAGGGTTACTTTTTGGTTGGGGCATAAAAGGGTTGAGAATGACTGAAAATCAAATGGTCAAAGCTTCAGTGAGTCAAACACATAGCTGTCAACAAGGGAGTGGGCAGGTTGCTCTAGGATTCGCCAGGTAGAGATGAGTAAGGCAGTGATGAGTTCTTGTAGATTTAATGCAAACTGAGGCAAGAAATTAAAACACAAAAATACTGAGAACCAAAAAAACTGCAAACATCAGGGAAACTCACGTGGAAAGCAAGAGACGAGGGAGCAGCTAAAGACAAGGAAGCAGCACTGAAGAACTGCACAGGGAGATTATATAATGGAGACAGAACAAAGGCTGGGGTAATCAGGTGTAGGGCTGGGTTAAAAAATCGATTTAATCGATTTTAATCAATTTCCCTTTCAATAGCCCGATATCGATTCATAAAAACCATAAATCGATCCATTATAATACGTCTTTCCATACATTCATGACTTCTCGCGACCCGCGAGATCTCGTCACTGCGTGAGAGGAGTGCACCAAAACAATATGGCGGAAGCTCTGAAATCACCGCCAAGAAGTTTGAAGGCAGATGTCTGGAAATATTTTGGATTTAAAAAACAAAATGACAGCAGTGAACTGGATAAGAGCAAAACGTTGCAAGATTTGCCACGCAGAAGTGAGGTAATGTGGAAACATTAACTACTAGGCAAATGCAGCTCTAGCTGCATTTGATATGAAGTTGGCCAAAGCAAATTCCCGTGGCTGTGCCTGCAAAAATACCCTACAAGGCTAGCTGCTGGCTATAAAAGACTTCACAAACTTTATACAGCGCTGTTGAAAATGAAGGTTCCCCTGGCTCCAAGTGCAGTTGATACCGGAGCTAACACGCTTACGGCGCACCTCAATGCAAAACAGTTTAGTGGTAATAATCCCAAACATGTACTCATCATTCAAAGTGTGTTTGTTGCCATTTTTGTGGGTTTGTTGGGATTTTTGGTTGTAAGTGTTAAACAAAACATACATGACAATTTTAACTGTACTAGTTTAATTCCTAATGTAAAATATGTGTTCTTTTTAGTAATAATGTCTCCAAGTTTGAGCTGGGGTTTCTACTATTTGCAGTATTGATTCTTCTGAAATACTTCCATCAAGGAAGCTAAACAATAACAGTCGAATCGGGCCTTGTGAATCTAATCAATTTGGAAAATCTGGTCGATGCAGCCTACAAATGGGAAATGTATTGGTAGAAGCGGCATGTACTTATATAGCCTTTATTCAAGTCAGGAGACTTGACCAAAAGGAAACTTTACTACATTTGTTCACCCATTCCGCACACACTTATGGTGGCAAGCTACATTGTAGACACAGCTGCCCTGGGGCTCTGACAGAAGCGGGGCTGCCGTGCGCTGAAACCACCAGGCCCTCTGACCACCATCAGTAGACAATACAGGTGAAGTGTCTTGCCCAAGGGACATAGCGACAATGAAAATGGGGTAGGGAACTGGGCACATCCAGCCCCATGATTTTAAGGGCAAACTCCTACATCCAAGCGCCACTGTAAGCCCCACAAGATGATGGCAGGATGTTTTAAAAAAGGACAACCAAAACCACAGCTAATTGGCAGGAAAGCAGCGTTGCAACCTTTCTTTCCAAAGTTAAATACCAGGAGTCACATGAACAAACACATGGTCTTACCAATTTCCCGGAGAAGATGAAATAAAATGGTGGGACAGAGGTTGAAAGAAGAAGAAGTCAAAGCTACCTACTGCCTTAGCCTACCTACTGCCGTCAGAGTCATATCTGAGGATGCACACAAGTAGGTGCTTCAAACAAATTCCCCGTCGCTTGGCTTTGAGCTCAGTCAAAAAGGCCTGCTTGGATTCAACCCGATGCCAGAGGCGCTCATTAAATGGATGTTCTGACAATTTTACTCTTAAAGACACCAAAAGTCGTTCATCTTTGTACAAAGTTTACCAAAAGAGAATAAATGAGAATATGTCATGAATGAAAGCTTTATTAGTTCTTGCTAAGATGAGTCTTTAGATCTTGCCCACCCCAAAAACAGAAAAAATAAATAATTAAGAAGTCTTTTAAGACATAAGTCAGAATGTGCAATTTAGACGGAGGACGTGCCAAAAATAAGACGCATTATATACCTGATGAGTCATTAAAGGGGGAATCAACCAAGGAGAGGGCAGAAAAAATCTATCTGAGCAGCTTGTAAATAGCATGATATTAGGCAGGCCTACTGAAGGACTTCAAGGACGTTCTCATATGTGTTCATTAAGATGACCGCACAGGGTTGGGAAGCTTATCAAGTTCTGTTACTGATCTGTGGTAATGAGAACGCCAGAGCATAAGAATAAGGGCTGCAAGGACAGGTAACGCAGCTCATTAGAAAAATGGTCTGTGAAAAACTCTCACACACACACACACACCCTCACACAAGAAAGACTTTAGGCCACAGCAGTTAAGAGTTTCATCAACATTTCTTTGACTAATTTAGAGGAAGAAGAGGAACACGGTAAAAATAACATTTATTTCTGGAGTCATGCAGAAAAAAAATATTTTCCACTTTTTTATTTGATGTGCAATCCAAAGAGTTTTGCATTCATTTTTTTTTTAAGCCTCAACCCTCATTAATACATTAAGTTAGCAGTCAGCCTTTGAAAATGGCCGGTAATGCTTCATCAATCATCTGGAAAAGAAAAAAAAGCGTTACTTCCCTGGAGTCAGATTTTACTTCATGCTTAACTAGAGAATGACTTTCAGTAGCTGCTAAAGGCAATAATACAAACCCGTCTTCTCCAATCACTGCATTGGTTAAACCACTCTGCTAATGCTGGAAATTACAATTAAAAGCTACAATTTTGGGCAAATGCAGTTTTTTTTTTAAAGTATGGTGTGAATTTGGTAACAGTTTACAATAACCATTAAACTATAATTTATAAATGGCAAAGATACTGTTTGAAATGATTAACATATTGTTTATTAATGCCTGTAACAATTTATAACCTGAATATAAATAACTTTTAGAAGGTAAATAGATCATATTGCCCTACCATGTTAGTTAAAGCATAACCTGAGAGAGAGAAGCTCGCCAGATGGATTTGCTCCGCATATCCATCTGGAAACCGTTAAGTAATTTTTGGAAGAGCGAAAATACTGGTTAGCTAGGTTGGCGTTGGTGGTAGGCGGGCCAAATAAACCAATCAGATCAACGAAACATATGACGTACTAACAAACGGCGGCGAAGAGGGAGGAGCCAATTGATGGTCGACTCTTGCGAAACCAGTCGAACTTCTTTCACTGAAGAAATACTCTGTAATTCCGATAAAACTTGCTTGATAGCCACGCTAACGCTAGTTTCATCGGCTGAAGCCGCCATGTTCTTTAGACTGAACTGTCGCGCTTCTCGTTGCGTCACACCTCAACCCGCCTCAAAGCCAACGCTGATTGGACGTTCGTTTGGTGAACGGCTCCANAGTAGAAAATGAAGGCTAATCATGTTTTGGGTGTACTATTCCTTTAAGACACTTTAGAAATGATAATATAATAATAATAATCAGATTAGTAGTCAATCAGATTGGTTAAAGGTTTTATTTTAAAGCAAAACCAGCAGATTGTATCCAGTCAGTGGATTTGCAGGTTTCTCTCCTCCTGTTTGAGCACGTAGAGATATTCTCTTTCATTGTGTTCCTCTCTCTAAAGAAATCCCTCACACCGTGCATGCCTGAAGCGACAGTGGGGAAAAAAACTCAGTTTTAATAGAGAGAAACCTCAAGCAGAGGCAGGGTTTTATTAACTACTACTTTTATTAACAGAGTTGCCTTAAATTAAGTTCTTGGTTTTGAATTTTGAATTGGTTTTGGAATTTGTTTTTTTACATTTTGAATTGAAAAAGCTTCCTGGATGGGAAGCGAAACGTCTTCCAACCTTGGAAACAAAGACCAGTGGATTGTTTTTTAAACTTTTTCAGAATGATTATGACCTGTATGACTGAGAATCTTCACCAGCATAAGTTCTTGGTTAAACATTTTAGGAAAAGTCACCCAGGTCTATAATCAACAGGCCGTAATAAGATTGTCATACTGCTGCCATCATGTTTTACACCTACTTTCTCTTTGAATGGCAGTGTTCATTTTAAACCAAATGTAACATCTTCCAAAAAGTTCAGCTTCTGTCTTGTCGGTCCATGAAATATTATATATTATATACAATTTAAGGATTTTATGATCCTTCCAGGGATATTTCCGATGGTTCTTCATGTCGATGGGTGTCATCAGCAGTTAAAAAAAAAATTTAAAAAAAGTAGCCATTGAGTTGAGTTCTCTCATGGTGCCATTTTTACCTAAACCGATCTAAAAGGGCATGCTGAGCTTTAGAAATTGCTTTAGGGTATTTTATGATCTCCTGGGTTATTTGTCGATAGACTCCTTTGAGTAATTTCTTTGACTCACCCGTACTGAGAAAGTTCCTCACTGTTCCTTGGTTCTATTCATTTGAGGATTATGACTCTGTCTGGTTTCCTGCAGTTCAAAACCTTAAAAATGGTTTTGTTGCACCTCTTCCCACACTGGTATGGAGGGAATTTTGTTGCATTATTGCTGCAAACAAAAAACACTTTTTGTAATTGAAAATCCCCAAAGGGGTTTGGTTAAATGCAGAGTTAATTCATTGCTTTGTGCTTATAACAGTGTAATGACAATAAAGTTCAATTCTATTAAAAGTTTGAAAAAGTTCAAATTTGAATGTCAGAGTAAAAAAGAAATTTAAACCATTTTTTTTTCTTTATTACAAAGTTTCATTACCAGATTGCATTTTTTTTTATTTCCATAACAAAAACATGTGCTTTGCTTAAGATAGATTGATAGATATCAATGGATTCCTTCATGTCTTTTGATGGAAAGAAAAATAAAGAAAACCTCTTAATTGTCAATCATTCAGGTGATATGTTTCGTAAGGCGGCTTTGTGCTCCTTCCGTTAGCTATCTTTTTCTGCACATGCGCACTTTCAGGCATATATCTATGGTGAACTATGGCTTCAGACAGTCATTGAAGCTCACCTTTCCCACCATGGTTCTTTCAAAATGGCCGAGGGTCATAAGAGAAAGAGTGTATTCGAAGTGTATGAGAAGAAAAGAAAGGCCTCGAAAGAGGCAGATATATCCAGGAGTGCTTTGCCCGGGGGGGCTCTCCCCACAAAGCATTATGGGATGTTGCCATAGGCTGCCACTACCTGACAGCGGACGACTAATAACAAAGATGGCACATGCACCGCGCAGAGGAGGAGGAGTTACGTGACCAATGGGGAGTAAAAAGTAGTGGTCCTCTGAACAGCCAGTTAACTGAGTTCCATATAAAGTCCACCATATAGACCCCACTCTATATAGTGATGGAGGGATTTAGGGGTTAGGGCAGATGTTCGGACACAGTAAGCTTGTATGAGCAATAAGAACAGCAACTTTTAACCTGAAATGGGATCCTGCACGCTCTCCTTCATAGGCGTTCCCTCCTTGGAGCAGGTACAGGGTTGTGCATGTGCATTTTTTTAAAGTGGAAAGAGTCTTTTAAAAGATTCCCGAAAATCCTCCACTATACCTTTAAATTTATGCAGAATAAGGAGTCCTTATTGGTGAAACATTCCTCAGGGAAACAGACATAAAGCAAATTTCAGATATATTATAACGACTGTGAACAAATTTTATGTTTAGTAACAAGACTAATTAAATCTGAGGATGGCGCAAACTATCAGGATGGACACATTTTTAACAATTAACTACTATCATGAGGTTGAGCCAGTTCAAAACATAAAGCATTTCTCCCTTTAAATGCTAAATCTAAAACCTGCAGGTCTGATTCAGTGAGGAGTCAGATGAATACATGGGAATGGTTCATGAAGTATGAGTAATGGTTGGCAACTAGAGCTGAATAAGGACATTCGAGGACACAACCTCGTCTGTAAAAATTAGCTCCATGCGTGTTTAGTTTAGAAATAAGCAATTGGCTCATATCCAGTTGTGCCTTCTTTCCAGTATGTGCAGCAAAACATTCAGTAGCTTACAAAGCAGCAGCTGAGATAGTTACGTAAAACACTTCTGTATTTATTATACAAGCAACCTTGGTGGCAAAACAAGAAGCTCTGACATGGACGTGTTAGACAGGCAGCAATTCTTCTACGTATGATGTGATGTCTGATTTCTGCAGCAACCGGCTGTAAAAAAGAAGCAAAACTGAGCCAAGCCAGATTTCTTCTTTTTACCTTTTGTCCCAAATTTGCAGCAAAAAAGGAATAATAATTAGCTCAAATGTGGTCTGCAGGGTCTGCAAGGTCCTCCTCTGTCTTAAAGCTGAGTGTAACTGTTTCATAGAAAACCACTGGTAATCTAAAGTTGTCTACTTTGTCTAATATATTACCTACTCTAAATAAAGTTAAGAAAGTAAATAAGTTCAAATTAAAATTCAGTCAGTTCTTAAAGAAAAATAAAAAGCCTATTTAAAAAGTTAAGCTAAGTTGAAAAGAAAAATAAATAAATGTGTGTATGTGCATGGATGTGCCGAGGGTTATGTTGAAATAACTGTTTCTTTCCTTCTTAAAGTTTTTTCATGACTTTCTTATAGAAGCCCTCTTTGGATTTCTTTGTTTTTTCTATTGACATGAAATTTTTAATTTCAAAGTATTTGTCTAAGTGCCTTATAAAGAGTTTAAAAAAATGTTAATAATTTATGAGACAGACCAAGTAATGCAGGACTGTCAGTTGTAAAAATAATGAATTATTTTGCTTGAGGTTTCAAATATCTGTTATAACAAATATCTGTTATTAAAAAAAACTAATCTTTAAAGCGACACTGTGTTAGAACACTGCCATCTAGTGGTACGCTAAATGAATTACAAACCACTGAGAAACGCGCCCTGATGCTGTGCCGTTTATCAACTAATCACCACTACGAAGCCGGGAAGTGTCATAAATGTTACAGGGTCAACATCCTGCATGAGTTCAAGAGTACCGTCGCATGATTCAGAACAATCCATCATTCTGTGTTTTTGTGTCAGGCTATTTACAATATAATGTCTGCAGCACTAGTGATTAAAGGAGAAGTTCGGTTTTAACACTTTTAGCCCATTTTCTGTAATTGTCCAGGATGAAAATCGAATGATCGACACAAAATTTTGACAATTGGTCCTGTCTCTGCTTTTGGCAGCCCATGCAGAATCCCCCCTGGCTGCTTTAGAATGGCTTGCATAGAGCATGTCTGATATGTCCTTAAAACAACCTTAAACGTTCTTTTTAAAATATGCTACTCACCCGGTCGCAAGCGCTGTTCAATGACGTTCAAAAAGTTTTGTGTAGAAAAAACGTTCCTGTAGTGTTTTTAGCATTTTGTAAAATCCCATTGAGTTCTGTAGGAATAGTCAATATTCCCCTACCACGAAGCGGAAATGGGGCCTGTTCACGCTTAGTTGTAGTCTTTTGCTTCACTCTCACTATTGTACTCCGGCGTCGAGGTGCTAGCGTCTCTGTTAAACACTTTAAAAAACTCTGAAAATGGAATCTGAAAGATTGATTCTTGAGGAGGACATATTGGACTTTTGAGTTTGACGGTAGAGGATACCGTTTTGACGGAATGTATACTGAGGGAGGAGTATATAGAGACATTGTCGCCAACTAGTGGTCTGGAGTGTGCAACGCTTCCAGATTCGAAGGGAAGCGGAAGTTTATAAGCGGTTGTGATGTATCGGAAAAATAGTTCTGGGATTTACAAAATGCTAAATAAAAACACTACAGGAACGGTTTTTCTTCGCACTTTTTTTGGAGCGTCATTGAACAGCGCTGACGACCGGTGAGTAGCATATTTTAAAAAAAAAGAACGTTAAAGGTTGTTTTAAGGACATTATCGGACATGCACTATGGAAGCCATTCTAAAGCAGCCAGGGGGATTCATGCATGAGCCAAAAAGCAGAGACAGGACCAATTGTCAAAAGTTTTGGTGTCGATCATTAGATTTCATCCTGGACACTACAGAAAATGGGCTTAAAGTGTTAAAAAGCGAATTCTCCTTTAAATCATGATGAGTAACTGGTATTACTTTGGTCTATTCTTTCTGAGTACATTGATCAACATCAACACCAACTAGCATTAGTTGGTTTTGATGTAGTCTATGGTGGGTTCAGGATCTATGGACTCGGAGGTGATGGAGAACTGTCGGGATAGTGCTTCAGGCTTGACATTCTTGGAACCTGGGATAATAGTAAAGTTGAAGCGTGAGCTAAATTAATTGAAGAAAGGTGGAAAATCTCTGATTTTCTAATGCGACTGAAAGAAGATTATTATTGCCAGCTTGTATGCCCTCTGCAAAGAATGAGAGTATCTGATTACTGATAACTAACCTCAAACAGTCTACACTGGGATAAAAAAAATAGCCATCTCTGCTGGTAGGACAGAGTAGTTGCTGGACAAAAAACAGTGCATCTAGCATAACACCAAAATAAACACCCCTGGTACATTTAATTTCTGTCCATCAGAAAGCCTGGAACCAATTTCAAGCCCTTGCCTTGTGAATTTTCTCGTCCTGTTAAAAGCTACGGCAGAGTAGACTCTCGTTTTCTCCTGGTTATTGTCATAATGGGCTTTAAAGATCTGACCCACATGCAGAGAACCACTCAGAGACCAAGGGTAAAAGTTCAAATCCTCTTTTTCAAATAGTCATTGTGAAACCCATCTGCGGTTATAGTTTTAACTTCACCACGCCCACATTCCAAAGTGACAGCCGGAAGTCCCGCCTTAATTAAACCGGAAGTCCCGCCTTAATTAAACCGGAAGTCCCGCCTTAATTAATATAAAATTAATATAAAATTGATATAAAATTAATATAAAATTGATATAAAATTGATATAAAATTAATATAAAAAATATAAAATTAATATAAAATTGATATAAAATTAATATAAAATTGAATTAAAAAAATAATAAAAAAAATAATTTATTAAAAAATTTATAAAAATGCATATAAAAAATTAACTATGTTATTTTAATAACGGTTATGATGATTAAATGATTATTTTTAATTACTTGTATTGATTTCTTATATAATCACTGTAAGCACTCCGTTTCAGCCTCTGCCTGCCTGCAGCTTGAGGAGCTGTGTGATGAGTGTCACTCACACAGCACCCCCCCCCACCCCCCCCCCGACGCTGCAGTCGCTGTAGCCCCCTCAGTCTGCCTTACTATGGGATCCGTTGCCTCATAGGATTCTGCAAGAGATATATATATAGATATATCTATATATCGATATACACCATAAATAATGATGTACATGTATATGTATCGGTCTATTAAAAAAAAAAAATTAATAAATAAATAAAAATAAAAAAAAAACCAAATGTCTAATTTTGTTCATTCATACGGTTTAAGCGTCCCACATGCGCAGTAGAGACTTCAATAACGTCACAAGCCGTCTTGCTCCTTGTTTACTTCCGTAAAAAATGGAGGGAAGGTTTAGATCGCATCTAGCTGTCTTTCCCAAACTTAAATACACAATCTTTTTTAAGATGGTTAGAAAAAAAAAATAAATAAAATGCTCTCCCACCATGGATGTTGTGTTTCTAGCCGATTCTGTGCTCGCTCAGACGCAGGTTGCAGTGGAAAAGATCTGGATCACTTTAGGCTGCTGTCCTTTCT
Organism: Cyprinodon brontotheroides; assembly: GCA_018398635.1. Classification (NCBI taxonomy): domain Eukaryota; kingdom Metazoa; phylum Chordata; class Actinopteri; order Cyprinodontiformes; family Cyprinodontidae; genus Cyprinodon; species Cyprinodon brontotheroides. The sequence goes on from JAGKQL010000036.1 coordinate 8,391,285, forward strand.
CCAGTAAGAATAGGTGACTTACTGACGGCTGTCCAGAGCATTCTATACAAAGTGGGGGGCTGACTGAAGCGCTCTATACAAAGACGATACTCTCCTTCCTAAGGGTCACCTGATATGAAAGGTCGCATCATGAGGAGCTCACACCATGCCACACGGTTTACGCGTCACCTGATGAAAAAATAATTAAAAAATGTATAAAAATGCATATAAAAATTAACTATGTTATTTTAATAACGGTTATGATGATTAAATGATTATTTTTAATTACTTGTATTGATTTCTTATATAATCACTGTTAGCACCCCGTTTCAATCTCTGCCTGCAGCAGCTTGAGCATATTGGTTATTAATTCTCCAGTTTTATATTTTTAAAACACTTTACAGAATTTTATTTTTTATATTTTAACTCTTCCCTATTATGTTATTCTTATACATTTTTCTAAGGTCCACATTTGTGTGACCATTTTCAATAATCTTTCTGCTGCTGTAAATTTGCCCATTGTGGGACAATAAAGGGATTTTCTATTCTATTCTATAAAAGGGGTAGAGAGATATAAGTAAATCTAAACAATGTATCTACAAAATGTATCTGCAAAATCTCTAATATTCAACAACAACAAAAAATACTTATTTAAGCATATTGTGCAAAACAACAATAAAAAAATTTAACTCCTATCAGATTTATAGTCCCCACCCTGCAGATTTCTTAGAATCTGTCCTTAAATTACAGCCAAACCCATTTACACAGTAACAGATAAAAACTTTAGATAAACCAAACATTACCGCCACATATCTGACTCTATAACCATTAAAACAACTAGTAACAAGTAACATTTCCTCTCATCACGGAGCAAATCCCGATGATGAGACATTTGTTCTTTCTATCAACCCCCCCATACTGTCCTTCCTCAGGGTCACATGATGTGATAGGTCTCACTATGAGGAGCTCACACCATGCCACACGGTTTAAGAGTCACCTGATGTGAATGGTTAATTAATCCATCAGGTGTTTGGACCTTGGGAGGGGGTGAAAAATACACCACTTAGAAAAAAGAGGAGAGACTCTTTGTGAATCTCCTGACCGTGGTCTGAATCAGAGTTCTTTTCCCACGGAAGAGGATTTGGGAACAATGTGGCGTAGCATTATATAAATTCAAAAGTCGCGGTATCTGTCTTTGGTAACTCCTGATTCGATCAGCTGATAAGGTGGAGCCACAGCGTCACGATCTGAGCCACAAAGCGTCTGAAACACAATATGTTTAAAGTTAGTTTTTGTTCACTCATTTCACTGCCTGGGTTTTTTAAATAGACAGAATCCTTTTTTTTCTTTTCACTATTCAGTCATTGATGGAAATATCTATCGTACAAACCTGATAGATGACAGTCTATGGATTGCAAATGTTTTGTAGCGTTCTGCTGCCTGAGGAAAGATTTTCTGCTTTTCTCTGCTGTTCACAGAGAGCAACTTTGACAGAGCGGTTTTTCAGCTCTACTAAAATTGTATCAATAACTGGATAGTGATATTCGTATCTAAAGGCTTATCTATCCATATGTTTGATTATATTCTTAATTTGAAACCAACCGATTGGGAAAACTATAGCTTGTTAAAACAAACTGTCCTCTTTTTTTTATAATTTTTTGTATTAATCTCTTAATTTTTTCAAACATTTATTTCTCTACTGAATCATTAATCTTTTTTATCTATCCTTAGATTTTTGATTTTTTTTTTTGTAATTCTAATAATAGATTTGATATAGTGGCAAACTGATAAATTGTTTAACCCTTTCCTGAACAGAAATCAGAGAAACGCTTTAGGTAATAGCACCTGCACCCTGTTAACGTAGATTTAACAGATATATCAGCTATATGGTAATTTCACTTTTATTACTGAAAGGTTTTCAAATAGCATAGATTAAGAAAAAGTAATTGCATACAGTATTCAGCCTATAATTTTTAGTCTGCCAAGACCAAGCAGTTTTTAACACATCTCAACCTCCAAATGTAGCTACTGTCTTCTTAGTAATTATGTGAAAAGAGCCTAGAAAAAATCAGAAAATTTCTATTCCTGTTTATTTTTATTTATTTTTTTTTTTAAGAAGCACCCTTGTCAGATGGCCAATTCTGTAAAACGGGAGGACATTTTAAGTGCAAATTTGATGGAGCCATCTAGCAATTAGAACTTTTGCTCTATCTAGCATCATTGTTCTGAAGCAGGGGTTTGAGCTTCATGATACGTTTGTAAGTAAACCCTTTAAGTTTTTGCAAATACTCCTTGTGCAATTACTTGTTGGCCTCAGCCTTCTGGGACTTGTAGCAGTCATCTTTTTAGCAGACCGTCTGAGGAGCAGAACTTAAACTATTGAATATTTTCAACCCAGTTATCTGTTTTCTATACCCTACCAGCTTCTCCGTCAGTTTTGTTGTAGAGTGAGTTCCTGTCTTTATGTGTCATTACAAGAAATGCAGGCAGCAGAAAGTGCTAGTTGCTACTTCATTGCATTTTTTAAAAACAAATCTGCAGTTTACAACCCTCAGTTTGCAGTAAGGTAATCTGTCTAAAACCTTTGCTTTATTTTGGAAAAAATATATTTATATTTCAGTCTTTACTAAAATCCCATTTAAGTAGAAATTTTAGGTTATTCACAGTACAAAAGTCAATAATATTGCCTCCTTATCCTCAAATATCCTTGTCCTATGTCTCCACCATACTCCTGTAACCAAACACAAGAACAATCAAATAAACGTTCTGGTATTAGTATCACACTTGGAGGAAAGTTTTTGCCTTGAAAAAAAAGTGAATTATAAACAAGCAAAAACTCACATTACAGACCGTTTCTCCTAGAACTTGTTTACAAATGCTTATGTAGGCAAAACCACATTATACGCTCATAACTGTAGCCGTATGACATGATGAATCAAGCATTTTGCAAGATCTTTCTATATACGAAATGACGGACTGTATTTAGCATTTTAGATAATCAGTATCTCTGTTTTCATCATTTGACCATGAAAAAAAATTATTATCTTTTTTTTTTTTATCTTTTCCAGAGAACCTATTTTTCTACCACTTTTTATAAACAGCTACTTTTTTATTTCCCTAACTTTTCTCAATACAAACAAGCACAAAATAAAATTTTTAGATAAAGGCATTACTCTGTTGACTCATTCTATGGGAGACCTACTAGTATAACATGGAAATAAGAGTTACACAAGGGAAGGTAATAGGTTTTTCTTTTTTTTAACTGATGCAAATCTAAAGGAGAAGCAATCGATTACAGAATTATCCAATGGTGTCAAACATCTGTTGACTGAACATGTAACAAAAACAAAGCATTACCCACTATTATTTAAGCTGTAAAAACTTACAAAAACATTTTAAGGAGCAGATTAGGGTGACATTCGCTGTATGGTTAAAATGTAAACTGCTCAGCTTATACTGCTGTTATTTTTTTCCTCATCAAAATTAGTTGTTTTAGATCTGCTACTTTATGTTTTTGCTTGTCTATCTTTTTTTTCTTTTTGTCATGAATGCAACAAGATTCAAACCAACCTCTAAGTAGTCTTAAACATCTACGCTTTCAGTGATCATACCATCATTTCTTTGTATAACTAACTAGTATAGTCATGTGAATATAATGTTTTTGATTGAATTAGTTGGGCTATTTATTATTTACAATGAAACCATCATGTCTGTACTCTTTAATGCAAGTCTGTTTTCAACCCTGTAGGCATTTAACCCTTAAACATGATATAACCACTCTGCCTAACTCTTTAGTCAGAACTATATCGGTCTGCAGAAGATAAAACCATGTCAAAAAACCTACAGGATCAGAATTTCAGCTGTGTCGGATCAGTAAACATTCTAGATGATAAATTTTACAGTATTTTACAAAGAATGATATTACGCCCTTTAGGTAAAATTACATCTCACAATCAATAGTACTTTACTTTTTCTTTTTACTGAAAGGTACTATAGAAATAATTTGGGCTCACCTTAAACCTACCGGTCCTGAATCTGGGCTATTCAGCCACGGGCAGGAAAATCAGCTGTTCCACAAAGCCCTTTAGGTTGGACCAGCACCACAGAGCTATAAGGTGAACAGTTAGTTTCCTGGTAATGTTGTTGTTTTTCATGCTTAGAAGTGAACGAGCCTACGGTCATCTTGAGTTACTCAATCATAAAACCATATGCAAGTGTTTAGTCAAATACCTCTCTACTGCTTTAGTCTAAAAAAAAAAACTCATCCTTTTCATTTCTCCTATTACCCAAAAATGTTTGTCTAAAACCTAAGAAAATGTTTTGTGCTAACATTAGGCAAAGCATAGTTATTACAACTAGAACTATAGATGAATCGGGACCAGTTTCAAATTCTAATTTTAGTCAAACTTTGTTGTCTTGTAAGACAAAAGATAGGAATAATTTAGAATTTGTTAAAGTGTATAACCAATGAAACACTTTATTTGTTCTTTTGTTTAAATCTAACCGTTATTCCTTATCTCCCAAAAACATATTCTTACTATTTCTACCGTAAAATCTTTACTGATGACTCAGAATTTAGGCACTGATTATTGATTTATTCTCAGTCATCGATCAACAACTAATTATTTTGTTTTGGTGGTCTATAAAATGTTTCACTAGTTGGTAGGATCTTTGCTTCAGAGCTTCGTTAAATTCTAATTAATAAAAACTAGGAAGGACCAGTGCTATGATACAAACATGGGGGAAAGTCATGTTATCTCCTGACTTGTCTCCTGACTGCAGTCTCCTGAAATGTGAATCATCTATCTAAAAAATAAGATTCAGGATCCTCCCTAGAAAGCGGTCATAGGATAAATGTTTGTTTTATTAAGTTGTTGAAATAAGCGTCAGAGTTTTGATGCGCAAGCTTTGAAAAGGCGAATCGAAGCTTGGTTGTCCAGAATTTTTTTTATAACACTCCATCTCAGTTAAGTTACCTGCACTCGAATTAACGGACCCGGGGAAAAACCACTGACGGTGTTTTTCAACAGGGAGCAGCAGAAGAATCATTCATCCAATATTTTGAGTGTTTTTCAACATTTAATTTTTCCAACCAGTGAATACTACAGGTTTACTAACTTGAAAAAGTAGATAGAATTACAATTTTAAAAATGTGGTGAGATTTAAAATTATGAGGATCAATTGCAGATTTAAATATATTACATTTATATATTACATTTTTATTTCATTTCTGTCATAAACTTGATTATATAATGTTTTTCACATTCTAACAAAATATAATAAAAAGTATTCAAATATATATTTCAGTTTTTTTAAAACGAAGACCTTGAAATGGATGATTCCGCTTCCCCAAACATTTGTTCAGATTTCAAAGAGTGCAAAAACACAGACCACTCATATCAGCATGGATGTATATAACAATCCTGTCCAAGCAAACTATTTCTCCTTACATTCTAGAAAGATTCATAAACTCGGTGTAATCCTGTGGGGGGAAATAAGGTAAAATAATTATCATTAGAGAGATAGAAATAAAATTTCTCAAAAGCCTTTACTATCAGGATTTATTGTATTCCTAATCTTTATAGCAAATTTTAAAATGTTTTAATGATGATACCATAATAAAACATTGATCTTCTGTTTTGTGATGAAACTGATTGTGGTTCTCTCACTCTGAAAATCAAGAAGGTAAAAAAACAAGCTTCTACCTGATATGGATCTAGCCGAGTATTGTCTCTGAATAGGGAGAGCTTTTCCAATTAGTTATTCATTTATTACGCAAATCTAACAGATTAGACTATGGCTGTGATAGGTTGAATAATAATAGTTGTATACTAACTAACAGTTTTGTATTTTGTCGATTGTAGTAATGGATGGTTTCAATTTAAAAACGGTTCTACGCATCTCGAAATCTGAGCATAATACCAAACTTCTCATTCCCAAAGTATCCTCCGGGAAATTAGATACAACAACAAAGAGTGTCATTACACATATGATCATTATTTACACAATTTTGGTAAAGCAATGAAAGCAACTTTTATTGTTTCATGATTGGTAATGATTTTAAAAATGATTATTGTGGTAAAGTTTACAAGAAACCCTACACTGTTAGGAAAGCAGAATACTTATTTTTTTTTTTGAATACATGTATGAAATCCAAAGATTGATTTAGAATCCAGCCCTACTTTCTGTAAGATTGGTGTGAAAATCTTTCTGTGTCCAAAAATGAAAGTCAAAGGTTAATTCCAAACTTCTCATTGCTAAAAGTGCTTCTTACAAAGGTGGTGTGATAGGGGGGAGATTTCTGAGTTGATTCTGTTTAGAAAGAAAAAGATCAGAATGCAAGACAAACATCTTGTTTATTAATTTGTTCATTTTCTTAATATGTTAAAAAATGCTTCTAAAACAAATTGTTGCTCTCTCATTCAGATTGTATGGACTGAAAACATGTTCCTATTAGCTTGCGTAAACTTTTTTATTTCAACAACTTAATAAAACAAACATTTATCCTATGACCGCTTGGCAGGGAGGATAGAGCTGAATCTTATTGAGAGAGAGAGACAAGTCAGGAGACAAGTCAGGAGACAAGTCAGGAGATAACATGACTTTCCCCCATGTTTGTATCATAGCACTGGTCCTTCCTAGTTTTTATTAATTAGAATTTAACGAAGCTCTGAAGCAAAGATCCTACCAACTAGTGAAACATTTTATAGACCACCAAAACAAAATAATTAGTTGTTGATCGATGACTGAGAATAAATCAATAGTCAGTGCCTAAATTCTGAGTCATCAGTAAAGATTTTACGGTAGAAATAGTAAGAATATGTTTTTGGGAGATAAGGAATAACGGTTAGATTTAAACAAAAGAACAAATAAAGTGTTTCATTGGTTATACACTTTAACAAATTCTAAATTATTCCTATCTTTTGTCTTACAAGACAACAAAGTTTGACTAAAATTAGAATTTGAAACTGGCCCCGATTCATCTATAGTTCTAGTTGTAATAACTATGGTTTGCCTAATGTTAGCACAAAACATTTTCTTAGGTTTTAGACAAACATTTTTGGGTAATAGGAGAAATGAAAAGGATGAGTTTTTTTTTTTAGACTAAAGCAGTGGAGAGGTATTTGACTAAACACTTGCATATGGTTTTATGATTGAGTAACTCAAGATGACCGTAGGCTCGTTCTCTTCTAAGCATGAAAAACAACAACATTACCAGGAAACTAACTGTTCACCTTATAGCTCTGTGGTGCTGGTCCAACCTAAAGGGCTTTGTGGAACAGCTGATTTTCCTGCCCATGGCTGAATAGCCCAGATTCAGGACCGGTAGGTTTAAGGTGAGCCCAAATTATTTCTATAGTACCTTTCAGTAAAAAGAAAAAGTAAAGTACTATTGATTGTGAGATGTAATTTTACCTAAAGGGCGTAATATCATTCTTTGTAAAATACTGTAAAATTTATCATCTAGAATGTTTACTGATCCGACACAGCTGAAATTCTGATCCTGTAGGTTTTTTGACATGGTTTTATCTTCTGCAGACCGATATAGTTCTGACTAAAGAGTTAGGCAGAGTGGTTATATCATGTTTAAGGGTTAAATGCCTACAGGGTTGAAAACAGACTTGCATTAAAGAGTACAGACATGATGGTTTCATTGTAAATAATAAATAGCCCAACTAATTCAATCAAAAACATTATATTCACATGACTATACTAGTTAGTTATACAAAGAAATGATGGTATGATCACTGAAAGCGTAGATGTTTAAGACTACTTAGAGGTTGGTTTGAATCTTGTTGCATTCATGACAAAAAGAAAAAAAAGATAGACAAGCAAAAACATAAAGTAGCAGATCTAAAACAACTAATTTTGATGAGGAAAAAAATAACAGCAGTATAAGCTGAGCAGTTTACATTTTAACCATACAGCGAATGTCACCCTAATCTGCTCCTTAAAATGTTTTTGTAAGTTTTTACAGCTTAAATAATAGTGGGTAATGCTTTGTTTTTGTTACATGTTCAGTCAACAGATGTTTGACACCATTGGATAATTCTGTAATCGATTGCTTCTCCTTTAGATTTGCATCAGTTAAAAAAAAGAAAAACCTATTACCTTCCCTTGTGTAACTCTTATTTCCATGTTATACTAGTAGGTCTCCCATAGAATGAGTCAACAGAGTAATGCCTTTATCTAAAAATTTTATTTTGTGCTTGTTTGTATTGAGAAAAGTTAGGGAAATAAAAAAGTAGCTGTTTATAAAAAGTGGTAGAAAAATAGGTTCTCCGGAAAAGATAAAAAAAAAAAAGATAATAATTTTTTTTCATGGTCAAATGATGAAAACAGAGATACTGATTATCTAAAATGCTAAATACAGTCCGTCATTTCGTATATAGAAAGATCTTGCAAAATGCTTGATTCATCATGTCATACGGCTACAGTTATGAGCGTATAATGTGGTTTTGCCTACATAAGCATTTGTAAACAAGTTCTAGGAGAAACGGTCTGTAATGTGAGTTTTTGCTTGTTTATAATTCACTTTTTTTCAAGGCAAAAACTTTCCTCCAAGTGTGATACTAATACCAGAACGTTTATTTGATTGTTCTTGTGTTTGGTTACAGGAGTATGGTGGAGACATAGGACAAGGATATTTGAGGATAAGGAGGCAATATTATTGACTTTTGTACTGTGAATAACCTAAAATTTCTACTTAAATGGGATTTTAGTAAAGACTGAAATATAAATATATTTTTTCCAAAATAAAGCAAAGGTTTTAGACAGATTACCTTACTGCAAACTGAGGGTTGTAAACTGCAGATTTGTTTTTAAAAAATGCAATGAAGTAGCAACTAGCACTTTCTGCTGCCTGCATTTCTTGTAATGACACATAAAGACAGGAACTCACTCTACAACAAAACTGACGGAGAAGCTGGTAGGGTATAGAAAACAGATAACTGGGTTGAAAATATTCAATAGTTTAAGTTCTGCTCCTCAGACGGTCTGCTAAAAAGATGACTGCTACAAGTCCCAGAAGGCTGAGGCCAACAAGTAATTGCACAAGGAGTATTTGCAAAAACTTAAAGGGTTTACTTACAAACGTATCATGAAGCTCAAACCCCTGCTTCAGAACAATGATGCTAGATAGAGCAAAAGTTCTAATTGCTAGATGGCTCCATCAAATTTGCACTTAAAATGTCCTCCCGTTTTACAGAATTGGCCATCTGACAAGGGTGCTTCTTAAAAAAAAAAATAAATAAAAATAAACAGGAATAGAAATTTTCTGATTTTTTCTAGGCTCTTTTCACATAATTACTAAGAAGACAGTAGCTACATTTGGAGGTTGAGATGTGTTAAAAACTGCTTGGTCTTGGCAGACTAAAAATTATAGGCTGAATACTGTATGCAATTACTTTTTCTTAATCTATGCTATTTGAAAACCTTTCAGTAATAAAAGTGAAATTACCATATAGCTGATATATCTGTTAAATCTACGTTAACAGGGTGCAGGTGCTATTACCTAAAGCGTTTCTCTGATTTCTGTTCAGGAAAGGGTTAAACAATTTATCAGTTTGCCACTATATCAAATCTATTATTAGAATTACAAAAAAAAAAATCAAAAATCTAAGGATAGATAAAAAAGATTAATGATTCAGTAGAGAAATAAATGTTTGAAAAAATTAAGAGATTAATACAAAAAATTATAAAAAAAAGAGGACAGTTTGTTTTAACAAGCTATAGTTTTCCCAATCGGTTGGTTTCAAATTAAGAATATAATCAAACATATGGATAGATAAGCCTTTAGATACGAATATCACTATCCAGTTATTGATACAATTTTAGTAGAGCTGAAAAACCGCTCTGTCAAAGTTGCTCTCTGTGAACAGCAGAGAAAAGCAGAAAATCTTTCCTCAGGCAGCAGAACGCTACAAAACATTTGCAATCCATAGACTGTCATCTATCAGGTTTGTACGATAGATATTTCCATCAATGACTGAATAGTGAAAAGAAAAAAAAGGATTCTGTCTATTTAAAAAACCCAGGCAGTGAAATGAGTGAACAAAAACTAACTTTAAACATATTGTGTTTCAGACGCTTTGTGGCTCAGATCGTGACGCTGTGGCTCCACCTTATCAGCTGATCGAATCAGGAGTTACCAAAGACAGATACCGCGACTTTTGAATTTATATAATGCTACGCCACATTGTTCCCAAATCCTCTTCCGTGGGAAAAGAACTCTGATTCAGACCACGGTCAGGAGATTCACAAAGAGTCTCTCCTCTTTTTTCTAAGTGGTGTATTTTTCACCCCCTCCCAAGGTCCAAACACCTGATGGATTAATTAACCATTCACATCAGGTGACGCTTAAACCGTGTGGCATGGTGTGAGCTCCTCATAGTGAGACCTATCACATCATGTGACCCTTAGGAAGGACAGTATGGGGGGGGTTGATAGAAAGAACAAATGTCTCATCATCGGGATTTGCTCCGTGATGAGAGGAAATGTTACTTGTTACTAGTTGTTTTAATGGTTATAGAGTCAGATATGTGGCGGTAATGTTTGGTTTATCTAAAGTTTTTATCTGTTACTGTGTAAATGGGTTTGGCTGTAATTTAAGGACAGATTCTAAGAAATCTGTAGGGTGGGGACTATAAATCTGATAGGAGTTAAATTTTTTATTGTTGTTTTGCAACAATATGCTTAACTAAGTATTTTTTTGTTGTTGTTGAATATTAGAGATTTTGCAGATACATTTTGTAGATACATTGTTTAGATTTACTTATATCTCTACCCCCTTTATAGAATAGAATAGAAAATCCCTTTATTGTCCCACAATGGGCAAATTTACAGCAGCAGAAAGATTATTGAAAATGGTCACACAAATGTGGATCTTAGAAAAATGTATAAGAATAACGTAATAGGGAAGAGTTAAAATATAAAAAATAAAATTCTGTAAAGTGTTTTAAAAATATAAAACTGGAGAATTAATAACCGATATGCTCAAGCTGCTGCAGGCAGAGATTGAAACGGGGTGCTAACAGTGATTATATAAGAAATCAATACAAATAATTAAAAATAATCATTTAATCATCATAACCGTTATTAAAATAACATAGTTAATTTTTATATGCATTTTTATACATTTTTTAATTATTTTTTCATCAGGTGACGCTTAAACCGTGTGGCATGGTGTGAGCTCCTCATGATGCGACCTTTCATATCAGGTGACCCTTAGGAAGGAGAGTATCGTCTTTGTATAGAGCGCTTCAGTCAGCCCCCCACTTTGTATAGAATGCTCTGGACAGCCGTCAGTAAGTCACCTATTCTTACTGGAGAAAGGACAGCAGCCTAAAGTGATCCAGATCTTTTCCACTGCAACCTGCGTCTGAGCGAGCACAGAATCGGCTAGAAACACAACATCCATGGTGGGAGAGCATTTTATTTATTTATTTTTTTCTAACCATCTTAAAAAAGATTGTGTATTTAAGTTTGGGAAAGACAGCTAGATGCGATCTAAACCTTCCCTCCATTTTTACGGAAGTAAACAAGGAGCAAGACGGCTTGTGACGTTATTGAAGTCTCTACTGCGCATGTGGGATGCTCTTTAACACTAGAAGTCCCAGAGATTTTCAGTTTTCCTGCAAGCCCCCCTCCCCTCTGCAAGTTTGTGTATTCACTCTGCCTTGCTAACTGTCCCTATTGTAATGCAAATAACCTGTGATATGACCAGCCCTTCTACATTAAGACTGGATAAAGGCTGAAACAAACTGGCATCAAGACCATGTTCCAAGCACTTTTCAGTACCTGCCCCTGCAACATCATACCTTTTTGCAGGAATATATTTATATGTCATATCTAAATCTTTTATTTAGGCAAACCTATTGAACAACCAGATATCATAGTGGTCCTAGTTCCTGAGCTGAGAACAAGTCATAACCATGCTTTTCCAACAAGGCAAGGCAGAGCCTATTTCTATTGTCCATTCACCAACAGACTCATTTATATTGCAAAGCTCACTATATGAAAGAAAGAATAATTGTATTTTGTCTTGTCTCGCCTTTTTATGTCATTCAAAATTTAATCTTAGAGAATGACAAACAGTATGCCTTTAGTATTGGAGTAAATTTATGTCACAAAAGGAACAGCCCTAGTCTCTTCATCTCACAATGCTGTCTCATGTGTTCTTCCTTTATTGCCTTTTCTTGCATACAAATGTTACGAAGTTCATTTGCAAGTAGCAGAATTAACTTTGGTGGACTCTCTTTGGTCCCTGTGCACGGCTTGTACAACACATGCTCGTCTGTTGCAGCCAAGCTTGTACGCCAAGCCAAGCCAAGCTTGAAATCTCAATAACTCTGAGTCGATCTGCTGGGCCTATTTATTCTGGTAGCTAGACTTCCCACCCACAACCTTTACATTTCCACCTGCCGCCAGATTGGAATTTGAGCTGGAAACGGGTTTCCAGCACAAAACCGGCTTTCCGCTGGAAATCGTGAGCGGATGATGTTTGCTTGTTTGCCCTCTAGTAAATAGGGCAGATGGTCATTGTTGTAAAAATATTCTTGTCAGCTGATTGAGATGTTTTCATTGTACAGATCAGTTGGGGGGACTGGAGCCCAATTCCCACCCCAAACAGCTCAATTTTGAAAAACAACAGACAGAAGGTATAGCCTCAGAAAGTTTTTTTTTATTTCAGATAAAGAAAAACAGTCTACATATGGATAAAGCACTAAATATAATGTGGAAAAATGTAAAATGCAATTGTCCCATCTAGCAGTTTCCACATTCCCATGGTGAGCCTTTCCTACATTTGCCACAGGTAAATTTGCCGCAGTGGACACAACGTTCAGTACTTCTGTTGTTATTGCAGAGTATGCGCACCTGGCATTGAGTCTTTTTCTGCTGGGAAACTCTCATCTCACGACGTAGCTGTTTTTGCTCTTCCTCTTGTGTCTTTTCCTGCAGGAGCCTGTTTTTGAGTTCCTCTGAAAGCTCCAGCATGAACAGTCGACGACTTTCTTTGGATCCTGTACACGCTGTGTACAAAACATGTGCATTTGTGGCGGCCATGTCAAGCAGGTTATAAAACACAGCCATAGGCCACCTCCGTGTTCCTGCACGCACAGAGTAGTTGCGCAGTTTCTGGTCCATAATATCAACACCACATTTGAGATGGTTGTAATCAACCACAGTGTTTGGTTTTTGTTTTTGAATGTCCACAATTTCCACTCTGTGATGCATGGTACTCAGAAGACAGACAGATTTCTTTTTTTTTGTCGCATACACCGTCAGCAAGGCACTTCCAGATTTGAAGACCTGCGTGGAGTGCAACTGGCGCCCCAAGGTTTCCTTTGCAGTTGCTGGTAGCTCCCGACGAATTTTGTTGATGGTGCCAAGCAGAGTTGTATTTCGCTGAAGGAGCCTGTTAGCCAAAGACAGAGAGGTGAAGAAATTGTCCATAGCTACAGTCCTTCCCTTGTCCAAAAATGGTTCCATCAATTTCAGAACAACGTTCTCTGACAACCTCTCTCCTTTTGGACGAGTGGGATCCTTTCCCAAGTAAGGGATGGCATCACACATGTATTTTGTGTCCAGATCTGCTGCAATCCAAAACTTGATTCCAAACTTGTCAGGCTTGGATGCAATGTACTGCAAAAAGGGGCACCGAACCTTGGACGGAAACAGCTGCTCATCCACAGTAACATGCTGTCCTGGACTGTAGGACGACACACAGTTCTGAACAAACCGCATCCATATGTCAGAAATTGCTGCAAATTTGTCATTGTGTATGCGTTCCTTGCGAGTGTCCTTGTTGTCAAAACGAAGGTACCGTCTTATTTCAAAAAAACGGTTACGAGGCATTATGGGTTTGATATCTGCGTTTCCGAATTTATTGGCCCACATGTGTCGCATGGGACCAATGTAACCCATGGCAGCCCTTCGAAAAAGGATTGCGAGGAAAGCCATCAGCTCGTAGACACTCATCTGCCAGCTGGGGTTTGTTCTGCGGGCCTCGTGGACTGTGCAGTCTCTGATGGTCAGCAACATGTTGATATCCAACAAACGCAGGAAGCTGCGAAGGCGGCTTGTGATTTTGCGTTTCGCAGAATCTGTTGGCCCTCCTGATCCATTGAAGGCAGTCTGTGGGGTTTCAGGAACAGAAAAGTCTTCAACTTTCCAGTGGGACCAAACAGTGCCATCTTTCGCCTTCTCTGTGGATCCAGGCATTGTGCCAACATCAGCAGTTTTTTGTTTTTTGCAAGGAGGGGAGTTGCCGCGCACTGTGTCTTCCTCTTCATCTGATGTAGCCTCAGTGTTTGAACTGTCCCGCTCAATCATATAATTGACCACTCGGCCCCTGGTGCGTCTTTGGAGGGGAGGATTTGCTGGTGCAAAAGCAGTCGCATTCTCATATGAATCATCCTCTTCACTTGAAGAATCGGTTGCGCCGTTTTCATTCTGAAATGCTAAGTCTCCAACAGATCCACCATCAGATTCGTAGTCTGGCATGCTCTGAAGCATGGCTAAAGCCTCTTTAGCGTTCATCCTTCTTGGTCGCCTTGGTTGTGCCATGGTGAATTCCGGGTGAATTCTGAGTCTGTGTGCTGTGCCTGCTCTATTTATTCCCACAGAAATTCTGTAAATTACTCAACTCCTTGAAAAAGCTCATTTACAACACAAAGGGAGGCAACTTTAACAAAGAAACCCCAGCACACCAGCTGAAGTCACCAAACCACATTCCTACATTTGCATTTGATTTGAAAATGGAGCACCAGAGGAGAGCCGTTAACACCTTTGGGGGGATACTTGATACAAACTAGGTGCAGACTAAAGTCTGCACTTTGGGACTTCTAGTGTTAAACCGTATGAATGGACAAAATTAAACATTTGGTTTTTATATTTTTATTTTTATTTATTTATTTATTGTTTTATTTTAATAGACCGATACATATACATGTACATCATTATTTATTGTGTATAAAGATATATAGATATATGGATCCTAGTCAATGAGGCAGAGGGCCTCATACAAAGGCAGACCTAGGGGGCTACTGCGGCTGCAGCGTCGGGGGATGGGGGGCTGTGTGAGTGACACTCATCACACAGCTGCTCAAGCTGCAGGCAGGCAGAGGCTGAAACGGAGTGCTTACAGTGATTATATAAGAAATCAATACAAATAATTAAAAATAATCATTTAATCATCATAACCGTTATTAAAATAACATAGTTAATTTTTTATATGCATTTTTATAAATTTTATAATAATTTTGAAATTATTAATTTTTTTATTATTTTTTTAATTCAATTTTATATTAATCAATTTTTATATCAATTTTATATTAATTTTATATCAATTTTATATTAATTTTATATCAATTTTATATTAATTTTATATTAATTTTATATTAATTAAGGCGGGACTTCCGGACTTTTAATTAAGGCGGGACTTCCGGCTGTCACTTTGGAATGTGGGCGTGGTTTCGAGTTTGATGAAAGGTGGGGTATATAGTTTTTTTCTTTGTACTTGAACGAGGTCATAGTGGAGAATTATCCCTTTCTCAGTGTGAAGCTCAAACGATCTCTTGGGGAAAGTGGATTCCAACCCTCCTGTTTGAACCCCAGCTCAGCTTGAAGCTCAGTTGATCCTTCCAGGGGAGAAGGTCCGAGAAATCCAGTTTGCAGGATGACTTCCTGCCGAGAGGCAAAGATAAAAACAAAGTTAAACTCTCGTTGATAAAAACTCAGTTTGATCTCCAGCAAAAAACGCAGCTTGGCTAGAGTACCCTAAACGCTCCGATACTAATGAGGAAACCATCAGCAAGTGTGTGAGGAGGCTGGACCAGAACCAGCGCCTCCTGGTGGAAGGAAGGGAGACAAACACAGAAACACAAAGACAAAGACAGGAGGTCCTGACAGGACTGCCTATATTGGGCCCAGTCCCTGCTGCTGTATTTTAGGATCAAAGTCAGCTTTGCTCAGACTTGAAGAAAACCATGAATCATTGTTTTTGCATGTGGCATTACTGCAAAAAGACTCTAGGTCTGCACAAGCATGTCCTCAAAACACTGATGTTTGATGTCAATGCTTCTGCAGCTTTGTTCAGGTCAGTGGCTGTGGGTTCAAAAACATTCAAATCTGTGGTTGAAGCAGGTCTCTACCATCTGCTAAAGATGCTGGTACCAGTTTATAAGCAAATCCTTTGAAGTGGTTCTGTTTTTTGCCTTTAGGTTGGGATGAGATAACGCACACATTGTGAAGAGAGTCCTAAAGATGGACAAAGTGTTCCAATGTGCTCTTGGTGTTTTCGAAGTTCATTAAAGATGTTAACGCTTATAAAATCACGGTGGGCCACAATGAAAGAGTCTGTTTTTTCTCTTACAATCACAGTTTTTAGCTTCTGGTGAGCAGGGATGTGGTCAAATAAAATAGAAGAACTTTCCTCTCTTTCAATATCTCTAGAGAAACCTGAGCTTTGAGGTAAGTTATGCTATTGTTTTTGTCTCAGTGGCATTCTCATAGGTGAGATGACCTTTGCCTGCAGAAAAAAACCCTCAGAAATGGCTGTTGACACCTGTTAGAATGTCAAAGCATGTAAATGGGCTTCCCCAGCGCTTACTGCTGTTAATGTTTCCTCTTCAAAGAGCGTTGGTGTGACATTTTACAGTGATTACTGAGTTTACAAAAAAACCTTTCTACTCTGGCTGTAGAAGTATGTTTCCATATTAGGCAATCGTTACATGGTATGAAAAATAAACTTCACTTCTTAGGAAAGTTAAAACTTGCATTTTATTAATAATTTTACCCCCAAAACAGTGAAGAGAGAAGTAATAGCTGCATATTAGTCACCTGTTGAGCTCACTCCTGGATGCAATAACAGATAGTTGCTTCGGTAATATTAGCAAGAAGTGGAAAAAGAAAAAAAAAATCAGAAAAAGTTTGACATAACATTTAGAAGGTGTGAAAATGAACAGTTTCCTTCTGTGTTTTTTTTTAAACCCCGTTTTCTTCTGTTCTCTTTGACTTTGACCAACTTTCAGGTCTCATATGTCTAAAATTTACTGTTGAATTTTGTCTTAAGAACCAGACTTTGTTTTATTTCCAGAAACAATTTTTTTTTATATTTGTAAATTGTAAAAGTTTCTAAAAGAAACTTGATTATCATGCCGTTGATCCTTGGAGTGGCTCCAGTCTCTTTTCCAACAAGCATACAAGCTTGTTGATGCTTCTAAATAACTTTTGAACTTTTATTGCAGACATTTGAATGTATTTATTTCTGGTAGATATATATTTCCAAAATTAAAATAATCTTAGAGATGTCTGAACATTTTAAAGGTATTAAAGCTTTCTAAATGACATAATATATATCTATATATAATAAATATCTGAGCATTTGTTGAGTTAAAACAGCTCTGCACTTTGTTTTATGGTAGGGACGGATCACCAGACAGCTTCCTACTGATGGGTGGGTTGGATATTTCCTTAAAGTTCCTGGTTAAAGATGAACATGCAGAGGATGTTTGACGCTCCATGGATCCAATAGAACCCACATTTTTCTCCATCGCTCCGTTTGTCTGTCCGTACTCTTCTGATTGAAGATCGACTCGTAAAGCTTTATGAATGAGAAACAAAACTTAAGCATATTTTTCCCTACAACTTTTTTCAAGGGTTACAATGAAAGCTGAACAGAAAAGAAAAACTGCTGCTTCATTAAATCCTGCGTCTCCTTCCATGATAACATGAAAACCTCCACAGGAAAGAGAAATCCTGATTAGATTCCTGAGCTACGATGCTGACAGCAATAGATCTATTCCAAGTAAATCGGATGATGAAACTAGCTGAACACATCAAGCTCATGTTACTTTAAGGAACAAAGTAGTTGTTGGAAAGAGAAGCTGTTCTCAGGTCTTAGACAGGATATGATAATCCTGTCACACTCTGCCATTAAATGAAAGTAAAGCAAATTTAAAATACTAGAGAAAGAAAAAGTCACAAATGAAAAAGTGTTGTGTGAGTTGACTGAAGCTTTTTCGTCTGAGGTTACTAAAGAGTTTTGGTATGACTGCTGATCCTGGTTTCTATCTAAGCATTTTATTTCTACCTTATCATGTTAAACATGAAATCAGCATTTTGCATCCAGTTATTACTTCTAACTCGGTTATATTACTATATATTATATAATACTTAGGCCTGAATCTAAGGACTGTGTTGCAGGGTTGCCTAGCAGTGGAAACTATATTGCTCCTCAGAGCAAATTATTTTCAGCATGTTCAATGATTTCTAAATAATTGTAATAACAAAAACAGTAGATTAAATTTAAAATGTTTACTTCAATATATCTTTAATCCTATCATTACTAATACATGAAAAAAGATTTCTTAAGGTCCGATGACTCAGAAACAAGGAAGAATAAAGTTCTCTGAGACAAACTTATCTGTAAGTGATGAGAAAGATGGAAAACCCTCCAGGCATCTTAAAGAACGCTGGACTTCATTTACTCTCCTTAAAATGAGATGCCAGTTCTACTCCCATCTTTGGGAAACTGGCCGGTCTCTTTCTGAAGTTTTACATCATTTCTATAAATCAGGCAGAAACTACCAACGATGGGTTTAGAACTGTCCAACACATTATTAAAGATAGGAAGAAAAACCATGTCTGGAAAAGCTCCTGAATAATCTTTCATTGATTAAACTCTTAAATCTTTCTGGATCTTTCTTAATAAAATACTAGTCAGGAAAGATAACTGGGAAAAAAGGAGAATAAAGGTTGGACTCTGGGGTAAAGGTAGAAGCTCATTTGTTCCTATCAGTCCAGGTGGCTTAACTTTGTCGGGCATCGAGGCCTGGTAACCATAGCTTACTGTGGGGCGCCTGCGTTTGATTCTGGGGATGCTGCAGTTGGTCAGGAATGAGATTCAGCTGACTACCTGATGAGCAGGATTTGATTCCATCCGAGGTGGATTTATTTCTTCCTTGATGGTAGAAGCCAGGATTCATCCGACTTGTGAAAGACGGTTTCTGGAAGCATCGTTTTCACAGCAGGATTGGTCCCCACAGCTTTTGCTATTCAGGAGTGCTTTGAAGCAGCGGTCAGAGTCTACCAATGCTCGAAGTGATAAATAAATGCTAGAGCTGCAGTAAAATAACTCTTTGGACATTGCAGAAGCTGATCAAAACACTGCCACAGCGAATACGTCTGCAACCAAAGCTAAACTAAATATTGCTGTGTGGCCGTTTATCCATGGTGACTTTTTCTGGCAACACAGTTTAATCTAAGAGCTAATCATTAAACGTTAAATTTCTTTCCATTTTCTTAGGAACTTTTCATATACATATTTTATTTGTTTTCGTTTTGCAATAGACAGATTAAAAACTGATTTTGGAGTTGGAACCAAAAGTATAAACCACCTTAAGCATTTTTTACTACACTGATCCAAGAATAAGTTAAAGTTTCTTCAAATAGGTGCACTTGAATTGTACTTTTATTTGTGTTGGTTAACTTAATGATCTGCTAACAGAATGAGGATTCTTGCCCCTAAATTAAGAAAATTGGATATTATAGACTTGAAATAAGATTATGGGTTTTTTTTCTTTTGCTTTAAACATAAACTGTTTTATTATTTAGGCAAATCCTGTTACCTGCTTAAAACAAGTCAAAATCCACTTATGAAAAAATTACTCACACACTGCAAAAACGAGCTAGAAATAAGTACAAATTTCTTAAATTGAGTGTATTTACCCTTAATTTGAGTAGGTAAATAGAGATAGTTTGCTGCCAATGGAATGAGGTATTTTTTACTGTAAAATAAAAGATAATTAGATAAAGATGCATTATTGAAATTAGAGAATTAAAACATGTTTTCTTATTTTAAGTGATCATAAATAAGTTACATTGGCATAATGTGACAGAAAGCTGATCTCAAATTCAAGCAACAAATGCACTTATTTTAAGAAAAAATGACTCTATCTAGATTTTAGAGTTTTTGAAATGCACACTGTCAGCACTAGATGATGCATAGTAATAGGAGTCTGTAAACAGCAGGAACAACGAGAAGTTCATAGGAGGTGAATCAATGATCTGCAGAAATAGACTTTATTGGCAGAATAGAGGATCAAAAAGGAAATACTCCTTAGGGCCCTGAGGAGCCGGCGCTGGGGAGCAGATGGACTGAATGAGATCCCAGTCTGTCCGCTGAAGGACGCTGAGGGTTTCAACTGTCATCTTGGAGTTTCTCTACCCTGACAGCATCATCGCTGCATTGATTGAGATAAAGCTGACAAACAGTTTATGATTTTGAATCTGACAATTCACCGACTTTCATTCACTGCAAATGAAACAAAACGATCCCCGATCTATTCTGGACACAAATACAGCTGAAGTTGGCTCTATTATCCAACATCTCTGAGGGAAAGGGTGACTCATGCATTTCTCACTGTGTTTTATGATTCGAACACTGAAAGGACAAAGAATCTTTGTCAGCAAGTTTCAAAACACTGTTCTTGCTTGACTGAGAAACATTTATTTAAAATAAACTGTCGTGTGAAATCTCCCCCTTTTTTTTTTTACCAAATCAACATAAAATGGCAACAAGCAGCATATATTAATGCTGATTGTTGGTCGACTTTGACTGTATGTTGCTAAACTACGGTTTTGTTAGTTTTCCTGTAAGATTGGTTTGTGCAAAAATATGAAAACAAAACTAAGTTTTTTTGCTGTGTGTTTCAGAAGTCGCACATGAAGCCGTCACACAGGAAGAAGACTCTTAATACTTAATATTTAAAGCAGCAATTTCTATTACCTTATACAAATAACAATAAAACAATAATGTAATTCATTTTAAACGCTGTAATAGCAGGTTTTTCTTTTCAATTCTTGTTGTGTTTTTCAGACAGTAGTTATTTGACCCAAAACGCAGACCGGAGAGATTAAACTGTTTCAAGAAACAGTTAAATAAAGTACAGGTAAAGGTAGAACAATGGACAGAAGACTGGGCTGAGCAGCCAGTCAGTTAGATTTGGTGCAGAAGAGTTGCTATAGAGAACATCAGGCAGAGGAAGGACAAACTAACCAAAGGAAATGGTAATGAGGTGCAGCTGAAGGAAAACTAACGCATGAACCAGATTTATCTAAAGTAAACTTGACATATGTACCTGACCCTCCAAAACCACTATAAGAGCTCCTGCCAATCCCCCCTCTTTCAGAGAAAGATGCTCTTTAGCAAGCGTGGATTCTCTCTGGGTACTCCAGCTTCCTCTCAAGGTCAAAATAAACATGACAGTCATGTTAATGGATGTTTTGTTATGCAATAACTTTACATTCAATGCTGTTCTACTTATTTTATTTAATTAAATAAGGTTCAGACTCTCATTTGTTGATGCCCAATAGTGAACTCTGCACACATGTGGAAGAAATTCACAACAAATTCCACTCAAAATGTAAGAAATTATTAACAAAAAATATTCAGCTCTAAATCAAACATATCTTGGTTAAAACTGCTGACTAAAAATAGTGAAATTCAACTACTAGCTTCTATAGCTAGGTGGTGAAACAATGAATAGAATAGAATAGAATAGAATAGAATAGAATAGAATAGAATGGAATGGAATACATTAGAAAATCCTTTTATTGTCCCAGAATGGGGAAATTCTGGTGTTTACAGCAGCAAAAAGATTATCGAAAAATGGTCACATAAATGTGGACCTTAGAAAAGTGTACAAGAGTAACGTTATACTGAAGAGTTGAACCTTGAGCTACTAGCCTAGCAGAAACAAGCTGGGTTTATTTAGAAGGACTCTTTGGTCATATTTTCCCAAATTAAAATGAACATATCAAAAAAAAATATCTAGATGCTATCTTAGCATTGGAACCCTCACTGACATAAAGTTTGTTTTAGCTTATAAACAACCGCTCAAAATATGGCAGAATTGAGAACCATTCAGTCATCATTAACTTATTTTTATTTGCACAACACTGAACACATGAAAGGATAAAAAATGATCAAAACAAATTATTTAGCTTGAAACTCTTTCCCTTTGCCAGAGAACCCTTTGTTGTTCTCCATTTGGGAAGCGGAGGGCAAAGGTTCTGGAAAGTTACTCCAGCCATTGATTGAGTGGAGGGGGTTCAAAGAGCACAGCCTGTACGCCCCTCTGCTATTGGCTAATAGACTTCCTCAGCAACAGACCTCAGTCAGTCCAGGTTGGACAGAACACCTCTGATGTCTTCAGTCTAAGCCCCTCCCCTCAGGGCTGCATCCTGAGCCCCCTGCTGTTCACCCTGATGACACACGACTGTGTCCCCAGGTTCACCACCAATCACATGGTGAAGTTTGCAGAGGACGACACCACGGTGGTGGGCCTCATCAGAGACGACAACGACCTGGACTACAGAGAGAAGAGGAGACAACAGCCTGATCCTGAAGGTGGAAAAGACCAAGGAGATCATGGTGGACTTCAGGAAGAACCAGCCTAACTACTAAGGAGATTCTGCAACAGCTTCTTCCCCACCACCATCAGACAGCTGAACTGTTGAGAAAACTCTAAATCACGTCACAGACTGCATCACACTGAGAACACCAAACCAAACATACTGCATATTTGCACCATAGATATTAAATCTCTGAACTTCCAGATCAATGCGTTTCTTTGCACCATGTTTTTTTCTCCCACACTGTTTACATTTGATCACTGCTGCACTTTATGGAATGGAAATGTCAGGAGAGCTGTAGAAAACTAAATTTCATTTTGTTTACACACTGATATTAAAAGTTGTCCAAGTTCAAGTCCTTGACATTTCTGGTAATCTTCCTGTTCTAAATCCAAATCTAGGACTTCTGAGTTCAAATTCTGAGAGAATATTACAGACTGTCTGTTTTGTAGAAATCTTTTTCTTGGATAGCCAGCAGGGCGAGTTAACCTTGAAGAATGACGATGCCCTGGCCTGCAAGTAAATCGATGCAGGAGTCCCTCCCCCCAATGCGGTCTCTTTCTGGAATCCCCCTGGCATCTGTGCCAGTGAGCAGATGCCTGAGCATCTTTAGGACTTTAGGATGTCTGTGTCTTTAAACTCTTGGAATCTTGGAAAGGGGGTTGTGCAGTAGTTTGGAGAAGAGAGAAAGCATTTTTTATCCCCAATGTTCTAAGTAATGTCACGACTTATGTTATACAGTGTCCTAGGGGTGAGTTTCTATATAGGGTCATTTGTGCTGTGTGTCCCTATGTTACCCTTTAACAGAGTAGCCATCTTTCCAGGATGTGCCCCGCCTTTCACTTGGGTACTGTTTAAGTGGGTGGAGGCCCGGGCGGGTACTGGCTTATACTTCCCGGTTGGGGCTCCCGCCAGGGGAAGGGGCGCCCCTGGGGCCCATGGCCGGATTCACTTCGGGGTGGCTGACTGCTGGCGGAGCTCATGGACTCGTCCCTGCGGTTCCTGGGGCTCTGGCATAGCGGTGGCTGTGGGCTTTCATCGGGGCCATCTCTCCTTCTCCCTTGATAGGGGGGCAGATTTCCTGGGTTGGCCCCTCCTGGGCGCCTTTGCTCTTGGGATCCCTTTGGGCATCTGGGGCTTTGGGTCCCCCGGCGCTGGTTTCGGTGCTCTGGAGGGGTGCGTCTTCGGCTCTTCACAACCACTATTGAGCACTCACAAACAACTACAGCTGCTTGTGTTCAGGTACTTAGAGATTCACTTCCATACAGAAAGTCCATATTCCTACCTTCAGGTACTACAGTATACATGTCAGATTAAAATCCTGGACAGGTCTCCAGTCCTTGCAGTCAATAAGTGTAATTCTCGAGTCAAGTTAATACTGGGTAAATAGTTATGCAGGATTACTTTAGACTCTTTTTCTGTCCTATAGGATAGTTGGACCAAAGGTATTGCGAACGAAGTGTGTAATTCTTTTGTTTAAAGACAGTAAGATAACTGGGGGACAATTGCATAGTTTGAAGATGTTCCTGCAACTGGAGGGCCACAGGTTCAAACCCAAACTCTGTCTGTATGTCTCAGTTCTGTGGCCCTTTGGCAAAACACTTTATCCACATTGCCTACTGGCAGTGGTCACAGGGCCTTTTGGTGCCTGAAGTACAGCAGCCTTGGTTCTGTCACGGTACCCTGGGGCAGTGGAGGTTACAATATAGCTTGCTAACACGTGTGTAAATAGGTAAATGGCTGAATGTAATTTAAATCATTTTAGAGTCTCTTGACTTGAAAAGCACCAGCTACTTCAGCCTATCCACATGGGCCCAGTTTAAAAAAATAATGTATATTAATTATTATTTATGTTCTTCAAAAATACAAGCTTGGACTTTAAAGGACAAAATAATCTTGACTCTGTGTGGATTTGGTCTTTGTTGCTCTGAATCCTCTGAGCTCTAGCTGCCAGCTTTGTGATGGCAGACTCCAGGAGATGATGGAGAGAGAGACCAGTAACAAGAAAAATTGAGTGAACAAAAATACATGAATCAACTAGAGATGCATGTTTACAATAGGCATACGGCTGCCTTGCAGCAGGAAGGTTCTGGGTTCGATTTCCCTGGCCTGGGGTCTTTCTGCAAGGAGTCTTCATGTTCTTCCTGAGTATGCATTGGTTCTCTCCGGGTACTCTGACCTCCTCCCAAAGTCCAAAAAACATGATTGTTAGCTTAATTGGCTTCTTAAAAACACCTTAGGTGTGAGCGGTGTGTGAACGGTTGTTTGTCTCTGTGTTGCCCCTGTGATGAACTGGCGACCTGTCCAGCGTGGACTCCCACTCTCGCCATCAGACAGCTTGAGATAGACACCAGCACCCCACTTTGGATTAACCGTGTCAAAAAAAATGGACAAATGCATTTAAAATAATCAATAAACTTATTACAAATTAAGATGAATCAATTTTTCTGGATAAATAAATCAATTGTGGCCTAAAATATCTACTTTAGTTTATTGCGTAAATAACAATAATCATATCTAGGTGAATATATTGCAAATGATAAGTGTTCTAACAGCACAGATTTGCTGAGACTCAATTGAGCAATATTACATTACATTATATTTGATAATTGAACTTATAGTTATAATTTTAAAAGTATAGAAGAGGATCTTTTATTTCCGGGTGAATCATCCCACTAGTGGTCCTCCCAACCGTCAATCATTCTGTTGATATGTTTATTTAAATGCTTTTAAAATGCAGATCATTCGTTTTTCAGCTTCCATTAACCAGTCTGTGATGATCGACACGACACTTTGACGAGTTGTTCTGTCTTCATATTTGGCTCATGAACCCTTCTCGGCTTTCGCCGTATGGCGCATGTTCAAAAGTAAACAAACCTTAAACGCTCTTTTTAAAGTATGCAACCGCGGTCAAGTCAGCTGTTCAATGACGCTCAAAGTTTGGCAAAGAAAAACGTTCCTCGTAGTGTTTTTATTTAGCATTGTTGATCCCAAGTTCTGTTGAATAGTCAATGTTCGCTGCCAGCTGCCGAAACGGAAATGGGGCCTGCTTTACACAGTTGTAGTCTTTTCGCTTCACTCTGTGTACTCCGACGTCGAGGTGCTAACGCCTCTGTTAAACACTTTAAAAAACTCTGAAAATGGAATACTAAAAGGTGGATTCTTGATTCTCGACGCCGGAGTACACAGAGTGAAGCTTAAAAGACTACAACTGTAAACAGGCCCCATTTCCGTTTTCCGTGGCAGCGGAATATTGACTATTCCAACAGAACTCAATGGGATTTACAAAATGCTAAATAAAACACTACAGGAACGTTTTTCTTCAATTTTAAACTTTTTGGAACGTCATTGAACAGCGCTGACGACCACGGTGAGTAGCATATTTTAAAAAAAGAATGTTTAAGGTTGTTTTGAGGACATTATCGGACATGCACTATGGAAGCCATTCTGAAGCAGCCAGGGGTGATTCTAAATGAGCCAAAAAGCAGAGACAGGACCAATTGCCAAAATTTTGGTGTCGATCATTCGATTTCATCCTGGACACTACAGAAAATGGGCTAAAAGTGTTAAAACCGGAATTCTCCTTTAAGGCCGTTGTACGTGTGCTCGTCCCGTTAGCTTATCTTTTTCTGTGCACTTTCAGGCCTGAGCTACGGTTTCATTGAAGCTCGCCTTTCTCTGCGTTCTTTGAAAATGGCCGAAGGTCGGAAGGGAAAAAGCGTCTACGAAGTGAATGAGAAGAAAAGAAAGGCCTCAGAAGTTGCAGATATATCCCAGAATGCTTTATGGGATTTGCTGTCACAGCGGCCCGCTGTCGCCATAGGCTGTCGCTACCCGACAGCAGTGACTAATAACAGAGATGGCGCAGGCACGGCGC
This sequence comes from Cyprinodon brontotheroides, assembly GCA_018398635.1. NCBI lineage: Eukaryota > Metazoa > Chordata > Actinopteri > Cyprinodontiformes > Cyprinodontidae > Cyprinodon > Cyprinodon brontotheroides. The sequence continues at coordinate 8,417,560 of JAGKQL010000036.1, forward strand.
GGTGGAGGAGGAGTTACGTGACCAACGGAGCAAAAAGCAGTGATCATCTGTCTGAACGGTCAGTTAACTGAGTTCACTATATAGTCCCCGCGCTATACAGTGATGGAGGGATTTAGAGGTTAGGGCGGATGGTCGGACACAGTAAGCTTGGATTAGCTATGAGAACAGCAACTGTTAAACAGAGCGTTCAAGAGGAGAAATGGGATTGTGCACGCTGTCGCACGTGCATTTTTTTTTTTTAATGGAGAGGCGAAAATCCTCCACAATACCTTTAAGTTAAAAAAGACAGTCCTTTTTTTTCAAATGTAAACACAGTTTAGACCAGGGGTCTTCAACGTTTTCCAGGTGAAGGACCCCCAAACTGATGGCGAGATGGAGCAGGGACCCCTTAGTTACAATTGTGTTCTATCAAACTGGTCCTATAGTCACTCTATTTCATATAGAGTAATGTAACCAAAGTAATTTCACCCTGGTATTATTAAAGTATTTCTGGTTCTGATTCCTGGTTGATGGGATAGGTGTTGTAAATAAAACGGTGCCCAGCTTGAAAGAGCTGTTTGTTGATGAATGTGTTCCATTGATGACTGAAAGACATCTTCTGCCTCCATTTATCTGTTTACTACAGTGTGTTGAATTCATGTTAATGTGGATTTAAAGACATTTCAATTAGTGGAAATAATTGCAGAGGGGAATAAAGAAAAAAAGTCTAATCAACCAAAACATTTGCGACCCCCCATGCAGTACCTCGGTGGACCCCCTAGGGGTCACAGACCCCCTGTTGAAGACCTCTGGTTTAGACAATAAAAACTAGCCAATTACAAAAACTAACTCAGTTATTTTGAGAGAAATAACTACTAACTATAACTATAACTAATCAGCATTTCTAAGATTAATACTGATGATAGAATTGAAGTTGTTCAAAATCCCAAAAGTCATCCTCTTCATCAAAGAAATACAGACACTATTATTCATTATTGATGAAAGTCAAAGAAATCAAAAAAAAAAAAAGGATGAATTATCTTTCTGTATTTATGGAGTAAATGTACAGATGAGCACAACACCCTTGGATCCTGTGTTTGACTTCAGCCGTAGGTATAAAAACTGGGGGCAGGAGTGGCGGCTGCCTTTTCCTCCTCAGACTGCACTGAGGTTTGTCTCTTTCTTCTATCCATTCTGGGTTCATGTTTTCTCACTACATCATAAACATTGAAGTTGCAATATTCAAATTTGGTTTTAAAAATGTTTGATGTTTTCAGAGCAGATTGTTAGGTTTTCTTTATTTGGCATTTACTGTTGATTCTTGTTAAGGTGAGAATAGATTTCCTGTGGAATAATGCACCATGCATTTTTACAGAGTAGAAAAGAGACCGTGGTGAGCGGAAGGTTGTGCTGGCGGGAGCTTCTGTTAAGGTAAGACCAAACCTTCATGCTTGATTTTAAAAAGTTCTCTGGGAGAAACAAATCAAACTATTTAAAAGAGTTTTACTGAAGGTTAATGAATCTGTCGACATGCAGACTTTTCATTTTAAAGATTGGTTGGAACATCTGTCTCCATCCTAAATAATGTAATTTTTTTATGCACACATCATATTTTAGTTTTTAAAGAAAAGAAAAGAAAAACTAAAATGGATTTAAATATTTTATTTCGAGAAATCAGGTTTTTCAGTGTTATTTTCAGTGTTATACCAGTAGAGATCTCTGATGTTCGTGGAAACAACTTTTAATGTCTGACCTCCACTCAACTTCATTTTAATTCTGGTAAATGGTCCAATTTAATCTTAGAAAACAATCTACACTCAAACACACCATTAATTACCATTACCAGTGGTGGTGTAGTCACTTCTGATGCACTCTATACTTAATGATGAATTCATTCTGCTCTTTTGGCCTGAAAATCCAACTACAGACAAGAGGAGTGAAAATATATGACACTTTTTAAACTATATAATCTTAAAACTGTTTCCTTTATTTAAAAATGTTCCCCTTCTTAAACTTAAAGCTTTGGGTCAGTTAGGATCCGATTGGTTTAGGTTAAAGACTTAATCCTGAATCATGCGGCTCCTGCCGCTTTGGTTGGTATCATTGTCCAAAAAGGTTTTTTTGTTTTTAAGTGTTCAGTACGATTAAGCTTTTCTGTAGCTCCCGTACTCGACTTTACTTTGCCGTTTTTCACTCCTCTAAACAGAAAAATTGTGGCACTGCTCACTGTTTCTTCAGGTAAACTATTTTTCTGCACAGTGGTGACCTGTTTCTGCTAGACTCTATAATTCGGGTACTTCTGTTTTTCCAAATCTTCTCAGTTTTTTTCAATATGTCTGTTAAGGACTTTGTTTTTTAATGTAGTTGGAAATCATTTGCCAGGTTTTGCATGTTAATTTTGGACAGGTTTCTAATAAACCACAATTTAATTATAAATCCAAAATACTGCTTTACTGGGAGAGAGCATAAATTCCTGCTGGAGTCTGTGTTTGTTATGGTGAATCATCTCTGAGTGATCTGGGTGCACTAGAGTGAAAATGGCATAAAGAGGTCACATGCAGCATTTATTATCATTATCATTGAGTGCAACATATCAGTAAAAACAATATTAAAGCAATCGGTGCAATATCAGTGAGAGCAGTTCAGTACAAATAATTAACCTTTTTCTTTCTCTCTTAAAGTCGTTGACTTGTTTGTCTGAACTATGATGAACTTTATGGCTTCTGAATTTAGTGTCTGTTGTAAATATTGCATTAATCTGACATCGACCTGACAGCAGAACTGCAGATGGAATTCTGGTATATTCACATTGTTTAATGTTCATTAATATCTATACTCCTCTATTATTTTCAAATAGAATAAATATATAAATCTCTTCAGAAGAAGACGGATAGAGGCAGACCTGCTTCCTGTAGGAACCAATAAAGCTATTTTTTTTTGTGTGTTTTTGGTATGAAATAATTCAGAAATATTAAAACTATCTAGACTTACTAGTTTCAGAGGTAACGCCACGTTCTGAAAGTATTTATCTTTGCTGGTTGGTGGATTCTGCTCCTTGGTTTTGGCAGGCCATTGCAGTCTGATCAAATACAACATGTATAGATATAAAACACATAGAAGTCTTTAAGTTGATGCTTCTGGATGCGGCTCCAAAACAACTAAATCAGGAACCAACTGAATCTGGAATCATAGCACTGGAAAAAATCCAAATCTACATAAGTCATTTTTTCTTGAAATATGTGACCTCCTCTTGGATTGAGGAGGTAAAAGAGACATTTTACTTATGGAACAAGACAATTTACATTTAAAATAAGAAAACTCAATTGCATTGTCTTGTCTTATTTCAAGTGCATATTATGTAATTATCTTATTTTAAAAATAAAAATACTAATTCCATTGGCAAACTACCTCATTTACTCAAATTAAGGGTAATTCAACTTAGTTTAAGGAAGTTTGACTTATTTCTAGATCGTTTTTTCCAGTGAATTTAAGCCTCTGGCATAACTAGTTCCTTCTTCCCAGTAAGGTTCTTGGCTCTTTCATATTCTTTTTGTATTTAACATTTTCTTTTAAAACTGGATCATTAAAAAAATTGCCTTTTCTAATTTTATAACTTATAGTCAAGACATTCCAGAAGTTTCTTAAACTGCAGGCGGTGTCGTGTCCGTGTTCTACTTCCTAAAATGTTGTCATTTAATTTTTCTCACAAATAAATGTAGATGAACATAACAGGACATACAGGTTATGATGATTTTGCTTCTAAAATGTCCCTCCAGTGACACCATACAATTTTAAGCAAACATTATATTTTAAGCTACCTCCATTTGGCTTTCTTGCCTATCATGCTGCCGATCAAAAGACAGCTTTTTATAAGGCATAAGGAAATAAGTGCATATTGTCAAATATTATTTCTCCAGTAACTGAATTAGTCGTAGATTTCCACTTATCCAGAACCGCGTTGCTGGAGCAGCAATTTCAGCAGAGATTCCCAGACCTCCCTCTCCCCAGACCCCTCCAGCTCCTCTTGGCCAGCATGGAAACATAGTCCAGGTTGCCTCCTCCCAGTGGAGGAAAATATGTTTATATGATGAAAACGCAGCAGGAACAATATGGCTGCCCAAAGATGCGCCTGCTTAAAGTTTTTCATGTATGCATAGTGGAACTGACAGCAATACCAAATAATAAAACAATCTGGGTGATAATATTTTAATGCTGAAACATCTAAAGAAGCCACTCAAGCTTTAAAAAAGGCAGTTAATGTTTAAAATATTCAATAATCATGAAGAAACAAGTGTTCTTAGCGACTGCCTGAATTTTTTTCATCTTACTAATCAAGAGACGTTTATGAGGAAAAAATGAAAACAAAAGTCACCCACTCATTTACTTTGACACGCCATGTCATTTGGAATGAGAGTAATCGACCCACACACTCATAGTAGTGCAGGTATCAGGCATCTGTAATATTCCTGTTGCCTATGTCCCTAAAAGGAAATAGGAAGTTGCAATAAATAAAAACAGTGCACTTGCATTGTAAAACACAGACAGTACAGGGCTGAGACCTTAACCATTCTGTTTTTCAGTCAACACAATGTTCAAAATGAAAGCCAGAATGAGAAATCACACATAAAACCACAACATCTCACTGCGCTCACTTTCTACCGAATTCCTGTGTCTGTGGGTGTAGATTTGCAGATGACATACGGCTGCTTGGTTTGCTGTGTGATGCACGCTGTATTCCTGATGTGGCTTTCAGATAAGCAAAAGAAAGGGGCCAATCCCGAAATCTGCAAGCAACCAATATTCACCTGTTGCTGCTGTCTATGAACTTAAAAACACATACAGAATATTTCCAACATTGCACAGAATATTTGAAAAATAGCTAATTATATTCCTGGCATCAATTAAAGAGGTATATTTTTCTCATTTGAAACAACTGCAATAAAAGTTCCAACTTTTAAAGACTGTTGTAGGATATCTTATCATTGATGTCTGCTGTTTTTACATCTAATACTTAAAATATAGTAGCCCACCAAATCATATTTACTGCATTCAGTCACCAAATTATGAAGTTAATAAATTCTTCTGGAAAATGTAGGATATAGCAGCGAATAAACTAGAGCTGTGTGATTTTGGCAGAAATGATAAAATTGTAATTTGCATGGATGCATTGATCTGGTCGCCAGCTGCAACTCTTTCTTCCTTTCTGTTCTAACATTAGGTTCTAATCCTCAGCAACTCGTCGCCTTCATTGATTACTGCCTCCTACAGGTCTGCAGTGAGAAAGTTAGTGTCTTGGTCTGACTTTTTTCCCATACTATACTGAAATAAAATAAAAAAATCAGTTAACTTTTTTTTTTTCCAGTGGCCCTAATCCTCTTCCGTAGTTATTTGGAAATCTTAATTTTTAAATTAAAATTGCGATGCAGATAAAAATAATCTTCCGACCCTAACCTGAACCAATATCTCAGAAGTAGAGGCTAAGCTTTCGTCTTTTTATCGAAGTCTTGTTAGAGTAAGCGACTTCCTTGCAGTAAAGTTTTTTGGGTGGGGCCTCCATTTTTTAAAGGGAACACCACCAAGCCACTAGTTATGGTTGATATTTGGGGTCAAAGTCAAGCTAGAACATCAACCCTGCACATACTAACGTTATGTTGACCAGAGAGGGAGCTAATGAGCAGCTATTTTAAATGTTGAACCTTCAAAGAAATGAAAACAAACCCACTCTGATCGGTAGCTTCTGGTTGACTGGGACACAAGCTATCCGTCATCTGGATCCAACATAAACGGGCAGAAAAACTTCCCTCAAAAGACACAAAAACAGAATGAAAAATAATGAAAATACAACAAAAAATGTTCCCCAGACCTGGAGTCCGTTTCACAAAGCAGGTTTACTGAAAACTCTACATTTTCTAAACCTGAAATATTGGAAACTCTGGGCGGTTATCAAGATCCAATATTGCGTGCAGTAATTTGCGGCTCGCCAAACTGGAATCTTCATGCGAGGCTGGGAACCATGGTTTTGCTTGGTGATTTAACAGAGTGATTCGCGTGGCACTGGTGGCGAAGCATGAACATGTGTGCGCCAATTGCGCGCCTACAGACCATTTGCACCTTCTTTTTGAAGCGTGTTAAATATAGAGTCAGATACCGTTATAGCAAAATTGCTTTCAGGTTTGATAAATAAATCACTTTGTGAGTGCTAAATTAATAATATTTACATGTTCTCCTCCCCACAAGAGCGCACTTTTGCGTTAAACGCCCCATATTGCATATTCATTGCAGAAAAAAAGTACTAAATGGATAAGAAGCTATTATTTAGCATGTTTTAAAGACCAAATCCTTTTAGCATACTGTTGATAGATCAGTTTGTACATTTTTACTGGCGTGCGCGAATAAGTGAAATAGCTCACGTTTTTTATACACGGAAACCTTTGATAGATCCGACCCTCTGAGTTTTCCGTTTCATGAAGAGAGTTAACGCATCCTCTGTTTCTGTTGCCATAGTAACATTCTCCCAAAACTTCAGTAAACTCAGAGTGTCGTCTGTCGCCGCTCACTTTTTTATTTCCTTATCTAGTCAGATTTTTGTTGTAGTTTTGTTTATAAAAAAAGAATCATTCCCTTGGTCCATTAGAATCATTAGCTTTTAAAAACAAACATTGCGCGTCCATTTGACGAGGATCTTATTAAAGAATGATCGGCAATAATTAGCAGAGAAATAGATATTCATAGGGGGAGGATTGTATAACTCAGTGACAGGAACTCCAGCTCCAGTGGGGTGAAATCGGCACTTCCTGTTGCCGGTTGTCATGGTGAGCCATCGATTCAGGGCTCCACTGATTATGGCTTTTTAAACTTGTCACGCTCGTGCTAAACTCCCAGTGGTTCTACTTGGAGTTGATTGAACTAATGGATAGCAGCTGTTGTGAAACTGAAAAGTCAGAGTTTAGGCTAGATCAATATAGAGTTGAGGATTTTAATCTGAGTTTTAAAACCTGCCTTGTGTAACGGACCTCGGTAGATATCCTCTCTGGGTTTTTGTGAAGGCAGCAATGAGGTCCACAAAATTCACCACGGCACTGAAAAGAGCGAGAAAAAGAGCCAAAACATTCACATTGCCATTTCCTGTGATGTTGAAACATCTGATAATCTCAGAATGTCTTCCTCTCTAAGCAACATCATGGGCATTTCAGACCTCACCGAACTCTCAGAGGTTGGTTCACCACAAGGACAAACTTCTTCTCTTTCATAGTAATCCCCAGACTTTTCTTTTCTCACAAAGACATTAAAGACAAGCACATTATTCAAAGCAATGGATGAGTCACAATCAGTATTACACTTTAACAGTTTTAATCTATCCAATGCAGAAAGTCTGGTCATAAATCTCACCCGGCCAGGCTAACCTCTGGCTTTAGAAAGGACCAGTTTCATCACTCTAAACTTTATCCTTTAAATTCCCTTCCGATCTACTTCAGTGATGTCACCAGACATACCTCAACACAAGAAAGAAAGCTCTAGAAGGCCAGACTCAGCTCTTCACCTACAGCTATAGGATTGGCAGACTCTTCAATTGAATTTAATCCAACTCAATTCATTTACATAACACCAAAAATAAATCTGGCCATTTTCAGAGTCTTAAGGAGCAAAAGCAACATCTTTATGACTTTTGAACAAGCTACTCGGTGTATTCTTTTTTCCTCTTTCCCTGCCAGACATTTCATAGCCTGGGTGCCATTCCAAACTTAGTCCGCCCACAAGGTTCGAGGTCGGAGTTCGGTCTGGCATTTGCTCCAACAGTAGCGCCGAAGTATGCTAGCTTCACAATATCTGGCCGAGGCCAATCAAATTGTCAGGCGGGGCTTTATAACGATGATGGACAGATGACCAAACAGTAGCGTAATCAACCACGTCACCAAAGCGCGCTGGTGACTTAACAACAATAACCGCGCCGCCCGAAGAGTTGAGTGAGTAGATTCTGCCATTAGGTCTGTTCTAGAAGATATCGACAGCAAATTAATTTTAAAAGAGAGAACGAGAAATGCGATCAAGGCATTTGTTGAAAAAGAAGATGTTTTTGCCGTCCCTTCCCTAAGGATTCGGCAAAAGTTTAATTTACAGCTGGCTCCCTTGGTCGCACTAACATACGTCCACGCACTCCGTTGCTCTTATTGGTTGCAGATCTATCCACTTGAGTGCAGAGGCATTTTTCCTGTTCGTTCGATTCGAAACAGCCCCATAATCCACAGCTCTATGGAGCAGCATCAGACTCATTCTGACTAGAATTGAGTAGGACCCTACGCCAAGCTAGACATTTCAGGCATAATAAGCATGAAAACTTGATTTTTTGTCATCTTTTTTTGAGCCCCCCCACCCCCACCTGATTGGGGAAATAGGAGACTAAGCCAGAGTAAGCGCTGTATTGTGAATTTCTGGACAATATGTTGGAATTCGACTTGTAAATAAAGGTTTTCCACCGGAAAGATGAAAGAATTGTCTCCAGTGTCTTCATTTTTGTTCTACCATTTTGAACCCAATCACTGCTTTTTTAAATTTTTTTTTATTATATATTTTTTATAAATCGCGCTACTGTCTGCTTCTAAAATATGAAACACCTCGCAGTTTTCTTGGAGACCTGGCTCAGTGTCCTACTGCCAGATTCAGAGTAATTTATTTTTATTTTATATCCAAAACTTAGGAAAAAATATAAATTAAAAAAATACTTGGTCTCCTCAATAGTAGTTACGGCCCTGAACTGAAAGGTACAGTTACTTCAGGTAGAAAAGCTTTGACTGCCATATTTCTGTGCAAACCCTTAATGGTGCAAGCACTACGAAACACTCTAAACCAGGGGTCACCAACCTTTTTAAGACTGAGGGCTACTTCATGGGTCATAGGACGGGCTACCAATATTGACCTATAAACTGGAAGAGTCAGCATTCACCTAAACTTTATAGCTAATAAACATATTTCTTTTGATTATTTTCATTTCTAATTTTCTTTTATGTAATTGAAATCTCTATGAATGCTTTAATGTTCTAAATCGGAGGTCTTCAACAGGGGGTCCGTGACCCCTAGGGGGTCCATGGAGGTACTGCATGGGGGTCGCAAAAGTTTGGTTGATTAGACTTTTTTTTATATTCAATCCTGCAATTTTTCCTCCAATTTAAATGTCACATTAACATGAATTTAACAGACTGTAGTAAACAGATAAATGGAGGCAGAAGATGTCTTTCAGTCATCAATGCTCACATTCAGCACACACAGGAGCTCTTCAAGCTGGGCACCGTTTCATTCACAACACCTGTCCCATCAACCAGGAAGCAGAAATACTTTAATAATCCCAGGGAGGGATAACTTTCATTATATTACTCCATCTGTAATAGAGTGACTATAGGACCAGTTTTATATAACACAATTTCATACAATATATATATAATTAGGGGGTCCCCGCTCCATCTTGCCATCAGTTTGGGGGTCCTTGGCCTGGAAAACGTTGAAGACCCCTGTTCTAAATTATTGATATGATGAAATGTTCTATAAATGATAAAAATAAGAGCAGCAGCATAAAATAAAATTTCAAACTTAGTCCACAGAAAATGCTGAGGGCACCCCATGTGGTCCTTAAGGGCCCCTCGGTGCACTCGGGCACCACGTTGGTGACCCCTGCCCTAAACAATAGCAAACACAAACGGAGGATCATAACCCAGATAGCTGTAGATGGTGAGGATGATGAAGACTGAGCGAGGAGTGTTAAGAAAAATAACGCTGAGAAAACATGGAGCGGCCTATGGGGCTCTGAGGTGACGATCAAAAATCCCTGGATGAGCTGTTATCTTTCTAAATTATAACGTAAAATCTCACTTTTATCAGCTGTCCAAACCCTCTGATACAGCTGTGGCTTAGAAAAAAACTGGTACACAAATTTCTCCAAGAAATGGGTGAAAGGTGAATCTTTTAAAGAGTTAATTGGTTTGAAGTTTCAGCGTAAGGTGAGAGCAGCAGTATAGAGCAGCCAGATCCTCTGACATCTGAAGCAGCTCTGACCGTTTACAGAATAACACTTTTAGTCAAGGTAACCGTATTACTGAGTGAATAAATGTCATTTGTTTCTAAGTAAATATTTTGTCGATAGGAGTAAATTCCTCTCAGACCGGTGAGAGAGTCGATTTAGTCTCTTGATGCAAACTGAAACTGACTAAACGACTCAAAGGATCGTGACTAAAGCAAACTGAAGTATTATTATTACTGGTTGAGAGGGAAACCATTAAGGGTTAACCTTTAAAGGAGCATTAGCTAGCTAAATATAACCAACAACATAGGTTCATGTTGACTAATTATCAAAGTGATCTATATATACATATAGGGTTTTTACAGCACCAGTGGCTCATTTTATAGACAGTAGACTGACAGGAAAGGAGGTATGAGAGAGATGGAGAGACATGTGGACCACAGGTCCGATTCAAACCCGGGTCACCCGAGTCAAGGAGTAAGGCCTCCATAAATGGGTGGTACACACTAACTGCTGCACCACCTGCACACCCTCGATGAATGATTTTTATTAGGTGTAAAAAAAAACTTTGAAGGAGCGTTGACTAATTCTAAAAGTAATGCATAATCATCATTATTAGGTGTAAAAAAAAAAAAATAAAGATATGAATAAGGCCAATTATTTTTTTTTGGCACTGCAGATCCAAGACCTGGATTTTGTTATTTGTGCAAGCTATTTTCAAATTTACTTTCAAATTTTTCCTATTCATTTAAGCAGAATATATCCTCTGTATGATCTGGTACAGACCATAACTAATATCTAATAGAACCTCATGCTAAGCCCTGATTTATAACTTCCCCTGGCAGCTTTAATGTGTAATTATTTTCAGTAAACCAAGAATATTATTTCTGAAAGGAAATCAAACAGAAAGGATGTCTCAAATCATACTAAACAATGAAAACTGAGAATCAGATCGGAACGTTTTTCTTAATGGGAAGAGAAAATATTTACATCTTCTTGATAATCAACAAAAATCTCTGCTAGGAATCAGACCATAAATATTTTTCTTTTTCTTTTTTTTATATCAAAAGATTTTGACAATTTCTTTTGGAACAAAAGAAAGGAAGGCGTCTTTGCCATCACCTTGATCCTTACTTGACCAAATGGAAAGAGAACACAGCGGTCAGAGGGCCAATGCATGGCAGTGAGACCCAGGCCAGCAATGGCTACCATGTAGCCAACCACCATCAGTGTGTTTGTAAATCACTGAATGTTCTTAAAGGCACTAAAAGCGCTTTATCAGTACAGGTCATTAACATTTAACTGATTAAAAATGTGTAATTAATCAAAAAATGCATAACCTAAACTGAACGAGATGGAAATGTAAAAACTATACTTTTATTATCCCTTCACTTTTAAAATTACAGTAAACTTTGTACTGTACATGACTTAGAGACATGCTTACCATCCCCCGCCTGAAATCAGGCAGTGGTGTTACCACATTCTCCAGGAAGTCAGGTGTGCAACATGTATCTTCACCCAGCCATGGAGGAACAAACTTTACCACTTCCTAAACACAGTCTGAACTTTCTTATTGTCTCATAAAACAGTGGAAAATGTGTCTGTTTCAAATAAAACGCTTTAAGACGTCTAGGTGGAGCTATGGATGCTATCAGAAACATTTTTGGCCAACATTGAGTTAACAAACAAAGAGTCTGGAGACATTCAGTAAAAATGTATTTGTGTTATTAAATTAACTGGGGAAGTATGACCCCCGGATGGAGAGATGGTCTTCTCTATTGATTTAGTTGTTTGTTGCAGTGGGAAGCTGAGATTGATGTTTGTAAAACTGAAGGAGGTAGATGGACTGATAAAAAAAAAAAAAAGTTAACATCATGTTACAAAACATATTGAATTTCAGGTAAGGAAACTAAAATGTGACCTACACTTTTTGGATTTGCAGAAAAGCTTTTTCTTCACACTGAGGCTCAATTGCCCCAGTGAAGAATTCAACCAAAGATCATCCAGTCAGATTGGTTCAAAGTTTTCCTAATCTAACCAGCTGATTGCATCGACTCATTGACTCTTCAGCAATAATCCCTCACACTAAGCATGCTTGTAGCTTACAGTGGAGAGGAAAAACTCCCTTTGAACAGGGAAGAAACCTCATGCAGAACCAGGTATTTCTAGTGTGAGCGGCCATCTGCTACAGGCCCACTGGATTTTCCAAGGAGACAGAAGCAGAGATAGAAAAAGAAGCTTAGATACAAAGGCAACTGTGCAGAAAGGCAGCTCCCATGTCAGAGGATGAAGAGAGCACATCCAGTGGAGTCACAGTCAGAGAAAACAGGACTAACTACTGAAAAACAGGCCAAGCTCCAACATCCTAGAAACAAAGGTGTTGATGGCAGCAGTTCAGCTGGATATTTCCTCTCTCAGGATGGAGTCACAGCCAAACAGGAACAGACCAGATGAAGCTACTATGAGAAAGAAAGCAGAGAGCAGAACGCTAGAGATTGAACTAACAGGACTTCTAGGTAGAGTGGGAGAATAGAGATAGAAATGAAGCTAAATTAATGATGGAAAAAGGGGTCCCTATGTCCTCCAGCAGTCTCTAAAGCCTATAGCAGCATAACTATAGGAGATATCTCAGGATAACCTGGGCCACTCTAAGCTTTAAGCTTTTGGAAAGTTTTAAGTCTAGCCTTAAAAGTAGACAGGGTGTCTGCCTCACTCAGGACTAAAACTGGTAGTTGGTTCCACAGGAGAGGAGCCTGATAACACAAAAGATCTGCCTCCCCATTTCTACTTTTAGAAATTCTAGGAACTCCACTAGTGATAAACTATGCAGATTGAGTTTGAAAGTGCTCTGTGTTAAGTTATAATCCACAATCAGGTCTCTGATATCAGATGGAGCTTGGCTACATTTTAGTGCTTTCTATGTCAGGAAGGAGGATTTTAAATTCTATTCTGGATTTACCTTAGGAAGCCAATGAAGAGCAAGCCAGGATCAAAAGAGATATGATCTCTCTTTATTTTCATCAGAACTCTGGCTGCAGCATTTTTGGATCAACTGGCAGGCTTTTAACTACAGCTTGTGGACTTCCTGATAGTAAAAGAATTATGTTAGGTTTAGCCTTGGAAGTAACAAATGTATGGACTAGTTTCTCAGCATCACCCCCTGACAGGAGATTTCTCATTTTTTCAATATTCTCTCAGATGAAAGAAGAGGAAATTCAAAATATCTTTGATCTGGGATTTAAATGAAAGGTCCTGATCAAAAAATAACACCAAGATTTTTACTTTATTATCTTGAAATCAGTTTTAATCCCATCCAAATGAAGTATTTGGCTAGTCAGCTTATTTGCACTAAAGACTCAGGTCCAGAAGACTATAACTTCTGTTTTGTCTGGCATTCAGGAGAGAAAGTTAAGAGTCATCCAGGTTTTATGTCTTCAAAAGACATGCCTGTAATTCATGTAATGGGTTAGCTTCATCTGGATTATGAACCAGATATAGCTGGGTATCATCAGCATAACTCGGTGGAAATTAATCCCATGCTGTCTAATAATTCTACCGATTGGGGGCATGTATAAAGTAAAGAGAATTTCAAGTTTTATCTCTGAATTTTACATTGGTCTTATTTCCATTCTCTTGTTCTAGTTATTTTTGATTGCATTTTATTTCTTAGATACTGTATATCTAGTTATGGAATGCACATCATTCATGTTTGCTTGGCAGCAGTTATGTCAGACAGATCTGGACAGGATCTTAGCATCCGAATGGGATTTTTACCCTGGTGGAAGAGGATCTGATGCTGGAGCATTAGGGAGCTGTTTCCTGCACTTCAACTTCAGTTGTTGTTGAGCTGCTACTACTGCCTCTAGCTCCTGAAGCACTCGCTTCTCCTGGCTCAGGGGAGGAAGAGGATGATGATGACGATGCTGTGAGGGTGGTAGCCCCCTGGGTTGAAGAGGCTGACATGGTTGAAGCAGCAGTGGTGCCATCGGCAGGTTTAGCAGCGACAGATGATGCTGGAGAAGGTGTGGAAGCTGGTTGGAGCCGGGACGAGCCGTCTGTAGCACTCAGCAGCTTTTTAAACTGTCAAAAATGTCTGTATTTAAAACATGTTGTGACCGTAGCACCAGCAGGCGTTGGTGATCAAAGATGCGGGTTTGATGTCCACTTAGTAGATGCTTAAAATTAAAGTTTTAAGCGGCATATTTTGTGAATTTGTCAAGAGGAGCTGTTCTTGAATGGTGCCTTGGAATGCCGCCATGGTAACCAATACGCCATGGTAATTTTTCTGCTAAGCTGCTCATTTACTGTTTAAAACCTGTATCCATCGAAATTAGTTTTCTATTCACTCCATGCATCGATCCATCTATTCATCCATCCATTTAACCATCCATCCATCCATCCATTTGGTGCCTATCTCCGACAGTCCCTGGGCTTAAGGTGGGGTACACCCTGGACAGGTCACCAGCAGGGCAACATGTGACATGTTGACATGTGACTTACTTAAATGCGTCATATGTCTCATGGGTTTTGTAAAATTCATTATAATGTATGAAATAAAAGCAAAACTGGCCAGTTTCAAGAACAAGCCGTTTTCACATGATATGTTGTGAGTTTATGAAATATAAACTAAAGATGAACGAATGATAAAATCGTTTCCATATGAATGATGGCAGCAATTATCTCTCTTTTGTTTTGGAGCAGAATGGATGAAATACTGAAGCATAAACATAGGCGGCCGTCGGTGCTGCGTCATAATCCACAAACGGCTTCCAGACAACAACATGGTAAGAAAACATTTCTGTGTGACTGGTGCTATTCAGCAATAAAAGTCCATGATTAAAAATGCTATTTATATTTCTGACTTTGCTGCTGGTTTCGTGTTATATGACAAATGTCTGCTATTTTAAAAGATTTTTGGTATAAAAGGGGGCAGATGGACCCGGTATTCAGGCAAACAGACAGTGGGAAGTTTCAAAACATGTAATGACAAAAGACAAAATTGGAAAAGAGCAGAAAACGGCTGCTGTGGATCAGTGGACATACAGCGGCTGCGGGAGAAGGCAGGGTAACAACCGTCACTGTCACTCTGGCTGTGGGAGAAACACATAATTGACCAAAATAATCTGACTGAAGATGATTATCGGCGAGAGACACTTACTAGGATTAACAGTTCAGTCCTTCCTCTCAGAAAGGTAGGATCCAGCCCATGGACTGCCAACGAGATGCGGAGCCCGGCCTTCCAGAGTGTCCCTGATGCTGCAACCCCAGTGAGCAGACAGGAGACCGATCCATGTCAGGGAACAGAACTGGACAGTTCTGAGATCCAGGAATCCATAGCCCGACCAGGGGTTCAGATCCGAAAAGAATCCGACCTATCCAGGGTTCCAGGAATCCACAGAGTTCCCAGGCAGGTTCTGAGTTCCATGAGCCCATCTGTCTGAGCCCATCAACGAGCTCAGACAGACACGCCTAGTGATTGAGAGGAAAAGGCATGGTACCAGGAAAACTGCAGAACTTTAAACCGGCTCTATCCAGGAGCCAGGATCATGGGACTTAAAAATGACTCCCCTCCAGGCTCCGTGGAGAAGAGCCAGGACCGGAGCCCCCCTGCATGGTGAGCCAAACATGACCAGAACGAGCTCAGCTGAGAAGAACCGCACATGATCAGGACACAGGAGACAAACACTAAACCCTCTCGACCCCAGGAGTCAGGACATGGACCACAAACTCAACTAACGAAACAACAAACACATTGGACAAACATGAATAGCTAATGATCCTGGCCCCGATAACTGGGCTGAACCGTATAAAAAAGTAGGTGGATAAGATGAATGGTAATTAGAGAGCGAGAGGGTACAGCAGGTGAATGAAGTAGTAATTAGATCAGCTACCGGGGCTGCGATTATGACAGATTAATTGGCTCCATCAAGGGTAATAGGTTAATTTAAAGAACAAGCACCATGTAATGTATTACTGTGTATTTAATAATTAAAACATTTCCCTTCATTGCCTGCAGATGGCAGCGGATCTAGTTCTCTTTGTAAGGAGGAGGCTGACTTGCGTCCTTCCTGGTCAAACTCTGCTTTGATGCTGTCGACACCAAGCCCAAGCCTCTATCTTATGTCATCGAACAGAGAACGTCCAAAGCAATCTTCAGTCAAGACCGGGATTGATAATAGGTGACTAAACACAGATTTATGACTTTGATAACATCTGTTAAGCTTAGGATCATTTTCAGACAGTCAGACTGAGAGGGCCAACCGGAAATTGAGACCAAGAACTATATTCTCTGTGAGACTAGGTGGGCCAGTTCACTCTCCTAGGTCGAACATACCAATAACTTTGCCCCCCCTAGCAACACTGGGCTAGAGATAAAAGCTGAAATCTGAGTCCACCCCCTCTCGTTTTTAAGGTTGTTTTTTTTTCTTTCTTAACATAGATGGCTTCCTTTCACTTCCCTCTCATCCCCCTGTGTTCTTTGTCCACAATGTGAACATTCTGGTCCTCAAAAGAATGTCCTTTGTCCATAATGTAGCGTGTAGAGTATTCTCCCGAGGAGGTCACTGTTCTGTGTTGGGCCATGTATCTATCTTTAGCCTCGTGAGACCATCCTGATCTCAATGAGCTTTCAAAGTTTCACACTCGCAGATCAGTCTGGAGACTCTCCGTTAAAGAAAATTTGGAGCCGTTCACCAAGCGAGCGTCCAATTAGCTGTAGCGTTGGCTTTGAGGGGTTGAGGTTTGAGCGCGCCAATGAGAAGCCGCGACAGTTCAGTCTAAAGGACATGGGCGGCTTCAGCCGATGTACTAGTCTCTGTCTAAGGGTCTGTTGCAAGTTTTATCCGAATGTACAGAGTATTTCTTGTGTTTGAAGAGAAAATCCTGCTTGAGTTTTTCAGAGACTCCAGCAATGGGATGGCGATGTTTTTGCATTTAATCTTCTCAACTTTTAACTTTTCTGGAATAACTATGACCTGGATGACTGAGAATCCTCACCAGCACCTTCTCTCATATGCTAGAGTATATAATAAGTAATAAAGCTGGTATGATTCAAACAAATATATATAATATATATTAATATCAGTATCCTTCAATTCTCAAATAATAATATCAGTGTGGCATCGGAAATAAAAAAGTTGTATTGGGACATCCTTAGTGATAACCAGTGTTGTGCCTGAACGCGTTCATTGAGCAGTTCATGAACTCGTTCATATTTTGGCGAACGTGAACTGAGCGTACTGCATTATTGCCTGATGAGCACGTTTTTGTGAACTCGTTCATTCTGGTGTCTGTGAGCGACGGCTCTCTCAGTTCAACTCCGTTCAATAGGTTGCCAGATTTCTATATAGCCCTCCAGGCGAAACCCGGCTAAATCACACACGTAAACAGGCCTTAATATGTAGCGGGAAAAAGCACCCAATCTGGCAACACCAGCTACCAGCGTGGTAGCCTACAGCCGGCGTGCGTCATCAAAACAAAATGCAGCATGGAGGCGACTTAAAACAGGTTCATGACCAGGTGTGGTCGGTGAGGCGCGATGGCAACAAGTTTGCCCGCGGCTTTCAGTAAAAAAATCCGCACTTCAGTAACCTTAAATTCCTACCTCAGCCTGGTCCCTCAGTTTGTGTTAGTAAAATCTTCTTGAGCGGAGGTCTTCAACAGGGGATCCACGACCCCTAGGGTCCACTGAGGAGGTACTGCATGAGGGTCTGCATGGTTAGTTGATATTTTTATATTCCCCGCATTTTATTCCCCACTAATTGAAATGTCTTTAAATACTCATTAACATGAAAATCAACACACTGTAGTAAACAGATAAATGGAGACAGAAGATGTCTTTCAGTCATCAATGCACACATTCAGAGACACACAGGAGCTCTTTCAAGCTGGGCACCGTTTCCTTCACAACAACCAGGAATCAGAATCAGAAAAACTTTAATAATCCCAGGGAGAAATTAATTTCTTTTACATTACTCCATCTGTAATAGAGTGACTATAGGACACAATTTCATACAATATATATAGTTAGGGGGTCCCCCATCCATCTCGCCATCAGTTTGGGGGTCCTTGGTCTGGAAAAAAACATAGAAGACCCCTGTTCTTGAGGGTTTTACTATCCATGTAACTTGTTTGTTAAACCTGCCTGGTATAATTTTCCAGGATTCCAGTATTCCTTTTTTAGTATGTATTGAAATGGAATTTCAAATGGAAAAAATCATTAAAATAAAAAAACATTTGCACCTTAAAGACTACTTTCCTATTTTTCTTTAATAATTACTCATAAAAAAAGACCATTCAAGCAGCACATTTTTCCTGATGTTTTTGAGAATATACTGTAGGGTGAAAGCTGCAGCTGCTACTAGTGTGAAGTGAATGGACAGCAACAAAGCGTTAAAGCAACAATGGGGAAATGCTGTCCCTCAATGCTAATGTAAACCCTGGTTGGATAAGGATTCAAAACTGGATATGAAGATGAAATCTGACGCACAGTTTCAGAGTTACAACTGATAAAATAATTGCTGTCTGTGGTTCTACAGTAGGCTATGGTGTAATTGAGCAATATATAAAAAAGAACTATGAACTAGTTCGTTAGTTTTTGGAATTGTGAACTATGAACTGAACTAGTGCATTTTAAAATGTGTGAACTGAACTTTGAACTAGTTCACATTAGAAAGAGAACTTTCCCAACACTGGTGATAACTCTGTTTATTTGACTGGATGATCTGGTGAACTGTAAAGTGCCTTGAGATGACATGTGTTGTGAATGGTTAAACTACAGCAGATTTGCCTGAACTGAGTCCAGTATCCTTCAGCATCTCTGTAGTCTCTAACACTGTGGTACTAACACTAGACTTTCTCATTCTAGATGTTTTCTTTCTCTTATTTTCAGATCTACCTCCAGTTCTCATATTTTGTCCTGCAGCTTTTAGATGGATGAGAAACAAAAGGATGAATTACCGTATTATCAGTCATTTAGCTCTGCGGAGGCATTTCCTTCATTTCAGGAGTGTTGGAGAACAGATGCATCTAAAACCTGGGGGACAGTAGATCTCCAGGACTTTATCTGTTGCCCATCATTAGATCTTACTTCACTGATCTAATAGTAATGACCTCCTCATGTTTTTACAAGTTGGTTTACAGATGTAATCAACACCAAAGCAGACATAGAAACTAAAGTTATCAAGACTAAAGACTTTTCTATTTCTCGCAGCATGCTGGAGGGGATGAGTCCCCTGTTTGTAAGTGGTCTTTGCCACTGGCCAGGCTGTGGAACCATGTCAGAAGATTTCTCCTCCTTCTTAGAGTAAGTAGGCTCCTAAACAGTCTGCTAAACAACATTACATTAGACTGAAGTTTTGGTCCAATAGGTAGATGTCGCTGTATATGCTTGTAGGACACATTTACCTCCGTAAAGGCATGAATTATGAGCAACTGTCGGAGCTGAGCTGTTGGCTGACAGGGTGCTAAAGGGAACTGAAAAGCCATTCAGTAGAAGGCAGCCAGAAAAGATGCAGAGGTCAGAGTGGGGAATTTAAATAAACAGACAAGGTCAGGTAAAAGGGCAGAGTTTGGAGGCAATAAGGAAATAAGGAAGGCGGTAAGATCAAAGGGAAGCATGAAGATGAGAGTTTTAAACCGTCCTCAAGATAATCATCATCAGAATCAGAAATTCTTCAATTCTTTGTTACACGCTCCAGGTATAAAACAACACATTGCACACATTCATCATCTAAAGAAATAAAATACAACACAAAGAAATAAGATATAACTTTCCACACTTAAAATAAAAATATAAATACAAAAAAAAGTTATAATAGCAATGTGCAAACGAGAGCAGAAGAATTAATAAATCTCAAAATTGTCAATAATAATCTGAGTCCGAATTACAGAGGTTGGGGGTTGGATGACTTTCTAAGGGAGGCGTTATAGAGATTTATGACCACAAGGAGGAAGGATTTCCTGTGACGCTCTGTGGTTTATCTGAGAAACAGGACTCTCCTGCTGAATGAGCTCCTCTGCTGGGCCAGTGTGTCGTAGAGAGGGTGTGAGACCTTGTAAAAGATGGACTGAAGCCTGGACAGCATCCTTGTCTATGCCACGGTGATAAGAGGGTCCAGCTCATCCCTCATAACATTACCAGCCCTCCTGATCTGTCTGTTCTCGTCCGCGGCCTCCAGCCCACTGCCCCACCATGTGACAGCAAAAAAGATGGTGCTGGCCACAACGCTCATAAAACATCCTCAGCAACATCCGACAGATGTTAAAGGAACTCAGCCTCTTCAGGAAAAAGAGTCAGCTTTGGCCCTTTTTGTAGACCAGTTTCTAGACCAGTCCAACTTATTGTTAAAGTACACTGCCAGGTACTTATACTCCTCCACGGTCTCTACAGGGACCCACTGGATGGAAACAGGGGTCACAGGTGTTTTTCTCCTTCCTCAGATCTACTATTAGCTCCTTTGTCTTTGTCACATTGAGCTGCAGATGGTTCAGCTCACTCCAAGTCTCAAAGTTCCCCACCACAGTCCTATATTCACTCTCATCACACTTTTCAATGCAGCAAACTATTGCTGAGTCATCAGAAAACTTCTGAAGGTGGCAGGACTTAATGCAATAGCTAAAGTGTGAGTTACAGAGGGTGAAGAGGAGAGGACAGTCCCCGAATGGCCCCAGTGTCACTGACCACCCTGTCAGACACACAGTTCTGATGGGGGCCTCCACCTGCATCGCTATCATCTTCTCACCCAGTAGAGATGGACGGATGGTGTTGAAGGCCCTGGAGAAACCAATGATTCTCTCACAGAGCTTGCCTGCTTGTCCAGGTGATTGTAGACTCTGTTCAGCCGGTAGATGATGCTGTCCTCCAAGGCGGGGCTGGTAGGCGAACTGCAGTGGATCGGTTAAGGGCCTGACCATGGGCCTTAGCTGCTCCAGGACTAGCCTCTCAAAAATCTTCATGATATGGGACGTCAGTGCCACCGGTCTGTAGTCGTGAAACTGCACATTCAGTGTGTGCGGCTGAATGTCGTCAGTGGAAAGAAGACCCCTGAAGGTGTCCAGCAGATAACGCTGTGAAAAGAGCAGTGGAGATGATGGTGAAGGAAAAAGACGTGACCAGGAGTTGCTGAGTAAATATAGTAAAACAAGAGGCAGCGAATGTGGATTTTACTAGGAATTTAAAATGACCCAGGGTTCGTTTCATGCAGCAGGTTTACTGAAAACTAAGCTGTCTAAACCTGAAATCAGGGAAACTCTAAGTTTTCCATTTCACAAAGAGAGTTTCCTCATCCTTCTGTTTCCATAGTAACAGTCTCCTCAGAGCGGCAGGTTTCCTTCAGTAAAGTCAGTGTCCTCTGTCTCTGCTGACCCTAACCCTACAGCCAATCATGCTGTTTTATTTCCTGATTTAGTCCAATTTTTGTCATAGTTTTGTGCATTATATATATATATATATATATTTATATCTCATTCCCTAGGTTCGTCGGACACATTTGTTTTAAAAACAAATATTGCATGTTTGTTAGATGAGGATCTATTAAAAAATGATTGCATTTTTTCTAAGTGAATTAAATATTTATAGGGAGAGGATTCTTTAAACCTCAGTGACAGGATAGAAGATTACTTGTTTTTTTGGTTTGTTTATAAACAGGTAACGCCCCACTGTATATACACAGTACATGAACTACTGACAGTATTTAATTATTTTATGATAGATTCATTAATTCAACAGGGGAAAAGGAATTATCTTAGGGTTAGGATTAGGATTCACTGGATGATAACAACCTACTGAGCCTACTGGCACAATCTGAAGCCATTCTATGGGACTGATAGCCCCTGATAACGTCCAAGTGCAAACAGTCTCTGATTTACTGAGCAAAAGAAGACTGAATCAACATGAGGAGGAGCCCATGAGATGAAGAACAGGTTCTATATATTAGAATAATGCTTTTATTCCTCATCTTCACCTGCTTCAAAAAGAATTCACCTAAATAGATGCACTGACCTAAGAAATAATTCCATAATATTTCCATGGTAACAACAGGCTATGGCAAGCCATTTGATATGTACAAGTTTAACTGAATATGTATTCGCTACTTATATCTGGGAAAAAAATGATTCTTTGTCTTAATGACCATTTTAAAACAAAATGACATTCTCCACATCTAGAATAATCATTCTGGATGTCTAGAAACTATTTGTATTTATCATTTGTTAAAGTTAACTATGAATTTTTTTTTTCAGATATCAAAAAATACATATCAAGTCAAGATGATAAATGTGGGAACGACCACTTAAAATGTGTAAACATTTATAAATATATATAACTTTATTCTTACTAGTATATATTTTTTTTACTTTCTAAAATACAGTTTCTGCTGCAAAGATGTAATTTAGAATTTTTTTTTTTATCACAGTTTAGTCTAGGAGTGTCTTATTTTAGTGATCTACAAATGGGACAGAGAGGAGTTAATATAAATGTAAAAACGTCCTGCCAAAAATTCCTAATATAACTAGTCAGCATTTGTATTATTTTAGCTATGAAAAATATTTTCAGATATAATAAATACAAATACAGTCGAGCTGATAAATGTCAAATCGGCCACTTAAAATATATTTAAAATAAACATTCAAATATATAAAATTAAATTGTTGTATAATTCTGGGGTTCTTTTTATTTTCTAAAATTCAATTTCTGCAACAAAAAATAATTTAGAAAATATATTATTACAGTAAGTTTACTCTAGAAGTGTGATTTTGAAGAGGAAGAATCTTATTTTAGTAACTCTACAAATGGAACAACAGAGAGGAGAATGCTTTTAATAAATGCTAAAGTGGCCTGCCATAGCCCACCTTATATAAACTTATGCATTAACTCGAGCAACAATCTTCTCCTTCTCCATCTTCCTCTCCTTTGAACCTGTAGTGCTGTTTCTCTGTCTTTTAAACACATTCTCCTTTTTTGTTTTATTTTTTTGCATTTCTGCATTAAAATACCTTGTTCCAGTGGGGTAAAATAAGTGCTTCCTGTTGCCTGTTGTCATGGTGACTTGTCGAATAGGCTTGTCATACTTGTTACGCACGCACTAAACTCAAAGTGGATCTAGTTAAAGTTGCTTGAACTAATTGATAATCAGTGTTGGGTCTGTTACTTGGAAAAAGTAATTAGTTATAGTTACTAGTTACTTCTAACTAGTTACTAGTAAAAGTAACTATTGCGTTACTTTTGCGTGAGTGTATGAAATTATTAAGCTGGGGATGTCTAATTCTGAAATCCTGTGTTTGAGGTTGTTATAGATACTGCAACATCTATCTATCTATCTATCTATCTATCTATCTATCTATCTATCTATCTATCTATCTATCTATCTATCTATCCATCCATCCATCCATCCATCCATCCATCCATCCATCCATCCATCCATCCATCCATCCCATCTCCGTATAGGCTAATGATCGTTCATGCTCTCCATAGTTCCCTGTGGCGAGAGCACAGAGGCGGCTGTTAATCGCCTTTAGCGAGCATGCGCATTTCCACAATAAACTTTCGCGGTGAATGCGTCGTGCCGCCTACAATGCTGTGCGGAGATGCGGAAACCGTATCTGATGGGGAAAGCGCAGCTCGGCGGTAGCTTGCGGTATTTCCATCTGGAAGCGCTGTTTTTCGCTGGAGTCCTCCTCACTCTCCATCCTCCCTCTCTCATGGCCAGGCCGCACGAGTCCTATCATGAAAAAGGTTAAGGTATGCGACCTGAGTAGCGGTGCAGTAGCGGGGTGTTGTCGGCAATTAGCAACTGCGTTATAGTTACAGTAAGAGTAATAATTTTGATTACTTCGTTTACTAAAAAGTAGCGCCATTAGCTAGCGCCGTTACTTTCTTGCGCCGTTACTGCCATAAGCTATTGATAATAGCCCGTTGTGAAAGCAAACACTCAGAGTTCCGACTTTTGGCAAGATCAATTTAGAGTTGATGAATTGAATATGAATTTTTTAAACCTGCTTCATGAAGCGGACCCCATAACCATACCAAAAGAAGATCCACCCAGGTGGATTACATCCTAGGCACAGTATGTCATTAGCTGATACAGTAGCAGCAAGTAAGGGAGTGTTACACAATCTCACTATATTTTTAGTTCAAATCTATTCAGTTTTATTTCTATAGCTCCAATTCACATCACGTTCTTTCAGGTCACTTTAAAGAGACAATTCAACCAGATCATCCAGTCAGATTGGTTCCAAAGTTTTCTATCTAAGAAAAAAACCGTGCTGATTGCCATCGACTCGTGACTCTTCAGCAATCCCTCACACTAAGCATGCTTGTAGCGACAGTGGAGGAAAAAACTTCCTTTGAACAGAGGAAGAAACCTCCAGCAGAACCAGGCTCAGTGTGGCTGATGGCCATCTGCTGAGGCCCACTGGGGTTCAAGGAGACGAAGCAGAGTGTAGAAAGAAGCATAGATACAAGGCACTGTCAACCAGCTCCACAAGGCTACGCCCGGTCCAGGAAACACACAGAGGATTAAGAGAGCACATCAGTTAGTTACAGTCAGAGAAACAGGACTACACTGAAAAACAGGCCAAGCTCCAACATCTAGAAACAAAGGTGTTGGCGAAAGTGTCCTTTAAATTAGCAACCGATAAATATGCAGAGATGTTAAATGAGGTCAAAACAGTGCAGCTTCATTCATTTTTAGTGAAAAATAAAATATGACTTAGGTGTTCAGGCTGGTGTATAACCAACTGGCTTGCATAAGATAACGAAAACAAAACACAGATTAGGCTATAAAATAGGAGTTTTTATTTTTATTATTAGGCTCCCGCGAGATGTACCTTCAGAGGGGTCTGGTTCTGGTTACTAAAACTGGGAAAGTGCAAATGAGTTGGGGAGACGAACTGGTACATGGGATAGTTTCCTTCCAGAGGAGAGAAACCTTGACAGATGGTGGTGGAACGAGGAACTGATCGAAAGCATTCTAAGGAAACGTGGCAGAAAACATATGGTACCATCAGAGGAAGAAAAAATACAGGACTAGTGTAAAGCTAGATGCTTAGTAAAAGAGAAGGCTTCTGATAATTGGACTCTACTGTTAAAAGACTTGAAGATGATTAACAAAATAACAGCCTTAAGAGGTCAAAATGAAAAAATGGTCTAAGTGAGTGCAAGGTGGGCTGGAATGAGCAGAAATAGAGAAAAGGTTTTATTACCTGTAATTTCTTATTGAACAAAGTCAACCATGTACAATAGAGCCAGAGAACAGAGTGAAGGTGATGAGGAAAGGGTGGAGATGATTCTTTCCTTCAGCCATCATCAGCATCTCTATACAGTTGCAGCCATAAAGGAGCAACATTCATTTAAGAATTCCTATGACCTTCACCAGGAGAGAACGTTTTGGAAAATATATTTTTTAAATCTAAAAACAATGTTTTTTCTGATTAAGGCACCTCAACTCTGAACACAGTCACAGTGATAGAAGCATTGCTCAGTGGAGGGTGCAGCACGACATCGTCCAGTACATGGAACGTCAGGTGAGAGAGTCTATTTGTTTTAAACTTTCCCATCCTCTTGAATTCTCTTCATAACAAAAATTAATATCTCAATGTATATTTTCATTATTTAAGAGAAGTGCATTTTCTTTTTGGTTCATCCTTTATCGGCTATGAAGGAGCTCTACTGAAGTCTTTTCATTGTAGTGTCTGAAGGATGAACAAGCTACTGTCCTCCTCTTGGTAACAACAGATGGTCAAGTTTAAATGCCTGTTCTGATTGGTTATTCATGAAGGCAATCTTGAAACTCTGCAATAAGAAACCCATCCATCCATCCATCCATCCATCCATCCATCCATCCATCCATCCATCCATCCATCCATCCATCCATCCATCCATCCATCTTCTGCCGCTTAGTCCTTGTCAGATGCATGGTGGGGCTGGTTCCTATTTCCGGCATTCTATGGGCGAGAAGCTCGGTTCACCCTGGATGATTTTAAATGATTCCTCAGGCTAATATACTGCGCTTGACTCTATCAATGCTATAAGTGGGGCTCTCTGTTGAAATACTGTCTATATAAGTTGGGAAAAGAAGCATGTCGTTTATCAGGTCATGTGACCCAGAAGATATTTGGCTTTATGGCTAAAGGCTCTTATATGGAGCTAAGGCTTTTACTCCACTACTTTTCTGCCTGCTCGACTGCTGGTCATGACTGAGGCAAGGAAAAAGTTTAAACCTTCTGAGGCCAAAAAGAGGAAACGTGAAAGGGATTGAGGAAAAACAAGATTCATTCTTGGAAAGGAGTTTGTTCTTTGGTGCAAGCTGAAAGAAGTTGTATGTAAAACTGATTCTCTATTGGGTCTAGGTCTGGAGACTGGCTAGGCCATGCAAGAACCTTAATATGCTTCTTCCAGAGCCACTCCTTGTTTATCCTGACTGTGTGCTTCGGGTCATTTTCCCATTGGAAGATCCAATCTCCACCCATCTTTAATGCCTTTACATGAGGGAAGGATGTTGTTCCCTAAAATCTTGCTGTACGTAAACCTGGTCATACTCTCCTTCATACATTGCAGTCTCTCTGTACAGTGGGGGACATTGAGTCTGAGTGGACCATGTTAAGAGACTCTATTGTCATGGTAGCTAGTTCGAGCAGTGGCTGCAATGTCGTCGGCGCATGTTGCAGCAGCAAGCCTTGAGCATGCTGGTGGAGACCAGTGGTGAGGGAAGCTGTCAAGTCAAAGAGGCTTATCAGGCTTAATTGGCCTGAGGGAAGAGTTTGGAGAGGCCATGGAGGGAGTCTTCCGCATGGCTTCGAAGTGATTATGGTCCACAATCTGGCATCTCAGGAGAGGGAAGCAGTGCAGTACCTGCACTATTTATAGTGGGGGTGGTGTGCTGCTGACCTCCACTTGGGAGGTGTGGGTTAGCGGAGAACTTGGAAGACCCTCCTTAATCCCATCAACCCGTCTTCCATTGAGAAAGCAGAGCCTGGGGGCTTTTTGTAGGTTCTCCCATTTCTGGTGCTGAGGTTTCAGAGGTGGTTAAAAAGCTCCTTGGTGGCAAGGCCACAGGGTAGATGAAATTCGCCCTGAGTACCTTTAGGCTTTGGATGTTATGGGGCTGTGTTGTTTAACACGACTCTGCAACATTGTGTGGCAAATGGTGGTGGTTGGGGGACGGGAGGGTGTGTTCCAACTACAGAGGAATCCCACTCTTAAGCCTCTCTGGTAAGGTCTTTTCCAGGGTTGTGAAAGGAGGGTCCATTGGATAGTCGAATCTTGGATTCAAGAACAGCAATGTGGTTTTTGTCCTGGCCATAGAACACTGGATAAGCTCTACACCCTCAGCAGGATCTTGGATTGACGTTGGCCTAGTTGTGGGAGTGTTGGCCTATTGGTTAGAGCGGTGCGCTTGTGCTCTGAGAAGGTTACAAGTACCCATTTGGATCCCCACAGCCTGCACTCTGGGTCCCTGAGCAAGACCCTTAACCCCACACTATATCCCGGGTGCCGCACAATGGAAGCCCACTGCTCCCAAGGGGATGGGTTAAATGCAGAGTCAAATTTCTCCAATGTGAGATCAATAAAGTTCTTTTATTATTATTATTAAAGAGGTTGCATGTGTTTTGTGGATCTGGAAAAGGCATTCGACTATGTCCCTTAGGAGGGTCCTGTGGGGGATACTCCGGGAGTAAGGAGGACCGGGCCCTTTAATAAGAGCCTGGTCCGCATTGCTGGTAGTAAGTCTGACTCGTTTCCAGTGAAAGTTGGACTCCGCCAAGCTTGCCCTTTGTCCCTGATTCTGTTCATTACGTTTATGGATAAAATTTCTAGGTGCAGTCAAGGTATTGAAGGGATCTGTTTTCTTTGCCTTAGGAACTGCTATTGGGAGATGATGTGGTTTTATTGGCTTTATCAGGGTGTGATCTACTGCTCTCACTGGAGCAGTTCCCAGCTTGAGTGTAAAAGCAGCCGGAATGAGGATCAGTGCCTCCAAATCCTAGACCGTGGTCTTGAGTCGGAAAAAGAGTGCCTTCTCCTGGTTGGGGAGGATGCACTGCCCCTAGTGGTCTAGTGGCCCCTAGCGGAGGAGTTTAAGTATCTTGGGATCTTGTTCATGAATAAGGGAAGATGGAGCGAGAGATCAACAGGCGGATTGGTGCGGCGTCTGCTGTGAAGCGTGCCCTGTACCGGTCTGTTGTGGTGAAGAAAGAGCTGGGCCAAAAAACAAAGCTCTCGATTTACCGGTCGATCTACGTTCCTACCCTCATCTATGGTCATGAGCTTTGGGTTGTGACCAAAAGAACTAGATCCCGGATACAACTGGATTAAATGAGTTCTCACTGAGTCTGGGCTCTCCCTTAGAATAGGGTGAGTACCTCAGTCATCCTGGGAGGACTCAGAGTAGAACCACTCCTCGTCGAGAGGAGCCAGCTGAGGTGGCTCGGGCATCTGGTTAGGTTGCCTCTTGGACGCCCCCCCTGGTGAGGTGTTGCAGGCACATCCCACCGGGAGGTGGCCCGGAGGAAGTCCCAGGACATGCTGGAGGGACTATGTTTCTCGGATGGATGGATGGATGGATGGATGGATAGATGAGACAAAACCCAGAAAGAATGGTAACTGCAGCACACAGAGCCCGTTGACTGTTCCTTTTTCATCAAGTTATCTTCAGATACTCAAAAACTTTAAGTGAGATCTTTAATCCCAGCATCAGCATAAACTGAACAGTCTTAGCATAAACCCACAGAGCTCCAGGGATCCATAAAAGCACACGAGGTGTCTAAGTGGGAGCATCTGTACCACAGAGGTGATCTTATTGTTAAGACTCAGGACAGAGGACCCAGTTATCAAGGCCAGACAGACAGTGAGATTATTCATAAGGCGTTTATTAAAAACAAACAGATCTGAGTAGCAGAGGCTAGGGCGTCTGAGGCTGGAAACTATGCAGGAGATGTAGATTAAAATAATAGAGGTAAAAGAAAAATGTATATCTTCAAATGTCTTGAATTGTCCATTCCTTCACAAATCATGGTTTAGGATTGAGGCTAGCACACCCTGCTGCCGAGTCTGGGGTATCGACCAATATTGTCAAAGCATTTCGAGCCCAGGACTTCCATGTGCAAGTGAAGATATAGCCAAAGAAATAAGGGTGTTTAGATTATCGTTTTGTCATTTGGCAAGAAACTTCACCCGCATTGTCTGCTGATGGTGGTTGGAGGGCATTGTGGCGCCATTACATGGCAGCCTCGCTTCTATCAGTAAGCCCCAGGGAAGCTGTGGCTACAGAGTAGCTCACAATCAGTGTGTGGATGGATGGGTAGATGACTGAATGTAGTGTAAAGAGCTTTGGTCAAGTTTCATGACCTGTAAAGGTAATTTATCATTTAATAACTCTTTGTCAGACTCTGAGAAGCAGAAAAACGCACTTTAACAAAACAGTCCTGGTGGTTTAAAACAGAGACTTTGATTAAGTCTGCACAACTGGAAGGTAGATGTAAGAAATGTGAGGTGCTGAGGTTTTCTGCTAGCATAGTGTTTTTGGTTGTCAGACCCTGTTTCCCCGCCGGACCAGGATGCCAAGCAGTCTGCTCACATAGTAACACACAAATGTACGTTACATGCCTGCTGTAGTCACTTCATTAGCACCACTGCTGAACACTTTAACCTTTATGTTGGAGTCCATGACACATGATGGAGGATCCTTCCTTAATTTAACAGTAGAGTGAGAGAACTGCACACGCAAGAGTTCCTCCATCATTCTCCTCCCTGCTTGGATGATGATGATTTGACAGACTTCAGAAAGTTGATCTGTCTGATGGGAAATGAGCTCTTCTATATTTTTCAGCTCGTCTTGGAGAAACAGAAACTTGTTGCGATGCAGCTTCATCTTTCAGAGAACAAATACTCCAACCCGGTATGTAAGTTAGTTTGAGTTTCTACATGAGCTGCTTCTTTATATTTGATTAGGAAAATCTAGAAAATATAATCTATATTTGGTCTGGAAATATTTGAACCATCTAAAATCAGCTGTAAGAGAATGATTTAAAATTGTATAGAAAGAGTAACTTAGCTACTGTCTGTCTTTACTGTTGTAGAAATCAGTTTCAAGTTGTTGGTTAATTTTCTGTGTTGTTTCCTGGGACTCAGGTCATCAGTGAAGACAGAAACCAACAGGGGGGGATAAAAACCCCAAATCAGTTGGTCCAACATGACTGCACAGCCAAAGCTGCTTCCCATCTTCTGCCAGGTAAAATAAAATTGTATATATAGGATTCCAAATTAATATATCTCTTTAAAGGCAAAGCAGTAGGTTACATTTAATGTCATGTAATGCCCATGTTGTGGAGTAAGACCTTTGAACATACGTTGGTCACAGTCTTCCCCAACACCGTGGCCCGGCCCAAGGCACATTAGCAACTGAAGTCTGTTGAATGAGGACAGAAAGTATGTAGCTGAGCCCATTCTATTAGCATATCTACAGATAGTCTGCATTTAACCCCTTCAGCCCGGCCAGCCCAGTACTGGGCCCAACTGACTCCTGCTCATGTTTATTTATCTATAGAAATGGCCAAAACACATTCACATGGTGTTTCAAAGGCACTTTAGAGTTCACCAGATCATCCAGTGAAATTGATTCAAAGTTTTCTATCTAGAAAGAAAACCAGCTTATTGCATTGACTCTTCAGCAATCCCTCACGCACTAAGCATGATTGTAGCGACAGTGGAGAGGAGAAAACTCCCTTTGAACAGGAAGAAACCTCCAGCAGAACCAGGCTCAGTGAGCTGGCCATCTGCTGAGGCCCACTGGGGTTCAGGCGAGACAGAAGCAGACATAAAAAAGAAGCATAGATACAAAGGCGAACTGTCAACCAGCTCCACAGGCGCGCCCCGTCCAGGAAACACACAGCCAGGCAGACGAGCTTCTCGAGGAGGCCGGCTTCCCATGTCAGAGCCCCCACCAGTTTGCTTACAGAACCAACAGATCCACTGAGGATGCTGTGATCACAGCCCTCCATGCTGCTCTGTCACTTCTGGAGCGGAAGGGGAGCTATGTGCAGATGCTCTTTGTGGACTATAGCTTTGCTTTTAATACCATCCTCCCTCACAGACTGGTGGATAAATTGGAGGACCTGGGTCTCCCTCACTCCACCTGCAAGTGGATTATGAGCTTCCTGACCAACCGACAGCACAGAGTTAGGGTGGGGGAACATTCATCCACTGCCCTCAGCCTTAGCACTGGCTCTCCACAGGGCTGTGTCCTGAGTCCCCTGTTCTATTGTCTATACACACATTACTGCACCTCTGCCCACCACAGCAACACCATCATCAAGTTTGCTGATGACACCACAATGGTGCTGCTCATCTCAGGAGGCGATGAGTTGACAAAGACAAAAAGACTCATAATAGATTACAGGAGGGAAAAAACTGACATTACACCACTAACCATTGGAGGAAAATGTGTGGAGAGGGTAGCTGACTTCCGTTTCCAAGGGGGTCCACATTGAACAGGGCCTCACATGGAACATCAACACCTTGGAGCTGACAAAAAAGGCCCAGCAAAGACTGTACTTCCTGAGGGTTCTCAGGACGAACAACGTCAAGGAGAAACTGCTGGTGTCCTTCTACAAGTGCTTCATAGAGAGCATACTGACTTACTGTATCTGCGTGGCGGTATCGGTATAACAGCAGCACTGCGGCTCAAAGGAAAGCACTCCAAAGGGTTGTGAATACACCCCAAAAAATCATTGGCTGCCCTCTCCTCTCACTGGAGGACTTGCACAGCGACCGCTGTCTAAAAAACGGCACAACACATCACAAAGGACACTTCACATCCCGGACATTCTCTGTTTACACTGTTGCCTTCAGGCAGACGATTCAGAGCAATCAGAACAAGAACCAACCGTCTTAGAGAAAGTTTTTATCTGACAGCAATAACAAAACTAAATGCAACCAAAAAATAACCATTAATCATCATGGAAGATGTGTGTGAGAATGTGCTATTTTTAGTTGTTTTGTATCAGTTATTTGTATTTATTTCTTATATTGTGTGTAAATTGTGGGACAGGGATTTTTTTGTTGTTGTTGTTAAGCATATGCACAGATTGATGGCACTTTTTAGAATTTCGTTGTTCTTGCTGGCAATGACATAAAGATATTATCTTATCTTTAGGATGAAGAGAGCACATCAAGTTAGTCACAGTCAGCGGAAACAGGACTACACACTGAGAAAACGAGGCCTGGCTCCAGCATCTAGAAGGACAGGGTGTTGATGGCAGCAGCACGAAGCTGATATTTCTCTCTCAGGATGGAAAGTCACAGCCAAACAGGAACAGACCAGGATATGAAGCTACTATGAGAAAAGTAAGAGAGAGCAGAACGTTAGGAGATTGAACTAACTCAGGTCCTGCAAAAGGATGGAGGAAGGTAGAGATAGAATGAAGCAAGTAATGATGAAAAGAGGATTTCCTATGTCCTCCAGCAGTCTAAGCCTATAGCCCAGCAGAACACCGCCAGAGATAGATCGGGATAACCTGAGCCACTCTGGCTAGAAGCTTTATCAAAAGGGAGAAGTTTAAAAGCCCTAGCCTTAAAATTGAACCCAGAGTGTACTGCCTCACGGACTAAAACTGGTGAGTTTGGACTCCACAGGAAGGGGAGCCTGATAACTAAAAGATGATGCCCATACATTTCTACTTTTTTAGAAATTCACAGGAACCACTAGTAAACCTGCTGCACGGGTGAGGAAGCGAGGTGCTCTGTGCAGGAACGCATAAGGAACAATCAGATTCTCAAATATATCAGATGGAACTTGGCCATTTAAAAGGCTTTTTATATATATGTGAGGAAGGAGGATTTTTTAAATTCTATTCTAGGTTTTTAACGAGGAAGCCAATGAAGAGAAGCCGGGATAGGAGATATGATCCTCTCTTTTCATTTTCATCAAGAACTCCTGGCTGCAGCATTTTGGATCAGCTGAGAGGCTTTTAACTACAGTTTGTGGACTTCCTGATGGTAAAGAATTACAACAGTCCAGCCTTGAGTAACACCTTGAAACTATCGCTGAAGTAGTATTATTTGAATGAAGACATGTACTCTGTGTTACCTGAAGATATGAATGCATGGGCTTTATGTATGCAAGGTAGATCTCCTTGAAATTACTTGGGAGATTGCACCTAAAAAGTTGTTTGCACAAATTACACTTGGCCATGCTTGATGATTCCCATCCAAAAGAAAAAGTACTCAATAGTGGTTGTGGAAAACAAAACAAAAAACAAGGGGGAGACAACTCGGGCTGGCCAGCCCGCCACGCACCATGCAGAGCCCCCACCCGGAACGAAAGTGCTTCTGCAAATATCAACATCTTTAGACTCATGACCTCAGGGTCGTAGACAGACTTACAGGATCCAAAGCACCCTAAGGGTTAAAACCCAGGCTTTGAATTTACTTCTCAAAAGTATGGAGGTCAGAAGAGGAGTTGTTCTTCTGTTGGTCTTTGATAAAGAGTGAGGCTGCCGCTTTCCTCACAGACTGTTTAAACCAGTTCAACGACCAGTAAGATATCAGCTTTTCCCATTTGGCTAACTGATATTGAGAAACTGAAATAAGATGCTACTTCAGGGAAACGTCTTAAAGGAAGCTTGTTAAAACATGCAACGTAGCAGAGGGTTTTCTCTCTGGTCCTTCAGACTGAGCGTAGACCTGAGGGCTGCAGCTTGAGTTTGTGCTTTCAGATATTAGTTCCCTGAAATGGAATTGAAAGGGATTCTAATGTTTGTTTAAAATGAGTCATAAAATGTACAGATACCTGGTGAGAAGACATTAAAATTGTAGTGATAAGAGCTTTTCTGTACGCTCCATTTTAGAGTCAAGTTGTATTGTTTTGGACCAAATGGCGGTGATCGCATGTGACTATTGTGGTTTCTGATGTAAAGTTACTTAGTTTCATGGGATTTAAAGCAGCCCAATGCTGGACCAAGAAGGGTACCACGTTTTCCAGATGCTCTGACAGAATGAGCCAGCAGTGTTAAGTGCTGCACCAAGGTCCAACCAAAGCAGAGCAGGGGTCTGAATTTATACAGATATCACTGAATACCTTTATAAGGGCTGTCTCTGTACAGTGGTGAGGCCTGATGTAAACATTCAAAGTAACCTAATGCTTTAATCCTATCTATAGCATACAGTGATGCTTCTGACAAATGGTGTACATATGTACCTTTTGACACCTGAGCAGAGTCAAAGCAAAAGGTTTTTGAGAATTGATCAGAAAGAATTTGGCTTCTCCTCTAGCCACCAAATAGCTTCAGATTCTTAAACACTGCATTTGGAGCAACAAGGAGCAGCAAAACAAGAACACTGAACATTAGAAGATAGTTGTTTTCTCTAAAAATAAATCAAATAATCTGGGGTTACACTGTGTGGTGTGGAGGCTGCAGCTCCTCAGCAGACTGGAAGAAGGTGGGAACAGCAGAGAAGGATCATGGGGGCTCCTCTTCCCTCCATTAAAGACATTTTCATCCCAGCTGCGTGACATCATCAATGACGCCACCCCCACCATGGACTGTTCTCCTGTTGCCCTCTGGGAAGAGGCTTCACAGCATTCAATACAGGACCAGCAGGTTCTGCAGCAGCTTCTTCCACCACCGCCATCACACTGATGAGCTGTTGAAAACTCTAAATCACAGACTCTGCATCACACTGATAACACCAAACCAAAATATTTGCACCATATATTTTATGCTCTGCCACTTCCAAATCAATGCATTTTTGCACCATCTTTTTCAATAACCCACCACATTTTTACATTTCATGCTGCTGTGCGCTTATGGAATGGAAATGTTCATTTACTGTCTCAAAATCTGTAGCTACTAAACAAGATTTTTGTTTTGTATACACTCTATGACAATAAAAGTTGTCAATAAAAGTGTAATTGCTTTATTTTTGCCTGGCATGACAAGGACATCCTGCTCGTACTGTGAAAAAGCTGGTGTCAAGCTTGTAATTACCCAGCTAAATAAAAAGCAATGCAAACCCTTTGGATTCTGATCATTACTGTGTTTAATCTAATGAGAATACAAGGGGATCAAAAATCCCTCTTGGATTTTTTCCTGATTTGTTCTCATTGTTTTGCAGATCTGTTCCCGGGTATTGAATGCTACAAATACAACAACATCCGGCCTCCATACACCTATGCTTACCTGATAAGATGGGTAATTACATTTAATTTTATAAAAGAGCAAATAATAATACAAAACAGTGGCGTGAAGTTTCAGATAATAGTAAAAAAAACATTAGTTACCTGTTGACTGGTCTAAATGTACATGTGGGGACTGTTTTATGTGACACTTTGCAGTCGATATTTGGAGTCTCCAGAACAAACAGAGGACTCTGAGGTAGAGATTTACAATTGAAGTTTTACTACCATGTTCTTCTACTTCAGACACAACACAGCTACATGGAAGGGTTAGCCACCTACACTTTCTTTACTCCCTCCCTGACCTAATAGCGAGCACCATGAGTTATGACGTGAAGGAAAACTTGCCTCATTTTTTCCGCGGAACGCAATACGTCACAATCTGAGCCTTCACAAGTGTTTTGTACGAGTGGAAGGAGAGAAGGGAGCCGTGTGGACCGTGGATGAACCAGAATACCAGAGAAGAAAAGGACAGAAGTATCACCGGTAAAAATATTTTAAGATTTCCAAACAGCGGAGAATAATGTTTGGTGTTTTTACTCTGTTCCTGCAGCTGAAAATAATGTATCCTTCACAATTGATGTTTTCAGAGACTGCCCAGTGAAGTGGCTCACCTACTCCCATTTCTATGCTGAAGAGCCGGCAGCCGACAGCAGCACAGTGCCTCTCCTGTTTTCTAGATGTTGAAGTCCTGTATATTCTTCTATTCACATTTTACTCATCTCCTTTATTTCTTATTTGCATGATAATATACATCATGTTTTACTATGGCTTTCAAATCAACTACAATTACTTACTGCAGAAATAAAATCTACTTTTCACGTTATTGAAAGCTCCAGGACACAAAATGAAGCCTTATTGAGATTCCTGGAAGGTTTCACATTGACTAATTACTGTCATGGTTTTGGTTATATTGTTCTTTACTTTAGCTCTATGTTCCCTAGTTTTATTGGTTTTAATTCACGCTTTTGTTTGTGAGATTTTCTAGATTTGTTAGTACTCATGTTTTTCTATTTGTCACTCTGTAGCCCTCTTGTGTGTGTTTCGCTTTCCCCTGGCTCCCTAGCGGAACGTCCTCCTCTCCACACCTGCTCCTTGTCAGCTGGGTTAGCCCTCCCTTTGTCTCTGTCAGCTATATACGCTCTCCCTCTGCTCTCCCTCTTTTGTCGCTGGTGTCCCTCTCACCTCACCAGTCTCTCCCTGGCTTTTTGTGGCGTTTCCCTTGATATGCTCCGTGATTACCTGTCCTGATGTAACATTTTTAAGTTGTATTTTTGGATTTTGCCCCCCTATTGTTTCTGTTACCATTTAAAACACCAAAAATCCACCTCTGCCTCTGCATTTGGGTCCTCCTAAACCACAACCAAGACATGACAATTACTTAATTTAATTTGCTCCAGATAACGTAGTTTAATGCATCAGGCATCCAGAAACTACAATCAAAGCTGGTTGGTTTGAGCTGTGACTGCAGTGCTGATCTTGGAGTTGCATAGAGTCCCATTAGTTTGAACAATCTTATCAAGCAAGAAACTTCCATTTCATAGGAAAAGAATGATTAACAGACTGAGTGAGCTAATAAAATAATAATAAAATATTAATAAAGAGTTGTTTCAAAACACATAGAAGTAAAGTGCATTTAGAACTGTCCATACATATGACCCTCTTCAGCTAGCTCCTCCTATCTTCCTGCAGTCTTAAAAATGGCGGCTGCTTCCAGATAAGAGTGTGAAAAGAATTAATTCAATTCAGTTTTATTTCTATAGCGCCAATTTACCAACTTTATAACCAAAATCTCAAGGTCACTTTCGATTCCGCAGAATCATCCAGTCAAGATTGATTTCAAAGTTTTCTATCTAACCAGCTGATTGCATTGACTCATTGACTCGAAGTGCAGTCCACATCACACTAAGCATGGTTGGTGTGCCGCGAAGGAAATCTTAAAGAAACAGGATACCCAGCCAGATCTCTAATCAAGATGCTGATAGGAAATTAGTCCCACGACACATTCCACTACCCTTCAAGAGCCACGTCCATGCCACTGCCAGAGTTTGGTTTGGTTCTTCACGACCATTTTACACATCTGCGCTAGAACTGTTCCTGCGCCTCCTGTCCCGGGGAGTCATCAAACTACAGCTCTCAAGGCGCGGGGAATTACACAGAAACAAGATAATGCCTTGCGCATTCCAGGAACATATGATTAGATAAGCGTCTACTCTGCAAAATTTTTAATGGGGAGTCTGTCACCGGCATCATTGTTAAATTCGACAGCAATAAAAGAGAGGGAGAAAAAGAGATTTGTAAAGCATGCGAGCGCAAGGAGGAAGCGGAGCACGCCCCTGGATCTGAACAGGAAGAAGCCAGGAAATAAGAATCACAGCGGCTGTAAAGAAGGAAGGCTTTGGCTTTAGATGTGCTTCCACTCGCTCTTGTTATTAACGGATGTGCAGGAGCCCACTTCAAAAATGATACTGGAAATAAGTAAAAATTCTTCATTTGCCCTTACTGTAATTTTGAGTAGGTAAAATGGGGCCAGTTTGTCATGGAAGAGGTTTAACTCTTAAGTAAAGATAATCAGAGTAAGATGAAGCATACACTTGAATGAACCAAATATATGTAAATTCTAAACTGCATTACAGTTATCTTATTATCAATCTAACTTGTCTTGTTTAAAAGGCAAAATTTCAGGGTGACCAAATGTCCCCAAGAAAGAATGCACTTATTTTAAGAAAAAATGACTTATCTACCGAGGTACAATTTTTCCACAGTGCCGCGCGAACCAACGCCTGGTGTTTGGGCCACGGTTTGAACTTTCTGCTACAGTCTGGATTCACCTGCTTTCCATTTTACTCAACAGTTACCTCGGTTACCGTGCTTGGACCATTCTCAACAGGGTTTCAAAAGGCTAGTGAAAATGGGGCTCTAGACTGACTACATAATTTTTGAGGCCTTTTCAATTCAATTCAATTCAGTTTATTTCTATAGCGCCAAATTCACAACACGTGTCATCTCAAGGCACTTTACAGTTCAACCAGATCATCCAGTCAGATTAATTCAAAGTTTTCTATCTAAGAAAAACCAGTTGATTGCATCGACTCATTGACTCTTCAGCAATCCCTCACACTAAGCATGCTTGTAGCGACAGTGGAGAGGAAAAACTCCCTTTTAACAGGAAGAAACCTCCAGCAGAACCAGGCTCAGTGTGAGCGGCCATCTGCTGAGGCCCACTGGGGTTCAAGGAGACAGAAGCAGAGACACAAAAAGCAGCTGTAAAAGGCTGCCCCATCCAGGAAACACACAGCCAGGCAGACGAGCTCCGAGCCAGCTCCCATGCCAGAGGATGATGAGAGCACATCCACTTTTGACTGTAAAGATATACTGCCGTTCTTACAAGACGTCCTGCCTCGAAAAACACGAGTGCAAGAAAGTGGTCCTCAAACCCTAGTTTTGTGGGATAAAAGGATAAATCCTGGTCCAAAGAATACCAAAGCTCCTCCCCTTTTTACTCTACTAAATTTCTTTGTTGTTGTTTTTTTTTTTTTTTTACGTCCAACCAATATTTACAGAATAAAACATTTCAGTCTTTAGCATGTGTTTGTAGTCCAGA
This sequence comes from Cyprinodon brontotheroides, assembly GCA_018398635.1. NCBI lineage: Eukaryota > Metazoa > Chordata > Actinopteri > Cyprinodontiformes > Cyprinodontidae > Cyprinodon > Cyprinodon brontotheroides. The sequence continues at coordinate 8,456,324 of JAGKQL010000036.1, forward strand.
CAACGGATCCTGATAGAGAAAAATAGTTTCTAGGTAACAAAGCACACAAACATTTCTTATGGGAGTCATTGTAACCTTGACCAAGTGGCTGCAGCCTGGCTCAAAAAAGGAAACTTTCAGCGCCATGTTTTCCACCAGAACATTACAGGTTAGAAGTTTTGCTGATAGCTCATATCTAGCTGCATGGCGGACTAACACCATGCAAAAAGCTGTGGTATTTTACATTTTCAAATATGATTAGAATTAACGGCAACTTCTTTAAAGGTGGTAAGAGTAGCAGTCTAGGTGTGCACTATCAGTATACATAAAACACTTTTTAAATAATTTTTGACACCTCTCCAACTTGCCCAGGCTGTATCTTTTTCTAATAGAGTGCCCAGGCTCCCGCAGCTTTTGGCCCCAGTGGCCCTGCTTTTCAGTTCTGTGTCACAATGTAACCTTAATTCTGTAATTATTTTGCTTATCGTGTCGAGTATATTCCAATTCACATTGTTTTTGTTTTATGCATAAAATACATTTTTAAAAGCTGACATTTTCCTTCTAGGGGAGAAACTGTTAATTCTGAAAATGTTATAGGTTTATATTTACATCCGGGACACATCCCCCCCTTCCACTGCCACCTTAACGTGGTTGGAAGGGTTTCCTGAAGTATCATTAAATTCATGCCAGAAGCTATATTGCTCGCAGGGGCTTTAATGCCCCACGCCAGTCTCCCAAGGTAAACAGGCTCTGGCAGGTGATCGGTCAGGCAAAGAGCAGTTCAAGTTTCACACCTTCAAAAAGCCCTTATGATGACTAAAATAAAATTGAGGCACATGAAATACCCAGGTATATAACCTCACTGTGGAGGCCAGGAGATCACACGAGGAAGGGGTTCATCAGCAAATATCGCGCTTATGCGTTAATGGCGTGTTCATCGCTTTGCGGGACTCAAACGAGCAAAAGGCTGTAGGATGCCATTGCCCAGCGGTCCCACCACCTGCAGGGACAACCCATGAGGGGATGGGTGCTAAGAAGGACTGGGAAGCAGTCAGGGGAAACTGGGGATGTGGAGATGTTCCCAGTTGTTGTTACTTTATTTGTCACCCAGTCATGGAGCAGCATAAGACGAAACTTCAGTTTTGGTTCCAGCCATCTGTCATCTTGCTGGGAGGGAAGGAGTCTGAAGCTAGTGCAGGAGGGGGAGGTATAGCAACTAGAAATATTCGGGCTGCTTCCACACAAAGCCTGGAGTCTGGAACCCAGCTCTTTGAGAGAGGTGGAACTCTCTTCTACTGTGTAGTTGCCCGTTGGGAAGGCGGAGGGCTGGGATGGGTCTGTTTGTCTCCTCCAACTCAGTCTTCTCGTTTAAAGAGTTGAACACACTGGACTGTAATGACCAGAAAACGGAAGACATAAAAATCAACAAGAGTACGGAATCAATAGTCAGTCCAGAGTCAGAGCCATGTGATCCGAGATCCAGAACCCACCCAGAATGGTTAACCCAAGGCAGACATGGGCAATGTGGAGTCAACAAGTCATCTCCATGTCATGTATTTAATCTACCCAACCAATTAACCAGGTGAGTCCAATCTGCAGGTTAATTCAGGTGAAGATTGGACTCACCTACTTCAGTGGCTGGGTAGAACAAATACCTGACATGGAGATGACTTGACAACGAATGGTTAACCCAAGGACGAACAATTCTGATCATGAAGGATATCCCCAGAAGGAAAAAATCCCATCCAACTGCCGCCCAATAACTTGCCTCTGTACCACATGGAAGCTCCTGTCAGGCATCATAGCAGCTAAGATGAGTAGTCACATGGCTCAATACATGCACTCTTCCCAGAAGGGAACAGGCAGTAACACCAGAGTCACTTGAGACTGTGAGACCAGGCAGACAAATCTGTGCACAGCCTGGATTGACTATAAGAAAGCCTACGGCTCAATGCCACATACATGGATACTGGAATGCTTGGAAATGTACAACAGGACACTAATAGCCTTCATCAATAACTCAATGAAGCTGTGGAAAACAAGTCTGGAAGCCAACGCAAAAGCCAATTGCACAAGTCACCATCAAGTGCGGCATATACCAGGGCGATGCACTATCCCCGCTGCTGTTCTGCATAGGCCTTAACCCCCTCAGCCAGATCATCACAAAGACTGGCTACGGATACCAATTAAAAAGTGGAACAATCATCAGTCACCTCCTCTACATGGATGGTATCAAGCTGTATGCCAGGAGTGAGTGAGACATCGACTCACTGATCCACACTACCAGGATCTACAGCAACGACATCGGAATGTCATTCGGACTGGACAAGTGCGGTCGCATGGTCTCAAAGAGAGGGGAGACGATCAAAACCGAGGTGGTTGAACTAGCAGAAGGCCACATAACAGATGTTCAGGACAGCTACAAATACCTTGGGGAAACCACGAGGAGATGGCAAGAAAGACCACCACAGCCAAATATCTACAAAGAGTAAGGCAGGTCCTGAAAAGTCAGCTAAATGGGAAAAACAAGATCTGAGCCATCAACACATATGCCCTGCCAGTCATCAGATACCCCGCTGGTCAGGGGCGTGCATACATAGACACTAGGTGGTGCTAAAGCACTAGGAAGTTTGCCCGCTATCACAAATAAAATGCCCTTTTGAAACTCGTTTTATTATTATTATTAATAATAATAAGGCTTCTATTGAGGTCGGTTTGGAAATGATCTTTTGAAAACCTGAGCCATTACAAACGACTGAAACAATGCCCCGCTTACTTGGCACAAGCGACCTCTCTCTCTTCCTTTGTCGTGACCTGCGCCGCGATTAAGCCGCCAGATGCGCAGCATCATAGCAGTTCAGTAAGCGTCTTCAGATAGCAGGAACGGTCGTTGACAGGCTGCTTCTCCCGTGCCCCATTAGCCAGGTAATATACAGATCAAGCAAAATAATTTTGTTGTGCATTAAAATGTCTCATTCAGCAGCACAAACAAGCATTTTGCCGACTGGTCACCTGATAAACTAGTTGTCTCCTTGTAAGATGCTATTTTACTTTTTATATTTTATATCCATATTTTTATCTTAAGCGTATATTAGGGCTGGGCGATATAGAAAAAAAAGCTTATCAATAAAAAAATGCATATTGATCGATATACGATAATTATTGAAAAGATTTGAAACCATATTTTATGTACAGCTCTGCCTGGACATTTTATGATATTACTTGCTAAATGATTTAATTTTTAATAAAAGACACACACAGACTTCCAATTAAATCTTTATTTAACCAACTTTTTAACCATAACAATTGTTTAAAAGAAAGATAACCTAACAGAGACCTGAGTTATGTTTGATTAACCACTGACAGGAAAGAATAAACTAAAGTGACCAAAATAAATATAACAAATAGATGGACGGCCCCACCCCACCCCACCCCGCTTGCCCCATTCATTCTTCTAAGCTGAACCTGATTCAGCTTGGTTTTCTCATACTGCTGGCCGGGTTGGTACTTTGGAGTTGCTTTAGCCCTCAGCATTTTTTTCTCTCAAGTGTTACTACTGAATTTGGAACTACGAACTGAGGCCAGAACTTAATATATATATTTTCGAGAGGCTCCGAAGGACTACCACTGGAGGCGTCGGGGGCGCTGTCGAGCTACGTACTCCGGCCTTCGGTACTCCTGACTGCTGATGATAAAGAAAAGTTGGTTTAGATTGTATCGAGACGTTTACACTTTGGTTCCCGACACATTTTACAGATGACTGTGAAAGGGTTTGTTTTGTCCGACTTACTTGCATGACGAAATACTGCAAACTACCCGAGAACTACAAAAAACTGCTGGAACAATTTCCTCCGCCTCTCGCTCCCTGCGACATCTTCGCGCAATGTTCTGTGTTGTGTGTGGTTTGAGAGGCGGCGGTATGACTTGGCGTGCCTGGGTCGGTACGATTGTGATTGGTTGGGGAGGAAGCAGTGACTAGAGCATATAACTACATTCTAGGCTACAATGAAGGGAAGGAAAGGAAACTGCATTTTTTTATCGAACTTTTATCGAGCCTATTTTTCTTTTAGCTATTAGCATCCTATCGATGATATATATATGGAGTTATTGAATTATCGCCCAGCCCTAAGCGTATATATTAATCTATTTTATTGCATGACGCTCATAACCACGTTTTTTGGGTATATTTTATAATTTTATTTACCTATTCCATATTATATGTTTCATGTTACACGATTGTACCATTAAAAATTCCTAGTTTATGAACTCCTTCACCAACAATGGCAATAAACCCGATTCTGATTCTGAGATAAATTTTTACACTGTAGCCCAAGTCAATGACAAATAGCGTGAGGGCGACCACATAGGCTACAAATAATTTAGATAGAGTTTGCAATTGCAAATATACGTACGGAAGAAGATTAGGGCTACTGAAAAAATAAGTTAACTGATTTTTAAATTTTTATTTCAGTTTAGTATGCAGGAAAAAAGTCAGAATTCTGACTTTAATCTCAAAATTATTACTTTGTTGTATAGGTTTTGTTAGGCAACATAAATCCAACATTTTTGATACTGCTACATACTTACGTATATTGATTTGGCTTATTTACGGCTTTGTATAAAGAAAGGAGGAGTTAATCGTATTGAAAAATCTTAAAGCTGTTCACATTTTATTTTTAGGTGGTTTGTGAAGCGGGTATTAAAATAGCTATTATTTTGTACAAACCACTTAATAAACGTGACAAGACTTTCAGTCATGTTGCCCTAATACTGTAGCTCATTATTTGTTTATTGTGTATTAGTATCATTATCATTGTCATGATGGTTATTATCAGAGATGGGTTGAAATAGAACTAGCTACTATACCATCAACATCTACCAGGACAGGAGATGAGAAAGGGGAGAAGAGCAGGATGAGGGAGAACAGCAGGATGAGGGAAAAGGAGATGAGCCAGATGAAAGAAAAGAAAGATGAGAAAAACTTTAGTCTGTTCTGTTGGTGGGTGTGACTTTTTTCCCATTGAAAACTCACGTTTAGATAATGTTACAAATTAAAGTCAAATTTCATTCAACATGCGTGTATTTTTTTTATAATTAAGT
>JAGKQL010000036.1:8469929-8559199 GCA_018398635.1 Cyprinodon brontotheroides
TTAAATTAAGATAATTAGATAGTATGCACTTGAAAAAGGACAATGCAGTTGAGTTTTCTTATTTTAAGTGTAAATTATCTTGTTCCACTGTCAAAATTTATCTTTTACCTCCTCAATCCAAGAACAAATGCACTTATTTTAAGAACAAATTACTTATCTAGATTTCAATTTTTTCCAGTGCCCTACTTTTGAACTAATACTAGATTTAGTGCGGTTCAGTTTTTTCTGGCACAGTCTAGTTCGCCTGCTTTCCATTTACACTCAACAGTTACCTCGGTTACCGTGCTTGGACCATTCTCAACAGGGTTTCAAAAGGCTAGTGAAAATGGGGCTCTAGATTAACTACATAATTTATGAGGCCTTTTCAAATCAATTCTATTCAGTTTATTTCTATAGCACCAATTCACATCATGTCATCTCAAGGCACTTTCCAGTTCAACCAGATCATACAGTCAAATTGATACAAAGTTTTCTATCTAAGGAAAACCAGTTGATTGCATCGACTCATTGACTCTAATGCAATCCCTCACACTAAGCATGCTTATAGCGACAGTGGAGAGGAAAAACTCCCTTTTAACAGGAAGAAACCTCCAGCAGAACCAGGCTCAGTGTGAGCGGCCATCTGCTGAGGCCCACTGGGGTTCAAGGAGACAGAAGCAGAGACACAAAAAGCAGCTGTAAAAGGCTGCCCCATCCAGGAAACACACAGCCAGGCAGACGAGCTCCAAGGCAGCTCCCATGCCAGAGGATGAAGAGAGCACATCCACTTTTGACTGTTAAGAAATACTGCCGTTCTTCCAAGACGTCCTGCCTGGAAAAACATGAGTGCAAGAAAGTGGTCCTCAAACCCTAGTTTTGTGGGATTAAAGGATAAATCCTGGTCCAAAGAATACCAACGCTCCGCCCCTTTTTACTCTACTAAATTTCTTTGTTGTTTTTTTTTTTTAACGTCCAACCAATCATGTTACAGAATAAAACATTTCAGTCTTTAGGATGTGTTTGTAGTCCAGACAACTGCTACTGATTTTTTTTAGAGAAAAATAGTTTCTAGGTAACAAAGCAAACAAACTTTTCTTATCTAAGTCATTAGTAACTTTGACCAATGGCTTTCTAATAAGCTCAAACATCTAAAGGAAACTTTCAGCATACATGTTTTTTTCTAGAACATTACAGGACAAAGTTGTTGCTTTTCTTCAGAGAATAATATCTGATAACATGTGGACTAACTGTAAAGCTTCATGTTTTACATTTTTGAAATATGATAGAATTAACAGCCCTCTTTAAGGTAGGCAGTCTAAGGTGTGCCACTATCACTGTACATAAAACACTTTTAAATATTTTTTTTGTTGCCTCTCCAACATGACTGTATCTTTTCTAATAAATTCATATGAGCTCATAACTTTTTATTTATTTTATTATTTTTCTTGTAACTGACGCTAGTTTACTTTGCAGTCCATCATTTAACCAGTTATTTTTCACCTTTAGACAAATGTATTAAAGGTACACTATGCAACCGGTGTTGATTTTCCAGTGAGGCTCCCTCCAGAGGGCGAAAGTAAAAGTGCACTGTCGTAAATATGCACAGCTGTTCTCCTGGTTTCTCCGTCAAGCCAGGCACGGTTGTTTTGAGCTTAGCAGACAGGCGAACGCAACGAATGACTAACGCGACAGAAGCAGCGAGTTTACATGCAAAGTCGATGGTTGACGCGCGTCAAGGCGCAGCAAAAGGTCCCATGGCGCGTTTTGAGCAGCAGGCGCAGCGCGTCTAAGCAGCTGAAGCAGCGCATCGGGCGCGTTTAATCATCTGACGCAGGGAGAGAGACACAGCGCTGATGATCAGAGGCTATGATCTCTCCTCTTAAACAGTTTATTGACGCCTAAATTAACTGAAAATGCAGAAATCTGCCGGCAGAATATGCAGTTTGGATTATTTAGATGAAAAACACCTACCAGCCGCCGCGGTGAACCGTGAGGAGGCAACCCGGCCAGAGGCTGCTGATGAAGGGTTTCCTACTGTCGGCGCATCCCTGGTATGTGGGGGTCTGAGCGGCTCCGACAGAAAAAATATTGAAGGCAGGATGATAATCTGAATGAACTGACTGCACTGATTACGTTTTCAGGTGTATTTTCTCACTTAAACACATATTAAAACTACTTTATTCCCACTGATCACAGCAAATATAGCTGCAAGGCAGAGAAAGGATAGTGAAGCTCCGCCCAATGCGCCTCAGACACACTTTTGCACCGCGCAGCCAGAGCAGCAAAGATGCTTCAGCCACGCGTCAGAACTAACTGGTACAAGCAGCAAAAAGAAAGCAGCAGACGCGATTTTGCTGCGTCCGATGTGAACGTAGCATAACTGCACAAAGATCGCCACTGTGCTCGCAACGAGCATGCTTTTAACTGGGGGCGTGTAGCAGTTCTCGCCGTAAAGCAAGACTGACTCTCGCGAGACTTCTGAGCCTGTGGGTGCGGGTCGGTGCTCCTGCAATTGCAAGTGCGGTATTTCCCCCACAGACCACCAGGGAGGCCGAGAATAACTTTGTTCAACCTGAAATGACTCATTTAATCATCCAAAACGTTATGGAACACATTAACTGAAAAATGTTGCATAGTGTGCCTTTAACTTATTGAGTTGTTCATTGTTTTGTTTATGCATAAAATACATTGTTAAAAACTGACATTTTCCTTCTAGGGGAGAAATTGTTAATTCTGAAAATGTTAGGTTTACATTTACATTCGGTACCCCCCCCCCCCCCCCCCTTCCACTGCCACCTTAACGTGGTTGGAAGGGTTTCAGTACGTGGATCATGCCAGAAGCTATATTATCGGGGGCTTTAATGCCCCATAGTCTCCCAAGGTAAACAGGCTCTGGGTGATCGGTCAGACAAAGAGCAGTTCAAAAACACCTTCAAAAAGCCCTTATGACGACTAAAATAAAATTGGGCACATGAAATAACCAGGTATTTAACCTCACTGTGGAGTAAAGTCTGAGGAAGGGGTTCATCAGCAAATGTCTTATGGTTGTGCGTGTTCCTCCTCGCGGGACTCAAACAAGCAAAGGCTGTAGGATGCCATTGCCCAGCGGTCCCACCACCTGCAGGGACAACCATGAGGGGACACTTGAACTGGTTCTGGGGATGTAGAATGTTCAGTGGTTACTTTATTTGTCACCCAGCCTGGAGCAGCATGGACGAAACTTCAGTTTTGGTTCAGCCGTCTGTCATCTTGCTGGGAGGAAGGAGTCTGAGCTAGTGCAGGAGGTGGAGGTATACGACTACAAATATTCGGGCTGCTCCACACAAAGCCTGGGTCTGGAACCCAGCTCTTTGAGAGAGGCAGAACTCTCTTCTACTGTAGTTGCCCATTGGGACATGTGGAGGGCTGGGATCGGTCTGTTTGTCTCCCCCCAACTCAGTCGTCTCGTTTAAAGAGTTGAACCCACTGGACTGTAATGACCAGAAAACGTAAGACATAAAATTCAACAAGAGTATGGAATCAATAGTTAGTCCAGAGTCAGAGCCATGTCATCCGAGATCCAGAACCCACCCAGAATGGTTAACCCAAGGACAGACAATTCTGATCATGAAGGGTCCCCAGAAGGAATGGCTCAATACATGCACCCTGCCCAGAAGGGGAATAGGAAGCAACACCAAGGAGCCAAGCACCAGCTACTAGTGGATAGCAGTCACCCGAGACTGTAAGACCAGGCAGACAAATCTGTGCACTGCCTGGATTGACTATAAAAACCCTATGACTCAATGCCATACATATGGATACTGGAATATACAAAAATGGCACAAGATCGGCAGGACTACAGCAGCAGCAACCATCAGAACTCAATAAACTGTCGCGAGGAAACAAGTCTGGAAACCAATGCAAAGCCAATAGCACAAGTCACCATCAAGTCAGAAGGTGAGGAAAAGAAAGGAAGGAGAACCATCATGGAGGGACCCTCCGCACGTAACGGCATTATACCACAGACAAATAGAAGAAGTGGCTGATATCAAAAAATCCTACCAGTGGCTGAAAAGGCTGGACTGAAGGACAGCACAGAGGCACTAATCATGGCAGCACAAGAACAGGCACTCAGTACAAGATCACACAGAGGCCAGGGTCTACCACACCAGGCAGGACCCCGTGATGCAGGGCTGTGCAAAAGATGCCTCTGAAACAATACAGCACATAACAGCAGGGTGTAAAATGCAGGCAGGAAGTGCATACATGGAACGCAACAACCAGGTAGCTGTCATGAGTGTGTACAGGAACATCTGCCATGAGTATGGGCTGGAAGTCCTAAGGTCAAAATGGAAGACACCTCCTAAGGTGGTTGAGGCAGAGGTGAGTTATTGTAGTTTTAATTGAGAACTTACAGGCAACAGAGGCAGGAATACAAAAAATCCAACAATAAATGTAAAACAAACCAGAACCATGGAGACATCAGGGAAAACATGCACAATGAGCCAGTGAAAGACGAGGAACCAGCACTCAAGGAGCTGCACAGGAGAGTATTTATGGCTGACTGAACAAAGACAGGACTAATGAGCTGATTGGGAGCAGGTGTGAACAGAGGCTTCTAGAAGGGAAAAGGGTACCAACATAAAGAGGGCAACAGAGGGCAAAATAAGAGAAACCTAAGAACTCAAATACAACCAGAAAACACAATAAAAAAGGAATTAAACCAACAAAACTAGAAAACGAAGGGTGAGGAAGTCTCTGGAGGCTGGTTGTGAGGCCAAAGACGAGGAAAAAGTACTCTGGAGGCCGGCCCGTAAGGCCGGAGATGAGGAAGAGTCTTTGGAGGCAAGCTGTGAGGCCGGAGATGAGGCAGAATCTCTTGAGACCGGTCTGGAGGCTGGAGACAAAGCAGGAGGGTCTATGTGAGGACGGCTTACGAAGGAGGACGACTGTGAGGACGGCATTTCTGCAGCAGGAACCTTGGAGGATAGCCGTCTCTGCAGCAGGAACCTTGGAGGATAGCGTCTCTGCAGCAGGAACCTTGGGGGGCCGCCAACTGCTGCAGTGGAACCCAGGAGGGGGCCAATGACTGCGGCTCTGGAACCCTGAAGGGGGCCACCAACTGTGGCTCTGGCACCCTGGAGGGGCCCGCCAACTGCTGCTCAGGGATCCAGAAAGAGGCAGCGCTGCCCCTTTCGACGTGCATCCCAGGCAGCTTCATGGGAAAGAGGAGGGGGTGTGTCCTAGAGAGTCAACTTCTGCTCACTGGATGGCGGTCCATCTTCTTAACTCTCAGAGCTCAGAGTACCACGTTAAATGTTCTCTTTTCTGTTGCTGTTGTTCAGTTCAAAAGTACTTTTTAAGATTATTTGAGGCGAGAACATTATATTATACTTTTAAGCATCACCATATGGCCCATTCACAGATTTAATGTGCGTAATTTAAAAAGAAAAAATGTAACTGATGTATTAACTGTAACAAAACAGACTTTGAAGCTAACGGCAGCAGCTCGCTTTGGACACTTCCTCCTCATTTGCATAATGAGGCAGAAATGCATAGAGATATGTAAAAAGGACAGGCAGAAATAAATAAAGCAGGCAGTAAGTGAAATAACTAAGGTAAAAAATACAAAGGAAGAATAAAACAGACAAAAACTATTAAAATATATCATGCACATAAATAAAATACTTACTTACTAAAAATAAATAAAGTTAAAGATTATAATACTGAATTTTGACAAAAATAAAAGAAGTGTAATTAAAAAAGAGTTATATACATTTATGTCTCACTGTATAATTCTTAATTTCTACTTACATTTACTTTTTTTTGGTGGCAATTAATTGTATGCTTATTTATTTATTGAGCATTTATTTATTTCTGTATTTATTTTAAATATGGCAGAATTTGTCCTCCATATACAGCAATTTGGAAGAGGATATTTAGATAATCCAAAATTTATTGTAAGGAAACTACAAGATGAAATTACAAAAATAGAGGAGTGGTCATATAAATGGTTATGGCTATGGTTTGTAGAGGGTATAACATGGAGCATACACATCCAGAAAGTACTGGACAAATGTAGGAAGGTGTTAAATGTTATGAGATGTTTGGTGGGAAGTGATTGGGGTGCTGATAGAAAAGCATTGAAAGCAATTTACTGTGGACTAATTAGATCAGTACTGGATTATAGGTGTGTTGTGTATGGATCAGCATCAAGTACATCTCTAAAAAAATTGGACAACATCCATTCTCTTTGACATTATGTACAGGGGCTTTTAAAACAACTCCAACGGCAGCACTACAGGTGGAAATGGGTGAAATGCCTCTTGAGTTAAGAAGAATTCAGTTATCTCTGAATTATTGGGCTAATTTACAGGGTCATGTTGAAAATCATTCAGTACAAAGCACTTTAAAATCTTGTTGGGAAATGGAGAATAGGGAGAATAAAAGCTTTAGGTGGACAGTTAAACAAAAAGAAATGGAGTTTGAATTAACTGATTTAAATTTCACTCCAACAGTATCACTACCAGCAGTACCACCTTGGATTCTACCTGAAGCTAAAGTAGATCTGACACTATTGGAAAAGAAAAACAAGGATAGGGGGTGTATTTTGAATTCACATATAATACAGGTATATATTAATAGTTACTACAGTTTCATCCATCAAAGAGTTTAGTTAACAAGATAGCGAGTATCTTTTATTCTGCCAGAGGTTCATATTATAATAGGAAAGAGAACCAGTGATAAATATCTCAGTATACACAGCAGAAATGCAAGCAATTCTGTTTGCAGCACAATGGGTAGATGAAATAAGAACACTGAGAGGGATTATTTGTTCAGATTCATCGTCATCACTAATCACTTTACAGAGAAATCACTCAGATAGCAGAGCAGATATTTTGATTGAAATCCAGCAAACATTATACTGAATTGTTGATGAAGATTCTCATTCATCCAGGATCATAGTCATTCCGTAAAAGTTCAAAAAATATCCATTTGACTTGGTTTCCAAGATTTGAAGACATTTCTCCACCTCTCTCTCCCAGGAAGCTTTCTCAATTCAAATGTCTGGATCAGCAGTGAGTTTGAGTCTTATATAGACAAAGCTTTGTATCGCTTGTAAACATGCAAATTATACAGAATTCAAATGATGGGTATAACAGTCATATTTTTATGGGTACCAGCACATGGGGGAGTTAAAGGAAATGGCAGATAAGGCTGCAAAGGAGGCTACAACAAGATAAGCCATCGATCTGTCAGTTAAAATTAGTTAGATGGAAACAAAGAGCATCATTAAACAGAGACTGAAGGAAAGGTGGCAAAAAGCAATGGGAAGGAGGAGAGAGAGGAAAGGAGGACAGAAAGGTTTGACACGTTTCAGAGGAGAGTGGGAGAAATGAGATGTGCAGGAAGGAACAGAAGAGAAGAAACTATTATATCAAGACTTAAATTTGGGCAAAAATGATTAAAAAGTACTTTATCCAAAATAGGTAAACATAACACTGGTAGGTGCGAATATTGTGAGCAACAAGAAACTATTGAACATGTTATGGTACGCTGTATGAAGTATGAAAGAAAAAGGAGGGAATTGGTTCAAAATCTTAAAAAAGAGAGAATACACTTTAATTTAATATGAATCCTTAGAAAGAACTCAAGAGATAAGTGCTTTGTAATTGTTTTTTATGCTGAAATTAATAGTACCGTAACTGGAGAGAATTTGAATCTATTTTGGTTTTGTTTTGGTTGTTGGTTTTGTTCAGTATAAGTAGGTAGTAGCCGTGGCATTTGGTATTTTTGTCACCTTTGGTACTGTTTTTCTTTAAAACAAGAGAATTTTATCATTTCTTATTATACTTTTATTATTTTCTGTTAATGCCATGCCACACTACTCGCCTTTTTGTTGTTGTTTTGTGATACGGTCCACAATGCAATTTTAGTATTACAAAAATGGTAAATAATAAAAGCTTATATAAAAAATAAAAGTAGGTGGCAGCCATTCAGATACACACTCCATACCAGTTGGTGGCGGTAATGCACCATTTCGTTGCGAGCCAACCGCCAATACGATCCCATAAAAAAGAAGAAGAAGAAGAATGAGGAAGTAGCTACCGGTGAATATCAGCTGTCGGTAGTTTCTGGAATGGTTTCTCGGTAATTCTGCTGGAAACCACCTCATGGATGAGGCAGCGAGTCAGCTAGTAACTTCCTGCCTGCTCGCTGCGCTGTCATGGCGGACGAACATGAAGGGACGGAGGACCGAGGTACCAGAGAGTCTGAGCGGCCGCCAGCAGCGCGTGACCCGGCGGCGTCAGTCCCTCCGGGACTGGGCTCCGAGAAGCAGGCACCGAGGAAGAAGTTAATCCTTCACATGGACCTGAACAACACCATCCTGGTGTCGGACTCGGTGACCGGACAGGGGACCGTAGCCGCTCTGGATTACTTCCTCACCACCGTCACCTGGGGGCGGATGAGCGAAAGCGGTAAGAACCCCCCCCAATCCTCCACTCTTTCTAATATTATTACAACTTTATTCTAGTAATGTTATGATTTTATACTCAAAATAAAGAAATAAAAACAATCTGAGCCTGGGCCTAATACTCCATCGTACAGGTACAGCTGACAGGTTCAATCTGTTAAAATGGGTCACCACAGGTGGGGCTCCCACACTAAATACAAAAGTAATATTTTAGGCTCATTTTAAGATTAATTAGGAATGACCAATTATTATTTAAGGTGTACCAATTACATTGTAAATGTGAGTGAAAACAAATTTTTGGGAGTTATGACATTGAAGCATCACATCAGACACTAGAAAAACAAAATATCCAAAAGCTGAATAAAATCAAACCATAACTAGATGTGGATTATCTTCGTCCTCGTCTACCTTGATTCCCCCATATCTCACATATTGTGTGGAAGTGTGGGAAACACCTACCAATACACACACTACCGTTCAAAAGTTTGGGGTCACATTGAACTGTCCTTATTTTTGAAGGAAAAGCTGTGTACTTTTCAATGAAGATAACTTTAAACTAGTCTTAACTTTAAAGAAATACATTCTATACATTGCTAATGTGGTAAATGACTATTCTAGCTGCAAATGTCTGGTTTATGGTGCAATATCTCCATTTCCAGCAACTATCTCTCCAGTGTTCTAATGGTACAATGTGTTTGCTCATTGGCTCAGAAGGCTAATTGATGATTAGAAAACCCTTTTGCAATCATGTTCACACATCTGAAAACAGTTTAGCTCGTTACAGCTCGTTACTGACCTTCCTTTGAAATGAAGGCTATTCCATGCGAGAAGTTGCTAAGAAATTGAAGATTTCCTACAACGGTGTGTTCTACTCCCTTCAGAGGACAGCACAAACAGGCTCTAACCAGAGTCGAAAAAGAAGTGGGAGGCCGCGTTGCACAACTGAGCAAGAAGATAAGTACATTAGAGTCTCTAGTTTGAGAAACAGACGCCTCACCGGTCCCCATCTGGCGTCTTTATTAAATAGTACCCGCAAAACTCCAGCGTCAACATCTACAGTGAAGAGGCGGCTGCAGGATTCTGGGCTTCAGGGCAGAGTGGCAAAGAAAAAGCCATATCTGAGACTGGCCAATAAAAAGAAAAATATTAAGATGGGCAAAAGAACACTAGGGTTGTCAAAAGTATTGATACTCAAAAAAGTATCGATTCTGAAACGTTGTATCCGGATACAATACTCGTTTTTAAAAGTATCGATACAGTGCCACCACCAGTGGCACCTAAGCAGTCATTCATCTAAAGTGCAGAATAGAGGAAAATGCACTTTCAGAACACTGTGTGATTGAATAATTCTACGCACTTTTCAGTTTCAGACTTTTTTTTATAAGAGGTGCAGCTGCTGAGAATAGCAAAGGAAGGAACACTTAATTTTAAATTTATACGTTTTTTTTTTTATCAAGCTTGCTTAATTTTGTGCACAGCAAACAACCTCAAAATATTGTTCTTATTATTTATTGTATTTTATTTATTAATTAAAATATTTCTGTAGAATTTTGGAGTCTTTGATTTTTATTCTTGTGGTATCAAAAAAGGTATGGAGTATCGAATATTTTCCTTAGTATCGGTATCGAGTTGAAAAGTTTAGTATCGTGACAACCCTAAAGGACGCAGACATTGGACAGAGGAAGACTGGAAAAAAGTGTTGTGGACGGATGAATCCAAGTTTGAGGTGTTTGGATCACAAAGAAGAACGTTTGTGAGACGCAGAACAAATGAAAAGATGCTGGAAGAATGCCTGACGCCAACTGTTAAGCATGGTGGAGGTAATGTGATGGTCTGGGGTTGCTTTGGTGCTGGTTAGGTGGGAGATTTGTACCGGGTAAGAGGGATTCTGAATAAGGAAGGCTATCACTCCATTTTGCAATGCCATTCCATACCCAGTGGACAGCGCTTGATTGGAGCCAATTAAATCCTACAACAGGACAATGACCCTAAACACACCTCCAAATTGTGCAAGAACTATTTAGAGCAGAAGCAGGCAGCTGGTATTCTATCGGTAATGGAGTGGCCAGCGCAGTCCCCAGATCTGAACCCCATTGAGCTGTTGGGGGAGCAGCTTGACCGTATTGTGAGATATGACATAAATATGTGACATATTTTGTGAGATAGGAATTTTGTGTTTTCATGAGCTGTATGCCAAGATCATCCGTATTAAGACAAAAGGCCTGAAATATTTCAGTAAGTGTGCAATGAATCTAAAATATATGAATGTTCATGTTTTATCATTATATTATGGGAAAAAAAAGGAACTTTATCACAATATACTAATATTTTAGAAGGACCTATATTATACTTCTATTATTTTATACAAAGCATAAAATAAAAAATGTGGCCAGAAAATCTACAAAACAAATTTGAATTTTGAGAGACGGTTGATAATCTGAGAGGCTATGATGAGTTCCCATTACCCAGAGTTAGAAGAACTCGGAAAAGTTTTTAGATATTTGTATTTGGAGTGAAACTCTGGAACAGCTTAATTTCACAACATAAACAATTAAAAAATATTCACAGCTTTAAAATCCTTTTCAAACAGCGGATCTGGTCACAGTATATTCAGATGTATATTAGTGTATGATGATGTGTGCTTAGAGTTCTTCTTCCCGTTGCTGGTATTTGTCCGTTACCACTGTTGGATATTTCTCTACTATTGCTGATATTGTGTGAACTATCACTATTTATTTGGAATGTATCATGACTGGTATGACATGACTAGGGTAACTAGTATTACTATGTAATTAATTAACTGTTCGGGTAACGCAATTGTGATTTTGCTTATTTGTTCTCAGTATTGAAAACATCATGTTTTATATTTTTATAAACTGCTTTTCCTCCTTCAGTTTTGTGTTCTTAGTTGCAGTTAAAGAAAAATAAGGAAAAAAAAGTAGCTGGAAATATATATAATATATATATATATATATACAGGTGCTGGTCATAAAATTAGAATATCATGAAAAAGTAGATTGATTTCAGTAATTCCATTTAAAAAGTGAAACTTGTATATTATATTCATACATTACATACAAACTCATATATTTCAGATGTTTATTTTGTTTAATTTTGATGATTACAAATGACAACAAATGAAAATCTCAAATTCATCATATCAGAAAATTAGAATATTGTGAAAAGGTTCAAAATTGATGGCCCCTGGTGCCACACTCTAATCAGCTAATTAACTCAAACCACCTGCAAAAGCCTTTAAATGGTCTTTCAGTCTAGTTCTATAGGCTACACAATCATGGGGAAGACTGCTGACTTGACAGTTGTCCAAAAGACGACCATCGACACCTTGCACAAGGAGGGCAAGACACAAAAGGTCATCGCTAAAGAGGCTGGCTGTTCACAGAGCTCAGTGTCCAAGCACATTAATAGAGAGGCGAAGGGAAGGAAAAGATGTGGTCGAAAAAAGTGTACAAGCAAGAGAGATGACCGCACCCTGGAGAGGATTGTGAAACAAAACCCATTCAAAAATGTGGGGGAGATTCACAAAGAGTGGACTGCAGCTGGAGTGAGTGCTTCAAGAACCACCACACACAGACGTATGAAAGACATGGGTTTCTGCTGTCGCATTCCTTGTGTCAAGCCACTCTTGAACCACAGACAGCGTCAGAAGCGTCTTGCCTGGGCTAAAGAGAAACAGGACTGGACTGCTGGTGAGTGGTCCAAAGTCATGTTCTCTGATGAAAGTAAATTTTGCATTTCCTTTGGAAATCAAGGTCCCAGAGTCTGGAGGAAAAGAAGAGAGGCACTTCATCCACGTTGCTTGAAGTCCAGTGTAAAGTTTCCACAGTCAGTGATGGTTTGGGGTGCCATGTCATCTGCTGGTGTTGGTCCATTGTGTTTTCTGAGGTCCAGGGTCAACGCAGCCACATACCAGGAAGTTTTAGAGCACTTCATGCTTCCTGCAGCTGACCAACTTTTTGGAGATGCAGATTTCATTTTCCAACAGGACTTGGCACCTGCACACAGTGCCAAAGCTACCAGTACCTGGTTGAAGGACCATGGTATCCCTGTTCTTAATTGGCCAGCAAACTCTCCTGACCTTAACCCCATAGAAAATCTATGGGGTATTGTGAAGAAGAAGATGCAATACACCAGACCCAACAATTCAGAAGAGCTAAAAGCCACTATTAGAGCAACCTGGGCTATCATAACACCTGAGCAGTGCCACAGACTGATCGACTCCATGCCACGCCGCATTGCTGCAGTAATACAGGCCAAAGGAGGCCCAACTAAATACTGAGTGCTGTACATGCTCATACTTTTCATGTTCATACTTTTCAGTTGGCCAACATTTCTATAAATCCTTTGTTTTTATTGGTCTTCAGTAATATTCTAATTTTCTGATATGATGAATTTGAGATTTTCATTTGTTGTCATTTGTAATCATCAAAATTAAACAAAATAAACATCTGAAATATATGAGTTTGTATGTAATGTATGAATATAATATACAAGTTTCACTTTTTAAATGGAATTACTGAAATCAATCTACTTTTTCATGATATTCTAATTTTATGACCAGCACCTGTATATATATATATTTGGCAGTGACGTCACGGTGCGGTAAGCCTAGCGCCATGGAGCATTGCAGGCTAACAAAAGAAACAACCAAACGACCCTCGTTCCAATGGGGTGGACCCGTTCATCCGTTTCTATTTGCATGTTTTCTAAACAGAAACCAGGCTTTGTTGGGCGGCTGGATAAAACCTGCAACTCGACACTATTTCTGACATTTTGGATTGAAAAAGCTTGATGGATGGAAGAGAAACGACTTCAAACTTTTTTGGAATTTGGCATTTAAGATTAAAGAAAAAAAAAACTTTTCTCCTGTCAATCTGCTCATTTCAGAAGTCCTCAAGTCAAAAAGATTTTGTTTCACTTTGTTTAATTCTGTATAAAATCTTTAAGGAACCTTTGGCTATCTGATCATTTATCGATTAAGCGAAAAAATAATCAACAGATTAGCCGATTATCAAAATAATCCTTAGCTGAAGCCCTTTAATTTTCATCTCTGAGCAGCCGTGGGTGTTTTACCAACATCTAAAAATTATAATCTCATCCTTCATTGACTCTCCTGGCTGATTTCTTCCTCTGCTTTTTCTCTGCGGCAGGAAAGTGGGAATGGTTGAGTGACTCCGCCTCCATGTTTCCTCCCTGCAGCGGCGCTGCCAGCTACTACTCTCAGTTCGGACGCTCGCCGTGCTTCACCTCTGTTGCTGGGCGACGCTTCCGAGGACTTTTGGAGGAACATCTAGAGCTGCTCCGCTGGCCTGAGGGCGCCAAGGTAAGTGTGACGTGGTGCAGAGACCAGCGAAGTGCTCTGAGGGAAAGATGATGTCTGATTGTGGCTCAGATTTATCTTGTTGTCATGGTTTCCTGTCTTTGTGTTCTACAGAAAGACCCACAGCTGTCGGTCAGAGGGGAGGATGGGCGGCTTTACCACTGGATCCTCCCTTCCTTCTTCCAGCTCATCAGAGACCTGGCGCAGGAAGGACGAGAGTTCGCCATTGTTTTCCGCACGTTCGGATCAGACCTGCCTCGCGTGCTGAGGGCTATGAGTCGAGCGCTGAAGGAGGGGCTTCATCCACTGTTCCCTGATCTGCCTGAGCTCAAGGTAAGAAACCTGCTCACCCTTCGTCCACATGACTAAACTATTAACATACATGTCAGCTTGTTGTTGTGTCAACATGTGTTTGATGGCACATCCTGCCAATTCAACCCCCGAAAAAACTGGTCCATCAGTGAAAAATGCAGAAGTTTTCCCCATGAGGCCGTGCATCGTGTTGACAGAATAAACCTTGGAGGTCTATGAAGGTCCCACATGTGCAGCTGTCAAATCTTTGCACTGAACACGGAACGCCGCGGGCGTCCACGCACTGCACCTGCCGTGGTTTTTGCCAAGGCCCCCCAAGGATTATAATAAAGCCATTTACATGCATAAACCAAGCTGAACACTATGGCGATAGCCGTACTGCTCCACTTGATCAAATAAAATCTGTTGGACTCTTTTTGGCATCAAGACGATTATTCTTATTGCCAGACGGGACACTGTTAAAAAAAAAAAACAAACAAAAAAAATGAAACCATCTGAACAGATGGTGTGAAGTAGGAAGCATGTCCAAAGCACAGAGCATTGGAAAATCGAACTTGCGGTTCAGCTGTGGGTTGAGAGACGGAGAAAATGGGATGGAAATAAATCTTCCTTTCATGGGTTTCTAGGCCTCACCTGTTTTTCTTTCTTAGTGTCTTTTTTTCAGCGCTTTAGCTGCAGAGCTCCTAACGCCGTCCATCCCAGAGCCTCTTCTTTGACCTCTGCTCCTTTGTTCTCCTGTGCCTCAGCTCAGCGTGGACATGACCCCAGGAAAGATCCGCTGCAGCAGAAGAGCGATCGTCCTGAGCCGCGCCGAGGACCGCCTGTCCACCAGCAATGGAGAGAGAGGACTCTACCAGTACCTGAGCTCGGTGCAGGGTCTGGGGGGCTTCCAGGACCACTTTGACTGGTACCCATTTAGATGCTGCAGCACAAACAGCACCACTCTTCTCCTCCTCTTCTCTTTTTAATGATTGTTTATCCTGGTTTCTGCATCCAGGTGGGCTAGCAACACCTTCTCCATACGAGGAGGGAAACCGCTGTGGATTGACCCCTTTGACCAGCATGTTCAGCACATCTTCATAGACGACAACATCCGACAGAATGATGAGGACACCATAGTCAGTCCCAAGGTGAAGCAGCCTCTTCCAATGAGCAAACCTTCAAGCTCAGCGGTTATCTACTGCTGTAATACAAAATAATACTAAAACAAGACTATACAGTCAGTTTAAGTTAAACATTCTCAGATATTTATAGCCATCCATCTATTCGGTTGTCTATCTAGCAACATGAGGAACAATCGATTCCATGAACATCCTCAAGTCTTTTCAAAAGGATATTATGATCAACTGGATCAAATGCAGCACTGAGATCTAACAGGAGAAGTACAGATACAAGTCCATTATCTGAAACTATGAGAGCATCTTATCAACCTTCACCAGAGCTGTTTCAGTGCTATGATGAGCTCTAAAGCCAGACTGAAACTCTTCAAAAAGTTCAATATGGTGCAAGTGATTGCACACTTGTTTAGAAACTACCTTTCAAGAATTTAAGATAAAGCCGCTCGTACACTGTACCATTATTTCAATCGTTGCACGCAGCTACAGCTCACACTGTACGACAAAACCACAGGGTTAAAAGTTCACAGCTCACCATGTTTGTTCTCACACTGTGCGACGACGCTCTGATGCGACCTCCCTGCTCACACTGTACGTCTAAAAACCTCAGCTTCGCAGTGAGATGGCGCTACTCGGACTCGTCTATCCAAAAGCCAAACCAGTAGAAGAGGAATATGAAGCTCACTAGAGTGAAACGCGCTGCCTTGGCTATTTGTACAATTTTGTGCTGAAAGCCCTAAAAAGAAAAGGCGACAACGTATTTGGAAACAGACATGGATGAGCAAACGTGGCTACTACGGTCTGTTAATTTTACAGAAAAAACTCCATTTCACTCATTGTACCGCCATGCTGCTGGGTTTCATCTGAGAGGAAGACGCTTACTTGTTTGCGCACCGAGCGATTTGCCCATGACCACCTCACGACGGCCGCCTGAATTTCAAACATGTTTGATTTTCTCTCGACCTTATGATTCCTGATGGGGAGGTGGTCGTTAGAGGCTGATCGCCCCGCGTTACCTCCTGTTCACTACACAGGGGTTGACGTTAAGGATGTTTACCAAGTTAGCCTCGTGAGACCATCCTGATCTCGCGAGCTTTCAAGGTTTCACTCGCAGATCAGTCTGGAGACTCTCCGTTAAATAAAATTTGGAGCCGTTCACCAAACGAACGTCCAATCAGCGTTGGCTTTGAGGCGGGTTGAGGTGTGACGCAACGAGAAGCGCGACAGTTCAGTCTAAAGAACATGGCGGCTTCAGCCGATGAAACTAGCGTTAGCGTAGCTATCGAGCAAGTTTTATCGGAGTTACAGAGTATTTCTTCAGTGAAAGAAGAGCAAAACACTGCTCTGGAGGCTTTTCTCAGAGGAAAAGATGTTTTTGCTCTTCTCCCGACTGGTTTCGGCAAGAGTTTGATCTATCAATTGGCTCCTCTTCGTCGTCGCTCTGTTAGTACGTCATATGCTTCGTTGATCTGATTGGTTTATTTGGCCCGTCTATCACCAACATAGGCCAATCAGCTAACCAGTATTTTCGCCCCTTCCCAAAATTACTTCAACGGAAGGTTTCCAGATGGATATGCGGAGCAAATCCATCTGGCAGAGTCAGGTTACGGGCAGTTGACTTTCTATTTTTACTTGCCCAGTATAATGTTTGATAAATATAGTTCCTAACATTCATTTTTGTATATATATCAATGAAACATGTTTGTTGTTTAAATGTTTTTTGTAATTCAGTATTTTTTAAGTTTCCAGGTTCCTGGTGTGTATCTGCATGCGTCAGATAATGAACTCAAGCCTCCATTACCGTGTTAACATGCTTTTCAATCCTTCCTGAACATTCTTTTCAAACTAAACTTTGCTTTAAACTGTTGTGTGCTTGGAAAAATATAAATTGTAACGTTAAAAATCTAAAAAAACATGACTGGTTAAAAACTTAAGATAAATCACAAGACAGAAGTCAATGTCACAAATGAATAACTTTTATTTTAGAGTCACGGTATGTTTATACAAGATAATACTATTAATATAATGTGACTTTTCTAGAGAATCATTATTCATAGTTATTTTATTCAGGGTTTCCACAGTCTGACATCATTTCAGAATTCCCTGACTTTTAACTAACTCAGGATTAGTTTTCCCTGACAAAATAAATGCAGCAACAAGACAATAATTATAACATACCAGGCCCCCAATCTAACATGTTTAGCTCTATAACATTTAAATGCACCTCTCCAATGTCTAAGAGAAAAAAATTAATGAACATTTTTCAATGTATGACCCCTGTACAGAAGACTGCCATATGAAAGCACTTTCTAGCTTGTTTGTCATTTTGGTAACTACATCAAAATTACCGCTAGGTGGGGCTGGGTATTGTTCAAAAATTTTGGTTCCGGTACCAATATACGATACCTTCGCTTCGATACCGGTTCCTGAACGATACTTTTTTCGATACCAGTTTTATAATATCAATTCGAAGAAAAAGAAAATTACACAACATAAAAAAGTACAAATCTTGAGTTTTATTTTAAGCTCTGATTTTTCCATTTACATTTTTCCTCTTACATAAAAAAAAATTCAGTGTCTAATATTCACTGTTACATTGTGAGGACCTTTTTACTTAGCAGTTTTCCTTTAGAAAAATTACCATGTCTGACAAACAAGCCCGTTGAATGGGATCCTACTGACAGCGCACCGCTGGTATGTGGGGGGTCTGAGCGGCTCCCGACAGAAATATTGGAAGGCAGGATGAACTGACTGCACTGATTAAGTTTTCAGGTGGATTTTCCCACTTAAAAACATAATAAAACTACTTTATTCCCACTGATCACAGCAAATAGCTGCAAGGCAGGTAGAGAAAGGATAGAGTAGCTCCGCCCAACGCGTGTCACATCCACTTGGTAATCGACCGTGCAGCCAGAGCAGCAGAGCTGCTTTCAGCCGCGCCTAAACTGGAACTAAACTGGTACAAGTATAAGGAAGCAGCAGACGCGATTTTGCTGCTCTTGCCGCGTCAGGGGTGAACGTAGCATGATTCACTCCGCTCTGGCTATGCTCTGCCCACGGGCTGCTGAGAGGAGGATGGTAGCGCCGCCTACAGTCCGCTCTTCTTGCAGTCAAACAACGAGCAACTTTCTGCTCTTAAATTGTTTCCATGCACGATGTATTGCATTGCGCACTATTAGCATCAGTCTTAATAAAGTGAAGCCACACTTTTGATACCTGGTGGGCATTTTAAAGGGGTTCCACGACGCTCGCAACCAGTTCACCACAGATACACATGAACCCCCTGGCTGTAGGCGGGACCACCTATGTATTTTTCCTGGATGACGCAATCATGTTAAGTGTTACAGCCAATCACCGAAACTTGGTACCGAAAGACGAGGCGTGTTTCGATACTCTGTAGAACCGAAGCATTTCGGTCGGTACCATAAAATAACCGAAGTTCGGTACCCAGCCCTACCGCTAGGTGGACAAAAATCACACTTTCTGGCGGAAAATCACCCGACTTTTTCAAATCACGCCCAGAATGTGTACAAAACAACAAAAATGGCGCCGGCAACGCTTGTGGGTCGTTTTCAGCGAATGTCGGTGATTTTAAAGTGTTTTTGAATGATAAATTTTTTTTTTGCCCGGCGGGCAAATGCAATGAAATTTGTACTCTCCCGACAATAAAAACTACTTGCCCCGGGAGATCGGGTGATGGTTAACATCGAGCCTTGCTAAACCAAGCGCCCTCAGGCTGAAGTCGGCCTGAACAAAAAATTCTCTCACAACTAGAGAATCGGCACAAAAAGGGCAAAATAAATGGTACAGTGTACGCCTGGCTTAAGAAAGGAAGATTAGACATAGGTCTATAATTGACCAAGTCATCTGGGTCAAGAGACGGCTTCTTAAGGAAAGGTTTAATTGCAGCAACCTTAAAAGCTTTAGGTACATATCCCTGTAACAGAGATACATTAATCATATCTAAAATGGAGGAGGAGATCAAAGGGAATACCTCCTTAAATAACCTGGTTGGAACTGGATCTAACATCCAAGTTGACAATGTGCCAGTTTATAGTTAAAAAAACAACGAGCAGGGCGTGCAGGTGGAGCAGTGGTTACGGAGGCCTGAGTCCTCGACACGGCCGACGCAGGTTCGAATTCGGCCTGTGGTCCTTTGCCGCATGTCTCTCATAACCCCTTTCCTTTCAGCCTGTACAAAACACGAGCCACTAAAAACAAAAAGAAAAACAAGTTCACAAAACTGTAAATAAACTAGTTCAAGTTTATTTGTTTAATGAAGCCACAATAGAACCTCATGATATATAGAAAGAAAATGAGCATCAAGGTGCACACAGAGCCTATCTTTAACATATCAGTTCTTTCTTTCTGTCTCAAGTTTAAGTAGATAAATCACTGCTGCACAGTGGCATTGGGCAAAAAAAGTTCGGTTTTTGTGGTCATAATTAGGGCTGGGTGATATAGAAAAAAAGCTTATCGATTAAAAAAAATGCATATTGATCGATATCGATAATTATTGAAAAGATTTGAAACCATATTTTATGTGCAGCTCTGCCTGGACTTTTTATAATATTGCTAAATGATTTAATTTGAATAAAAAACACAAACACAGACTTCAAATAAATCTTTATTTAACCAACTTTTTTAACCATTCTCTTTAAAACAGAAATGTTTTAAAGAAAAATAACTTAAGAGACCTGAGTTATGTTATTAAATACTGACAAAGAATAAACTAAAGTGACCAGAAAAGTGACCAAAATAAATATAACAAATAAATAAATGGCCCCCGGCCCCCGTTTCCTGCTTTAACCTGAGTTATTACTTTGAAGTTTCTGGCCCCTCAGCATTTTTCTCTCAATTGTTAGAACTACGTGTGAAACTGCCCAGAACTGAAAATATATATATATTTTCCCGAAATTCCCGAAGATTCCTCGGAGGAGAGCCGCGTCGGGCCCTACACAGCTCGTACTCCTGCAGCTGTGAGCGGCTGAGGTGATAAAAAAAAGAAAAGTTGGTTGTGTTATCAGACTTCGTTTTCACTGGTTCCCTACAAATTTTCCATATGACTGTGGTTTGTTTTTGGTCCGACTTGCCATGACCGAAATACTGCCAGACTGCCGAACTACAAAAACCTTTCTTTGAAAGAATTTCCTCCGCCTCTCCTTGCTGCGACATCTTCATGTGCTCTGTGTTGTGGTTTGAGAGGGCGGCGCTTTGTGACGGCGTGCCTGGGTCCGCGATTGTGATTGGTTGGGAGGAAGCAGCGACTAGCATAAACCTACATGCTAGGCTACAATGAGAAGGAAGGAAAACTGCGTTTCTTTTTTATCGAACTGTGCAAGAAAATAAATCCCAGACACCAGAGCTAATTTGGGATGGTGAATTAGGAGAATCCTCCTGATCAAATGCCATCCTTAAAGGGAGCGGATCAGGCAGATGAGCAGAGCACAGACTGTGCTCGCCGCTTCTATAAATGAACAGCCTTGCTCTGCAGGGCTCCTTTATTAGTCATCTCTATGTTGTAAAGCAGAGAGGAAAAAAGAGCCTCATGCTAACCACACACATCCACATCTCAGAGCAACAGAACATGTCTGTGTGTTTGATGTTCTGTGATGTTCATCTGCAGGTTTTTAGATGCTCCCCCTCCTGCTCAGGAATTCTGATCTCTACCAGGAATGACTCGCTGTGCAGCCATCAGAACTTAAGCTTTAAATCAGTTGTGTTGTTCAACACTAAAAGGATTGGAAGGACACAGTATTCTGTAAAAAATAAAAATAGAAGTTAATGAAGGTTTTTGATTGGCTAGCGTGCTGTGGGACGGGGGATTTACTGTTAGGCAATACTAGGCAGGTAAGGCATAAAACTCTGTTTACATTCCTTGTTTGTGAACATTAATTATATTTTCGATATAAAAATCCTTTCGCTTAAAATGCCATCAGAACGCTGATAATATTAAGTGTCTCAGCCCTCCCTTCAGTGTCCACCATATTGGATCAGTCCATCTGCTGCACATGTTCAGAAAGGTCAAAAAGTTAGCCCCTCGGGTTTTTCCACTTTTGCCATATCTAGACCCATAGCTAATTCCTGATTGTCCCTCTTGGGTTGTGGTGGAATAACATAGCATATAACCACGCCTCAAAACGGGGCGTAAATCAAAAAAATATCTGAGACAAGCTCAGTGCAACACACTGCTGGGGAGGATAACCAGCCCCTTTAGCACTTTTGTTGCTATATTTAGCAACTTTTTTCAGACCTCTCTAATAATAGTTGCCTAGCGTGCAAAATCTAGTGAATCCCCTTTTCTCTGCTACTGGAGACTTTGGCGAAAATCTAGTGACTTCTGCCGTCCTTGCCTGAGCCAGTGTTCTCCATCTTGCCTCAAAGTTATTCATGCAATGTCGTTTCATCCCAAATGGAGAACACATGCTGACCAAGTTGCCCAGCAAAGCATTCAAGTTGGTTTATTGGCCTCAAAACAGAAGTTAAACAATACATTAAAGCTAAAACCTTTTCATTCTTTGTACATTAGTGTAACAGGAGGAGAAAAAACAACAAGAAGAAAAGGGACAAGAAGAGAGGGACACAACCTTTAATTTATATACTATTCTAACACAATTTCTGTATCTGTATAACGGGTCTGTTTTATGTGTTTTCTTCTTAATCCAGAGGGCCCCCTGCCTGTCTTTGCCTGGGGCCCCAAATTTCCTAAATCTGCCCCTGCAGTGGGATGAGAGTGGGAATGAATAAAAATAATTCTGCGAAGAAGAAAACCTGCGCGAGGTCCGGGTCGGGATCCGATGGAGCAGTTCAGGGTTAGGAGACGATCATTTAGTTTACCAAGCGTCATGCTTGTTTGGATAGCTGCTCTTTGACCTTTTTTTAAACAGTATTAAAAAAATCTTTAAAATACTGAGAGTCCACCTACACCTCTCCTTGTGCTGCTTATCTGATGTATGCTAGTTTCACGTTCGACTGAGTCGACCGAGGAGAACAAACAGCTCTTTATCACGGACGGGTTATAAATATCCTCATGATGTTGGGGGTAGGAGGGAAGGAATGGCACATGTTCTCCATGAAATAAATTTCACACGACGCCGACGTGTTCCTCAGAACCAAAGTTATGATTCTGTTTTCCTTTCTGGGTGAAAATAATAAGGCTGCAGTGGTCAGACAGCAACAGACGTCAACACTAATACGTCCCCTGAGAAAAAAAACTCATTATTCTTCCCCTTTCAAAAAGAAGAAACCAGACAAAAGACGTCGCAGTGATGCTTTTTATCTAACCTGAACTTTTATCCCAGCCTCATAGCCACACCTTTTTTTGTTTTACGAATTTCCATCTTCTGACTCCCTGCTGAGATGTTAACAGGCATCTCCATCAACGTTCATCATCACCAACACACATTATGGATAGAATACCAAACAATTACAGACTAACATTGGAGCAAACAATTCAATTCAGTTTATTTATATTGCGTCATTTCACAACATGTCATTGCATAGCAGGGAGCAGCAGCTTAAGGACGGTGATAAGGTGACCATCAATCTGATCACCAATTAACCGGAGTGGTCACTCACATTTGGAATAATGAAGCTGATTTTAGCTCATATAAGGGAGCAGAAACTTCCTCCTAATTACAATGAATCTTAAAAATCATGGATGTGTCTGAGATTAGCATCAAGTTCTTTTCCTTCTTCAAGGTGCTTCTCCAAAACAAGTTAATAAAGAGAAGATGTTATTCACTGTCATTCTGTCTCTGAAATCAAGTTTTAAGTTGATCTACCTTTGTCTTTTTACGGCTGAATGTGGACAAGAAAACAATTCATTAATGAATAAGTTTCACCCAGAGGATTAAAAATGACATGTTTTAAAGGAAAAGTCGGGTCAGCAGGAATAATCAATGGATCATTATATATACCTTAAACTAATAAGTTTGCGCTGATTTATTGAATTTGGCATTAATCAGAAAAAAAAAAATGAAAACAATAATTTGCAATCACTGAGTCTAGGAGCGGCCATTTTTTCCCAAATATAGTAACCCCTCCCCTCCTGCCATATTTGGCCAGAAAAAAAAATAGAAAACAATAATTTTCAGCAGTAGGACGTCATATAGTCCCACTCTGCCATCTTCCAGGTTAAGTCCCCTAGCGCCATTCTCCCCTCTTTACAAGCTAAATCAATGGGAACTACCAGACACATCTGCAATCAACAACAATTATTGAAGATTTCCAGAGGACTTCACCATTGAAATTCACCAGAGCTATAGTGAAACTGACAATGCCACGTGCATGGCAGCTGGATGCTGGAATACATGGGGTAAAAGTGAAAAAAAAGAGTTATTTCACCTTTCCGATTCCCTGATCCTCCCACGGACAGGTTGGTCGTTGGATTCGCCAACGCGAAGAGGAGGATTTGCCATCGGCGAACTTCTGGCCAGAGAAAAACCCGTAATATGTAGGTAACATTTGGAAGAAGAATGTTTTTCAAGATGACTTGGATAATAGCTGGCGTTGTGACAAACACCAGATACAGCACTGGGACTTGATCAACAGCCGATACCGCACCGTGGCGTCACTAACCAGTAGGTGGCAGTCTGTGCTGTATAGTAACGAAGTAAAATACTTCACTACTGTACTTAAAGTATATTTTGAAGTTCTTTATACTTTCAAAAGAGTATACATTTTTTGAGAACTTTCACTTTTACTTCACTACATTTACAAACTTTATTGCATACTTTTACTCCGATACATTTTCAATGTTTGGTTGGAAAGTTACTTAAGTAAAAAAAAAACAAGCGAGAGAAACGCAAGACCCCACCTACTGTCTACAAAGTCTGGCCTTAACTGGGCTTGTTCATCAAGACCAATAGTATACAGATTGGTCACTAAGCACTATTGTGGAGTCTGGAGCATAACGTTATCTGTATAAATAAACTTTGTTTGGCATTGTTCTCAGTTCCACACGTGGTGTATTTAGCTTAAGCTAAATGTTGACTGTAGCAGGCTTTTGAAGATGAACAGAAGATTTTACAGTTTCAAGTGATAATAGGGTTACATGCGAGGATGACCTCAAGGGGTGGTTCAGATTTGGAGGGGAAGAAGAAAGTCAAGGGCAAAAGTGTGGAGAGGATGAGGGGCTTTAGTTAAATGGCCTAAAGTGCATCTTTTTTTCTCTGGTGTGATGTACACTTCTTTTGTAAAATAACCTGTAATGTGTGCGCCTTTTGTTTGTGAAGTACGGTAATTTACAGCTTTTTTTTTTCCTTCATGTTGGCCGCGTTTACATAAGGGGCTTCAAACTGGACTCCCTCTTCAGAGGCCAGATAAGCTTCCGCTTTTTCTTTTTTTTTGTAATGATGTCAATAACAGTAACAGTAATAAAACTTGGTCTAAATTTAAATAAATGATATTATTTTAGTGTAATTCAACCTTCAAAGTTTTTACCAAAATGTAAAAAAATGTCATTCAAGCTGCACTTACTTTTTACTTATACTTTTCACTATATTAGTTTTGTCACGTCTTGGTTGTGGTTTAGGGAGGAGCCCAAATACAGAGGCAGAGAGGCTGAGGTGATTTCTTGTAGTTTTAATGCAAACAATAATAACAGAGGCAAAATCCAAAAAAATCCAACTAAAAATGTAACACAGACCAGAACCATGGAGACATCAGGGGAAAACACGCACAAGGAGCCAGGGAGAGACGAGGTGAGCAGAAAACAGTGACGACAGGACCAGCAACACAAGGAACCAACCAGGAGTGACTGCAGAGGGAGAGTATATGTAGCTAACTGAGACAATGGCAGGGCTAACGAGCTGACAAGGAGCAGGTGTGAGGATATGTCAAGAAGGGAACCAAGGGGAAAGGAACACACACAAGAAGACAACAGAGGACAACAGAAATTCAGGAAATCCTATACACTATCATTGTTTATGCTCTAAAAATTATTCACTAAATGACTTTTGTTTCGAGTAAATTCTGGATGCTACCCACTCCAGGACACTTTTGGAATACATTGGACGAGCAGTATGGAGGGATATATTGACACGCTTTTGTGGACTTTTATGGACCTTTCTGCCTCGAATCTCCATAGACCTCCATTATTTGAATGTCAGCAGACAAAAGCAAGAAGCCTTTCCCAGATCTCCAGATGCATTTGAGATATCAAAAAGTAATTCAGAGTGTTGTTCAGCATGGGGGTGAGGTAGAAAATGAAGGAAAGCTAATCATGTTTTGGGTGTACTATTCCTTTTAAGACTTTTACTCAAGTAACATTTCTGAGTCAGTGACTTGGACTTTTACCAAAAGTCATATTTTCGAGAGGTACTTATACTTTTACTTGACTCCAAGATCTCAGTACTTTATACAACACTGAAAGTGGCTTGTAGTAAGTGTTCTTTGACAAACATGGGTGACTCTAGTTAAAAGCACATTCAGATGAAAATTAATCTCTCAACTAAAAACACTTATCATTTATTGAGCAGGATGTAATAATGTTCTATTTAAAGTACTTTCAGAAGTGTAAATTCTGAATATGACCGGACTTCTCCAGTCAATAAAGATACCCTTCCCTTGTCTGTTGATGGTTGTTCCTGTAATCCAGCTGTCACTGACGAACACACTAAACAGGTTGTTAGTTCATCACAGTGGAAATAATGATGGAAATAATGGAAATAATGGATGTGAAAAGCAACACAGCTGCTGCATCTTTACACCATACTATGAAGTTAAGCTGTTTAGGTGACCATATTCACAGAAAGCTATCGTACAGATTTTAGACACATCCCCTTCTTTATGATACCTGAATAAAATGAACAGCTCCTTCCATCTTTACAGAGCTGAATGACTGTAGCTCCTCGTAGACTGGAGGAGGCAAACATCACTTCACTGCATCTGTGGGAAAACTGTCATGGTTTGGGATAATTCTTTGACCAACATGCTAATGCATGTGCGATGCTACCACACTCAGGAGACTCTGGAGAGTTTAACAGGATGAACTCAAACAGGTGTTAACTGGCTTGGACATGGGTGTCACAGGATCTACTGTATGCCGGCGATCTGGGACCAGATCAGAGTTTGGGAGACTGAAACTTTGAAGATTTCCGGGCTGAGAATGTGGAAGACCAGAGGAGAGTTGTAGGAGCCGAGACAGAGTCCATCCAAAGAAGGTGGGACATAACGAGGACTTCATGAGCTAAGCTGCAAGACAGGAACCGAATATTAAGGAATTTTTGCTGTTTGAGTCGAGGCATTTCAAAGAGGCTGGAGCAGGAACTAGATCTGATCAGACTTCACAGGTAAGTGTACCTAAAGAAGAACACAGATAAATAAATCACAAGATAAGCTCTGACTATCAAGGTGAGACATAGCGGGCTTGGGGTTACATTATCTACGCACCCAAAATTACGGTGGCCCTGAGGTGCAAGCTGCAACTACAAAATCTAAAAAGCACTTAACTACATTAAGGAAATCGCCACTACATAAAGCAAAGGCGCTTAACTACGATAGGAAAGAAACACAATTACATTAACCTACCGGGGAAAAGGTAGGTACCAGTGAGAAACATGAGACATCGCTGATTGGACGGCGGCGCCCGTTTGACCCTTGAACGGAAGTCATTCTGCCTGCTGCGGCTTTTGAAAAGCCTATGGATATTGTCGGCGCCCCAAACATAGCTGCCGTTATCCAGGAATATTTTGAATCAGGACATACGTACGAGGGTGATACTGGATATGCTCAAGACTAATCACGAAATTTCAGTTAGTTTTACACTGAAGACACACTTATAGAAGCTGGACTGTTCGGGCGGCGCGCTAACTTCTGGTTCCAGGGTCAAAAGCGGCTGTGCCGTCGTCCAATCAACGCTGTCTCATGTTTCCCACTGTGGTATTCCTCTTTCGGTAGGTTATATGGTGTGTTTCCTTAACGGCTTTTCTTATGCTCTTGCTTTATGTAGTTTGTACCTATTAATGTTGTTCTTTGCTTTATGTAGATCCCTTGATTTCCTTAATGTAGTTGTGCTTTTAAATTTTTGGTAGGTTTGCAGTTTGGACTTTAGGGGACACCGTGCAAAATACTGTGGATGAGGGGCAGCTGAGGCTCCATGGTGACATCTAGTGGTCAAACCCAGGAAGAACAGCATAAAAACTCCCAGACAGCAACACAAACATCCTTAGGTGCATTGCCTACTTACCTGCATGTAACTCCTACATCAGTGTATAAGGAGTGATTGAAATGTTTTAGTAATTTGAACATTTTATTTTTTTTCTAACATTAATAGATAAAAAATTCACTTAAAAGTGCAGCTCTGTCAGCTTAGATATATAGAGTTTTGTTCTGGGTAAATAAGGCTTGTTTTAGTTCTTGTTATAAAGTTTGAGCTCATCAAGCTCAGCAGCATTACCTGTTAAAATCCCTTTGACATTCCCCTTGTTTTACTTTCAAAGTCAACATGTTTTGTCAGCCAAATTTATTTACTTAGCCATAACAACAAAGTGATGTTCACCTTAATTATTGTACAGCCAATTAGCTCGTGTTTAGAGACTAGAAAGCTTTTAATGATGCAGGGAACAGTGCATTATCTCCCTCATAGGACCATGGAGTCAGTGCTGCTTCCCTTTGTGGTATCTAATATGGCACATATTCAGTGTGACAGGTGGTTTCCCCCGAGAGGCTGAGGAAAAGAGGATACTCGTTTGGAGAGGCAGCTGACCATGGAGGTCTGTGTGAAAGAAGAAACAAAGCATCCTATAGGAGTCCTTCAGCCGTGTGGTGTGTTTGAAGTAGGTTTTGATGTCAGCTTCATCTATAATAGATCAAATGGTTTTTCTCAGACGACAGCACCCAATGCTGCTCTTCAGAGACATGCAGTCAAATGGTGAGATGGAAAAGGCAAACGGCTGCTCCTTCTCTCTCCTCTTTTAAGCCGGGCCTACACTTTACGAGTTTTTCAATCGTTGCACCTACAGCTCACACTGTACGACGAAACCGCAGGGTTTAAAAGTTCACAACTCACGATGTACGTTCTCATACTGTGCAACCCGACGCTCTGATGCGATCTACCTGCTCACACTATACGTCTAAAAACCATGTCGGACTCAGCTCCACGTTGAGATGGTGCTACTTTCGAACACATCCTCTATCAATGCTAGTGACGTTCGCAGCTAGATGAGTAGCTGACGTTACTACACATGATTGCAAACTTGATAACCGGACTTTAATGACCAATAGCAGCACTAAATATTGCGCCATCACAATGAGCGATGAAGTTTTACGATGCGTCGCGCAAACTGAAACATCTGCAATTTATTGTGAACAAAGTACGCAACGCAAGACGATGAAACTGGGTAGCTGTGACGCTGTACTCAGTAGCCTTTGGTTTAGCATCTTTTAGCTTGGTCCAGCCAGCCATGATTAAGCTACACTACTTTTTGAATTTGTATAAACAAAAACCGTTTGTGTTCTACAAGTAAGAATGAAATGTTGTTTTCTTCGTCTCACAAATCTCCACATAAGGTCATTTTTCAAAGATGTTCCATTGGTAAGCCTTCCCTTACTTTAGATCTTAATAAAGAGAACACAAATAAACTCGAGACTTCCCCGTGTCATCTTGTTAAATGGCAGAGCTCGGAAATCAGTCTTAAGAGGCAGTACTTTCCTTCAAGAACTGGACACCGGATTGTTTTCTACTTTCGGCTACTTCAGATCGCCAATGAAATGTTAAATAACAGTAAATATAGGTAATATGGTGAGAAGCTGTTGGGAAAAGCTCCCAAAAGAGATTTGATACCTAAAAAACAGTTTGCAATACGGTTTTCGGTGGGTGCCCTTTTCAATGGAAACGCATCATAGAAGTTTTCCAGTGAGCAGAGATCTGGCCCAGAGCAGATCTGGTACTTGCTACTATCATGATCTACGAGCTGGTTTGCTCTCCCTTAATTAGTCATTACTTTCACCTGTTGTTTTCCCTTCCTGCCTCAATTCCACCTGTTCCTCTCCACCTGTTCCTCTTCCTTTTATGGCTCAGTTCAGCCTGAGCATTTGGGGTCAGATCATTATCTTCTGATGATCTGTCTGTTCAGTTTTAGTTCATAGTTCATTGTCCGCGGATCCTAGCTGCCAAGTGGAAAGAAGGGTTTTTTGTCGTGTTGTCTCAATCTCCTGATCGTCCACTGTTCCCTCCCCGCAGCCACGGGTCCTCTGGGTTTTTGGCTCATGCATGTGGGGAGGAGGTTCAGGTTTTATCTCAGTAAGCCTGGCTCCAGGGGCACGGAGAACTCCAGTTTCAAAGGTCCTGCATCAAGTTCTGGTTCCTACGATCCTGTCTTACGGCTACCCTCTTCCACTAGACACCTGCTCATCTGCACCTGATCCTGTCTGCTCCGCTGTGCGTGACCACCTAGTCACGCTTTTTGGACCTGTCCCAATCGGGCACTGAACCCTCTCTGAGAGCCTAGCGGGATGCCTGGGAAGTCACGGATCCTGCCACCTGTTTCTGTTCCCTGCCTGATCTGGATCCTGCCTGTTCTAACTCTGTTCTGGATCCCTGGCTTTGGGGATGGGCTTCCACGCATGACCTCTGGCACTTGCAGCAGCTTTGCGCAGGACGTTCTTGTGGTCACGGACTGTTAAACCAGGTAAGTGACCAACTCAGATAATCTTCTGTCCAGATAATGCATGGTCACTTACGCTGTGTTTCTCCCACTTACAGTGTTAATGAGATTGGGCGATTTGCCGATTGCTTGTACCTGCGGTATCCACGAGCCACAGCTTCGCATTTTGTTTTGTTTGTTTGTTTGATAAATATTTTGAACGTTCCTACTGTCTCTCCTTGAATACTGCAAGGTCCTCTCTGATGCACTCTGTTCATGACATACACAGGAAATCCAAACGAGTAGGAAGAGGAAAATGAAGCTCACTAGAGTGAAATGCGCTGCCTCTGCGAATTGCACTCCCGGAATGCTGCTGTTTTTGTCTGAGATAAAAGAAGAATCCTTGTTCAGCACATTGAGCGATTTGCCAATGACCACCTTACGATGGCCGACTGAATTTCAACCATGTTTGATTTTTCTGCCGACCTCATGATTCCCGATCCGGGAGATGGTCGTCTTGAGGATGACCCCCCTCCTTACTCCCTGTACACTACACTGACTGGCGCAATTAGGGTTAAATATGCTCTGGACGCGCTGGATACTGAGCCCGAAAAGGGCAAAAATGATCGTATTGTTGTATTTCAACTCAGTTTGTTATTTTTATAGCGCCAATTCACAACATGTCACCTCCAGGCACTTTACTGTTCACCAGATCATCTGAGTCAAATTGAATCCAGGAAGTTCCTCTATCTCAAGAAAAACCCAAGTTTATTGCATCGACTCATTGACTTCGGATGCAATCCCTCACATAAGCATGCTTGTGGCGACAGTGGAGAGTGAAAATCTCCTTTAACAGAGAAGAAACCTCCAGCAGAACCAGGCTCAGAAGCGTGAGCAGCCATGCTGCTGAAGTACTGTGCTGGGGTTGCGGGGCCAGACGGAACAGAAAGAAAAAAGCAGAATGTAGCAAAGGCGGCCCTCGTCCAGGTCACGCCCTGGACGTAGTCGTGACCCCTGAGCAGAGCGGGGGCGAAGTCACACAGGCCTGGACTGGAAAAAGTCACATACATCATATCAGACGAGTCAAAATAGTTTATTAGAGAACAGAATTCATAGTCGAGGCACAACCTCACATTAGTATAGGCACTGAACAACTGAACTGGAGTCACAGCCTCAACTCGGTCTGAAGACCACAGCCTGCCAGCCACAGCGATGCTGGCTACAGCTACATGTACAACATGTCTGCCTAAACATAATGAACACAGGTCACTCAGAGTGAAGAAGGTCGCAGCTCAGGTCTGTCAGTTAAAACACTCCATTTAATAATCAATAACATTGCTTAAATACAGTGAATCATGTTTACTGAGGGGACTGATCATTAGCTAGCTCAAAACAAGCTAGCTTTAGCTTTATGTTTAAACACAATCCTGCCAGTGGTTTAAAACAACAGCTATGTTCCAATTTACCCAACACAATAAAACACAGGAACTATAATACATGTTGGAGAAGCTTTGGTTCCAAAAAACTAAAAAAAGGGTGTTTTAAAAACTCTCTAAGCTAGCTGGTGGTACTGTAGGTGTTATGGTGATACTTGTGTCCAGTGACAGAGGAGAAATATATTACATTTCAAACACGACTATTAGCCATCCTAAAAGTACAACTTGAAATGCCAGAACAAGGTTTTAGAAATTCGCTTCGACTAGGGTTGCCAACTTCCTGAAAAACAAAGGGTCACCTCATGTGCGTGCCAGCTGACCCGATTGCCTTCAAGGGTGTTTTTTAGCCACCCTTTGTGTGTAAAACGATTTTTTTAACTATTAGACACAAATCTGCATTGAATTAGATGCATATTTGTGAACACATGGAAAAAAAATATTATCTAGCAGTTCACTTGCTGAATAAAATAAGTATTTTAAACATAAGCCTGTCCTGCTTAACTTCAAACTGAAAAAAATTATATAAAACAATAAATAAATTTTTGGTGCAACATGAAACTTCTGCAAACTTGTAAACATATTTGTGCCTTAAATGCAATGACTGTAGGCTACATGTGTAAAACGGGAAATTAAATCATCACTTCAATGCCACATATTGTGGCGATAGCCTATTTTATCCACCTATATTTCCTCTGAGCTCTTGCAGCATTGAGGAGTGTTTGTCTATGAGTGCTGCAGAGTAAAGCAGCGACAGCATTTAAATGACTCCGTTCGTCCCCCATCCTGCTCTGTTGTCTCCCGCTATCTTCTCCATGAGCAACACTTGGCTCGACCAATAGGATGAGGGGATTCTGGATCGTTACATATATGTTATTATTGGTCACAACGCAGGACAGGGCTCAGGAACAAGTTTAAGTGTTGTATATAACGTGCCCTTGTTCTTCGTTTTCCATTAGCTTTTTACCGACTATTTTTTTTACTCTCACAGTAATACGGGACAAAGTGCGTTCCTTTTCCACTAAATCCAAAACTATTCCGCTTTTCAAGGGACGGTTGGCAACCTTAGTTACGACACAAATTTTTTGAAGATTTTTGACCTATTTAAGGAGTTTGGACCAGGGATGTGCACAGATAGACACTAGGTGGTGCTAGAGCACCTGCACTTTTCACGCCAAGCAAAAATAGTGCCCTAATGATAGTAATTGAACTTTATTGATCTCATGTTGGAGAAATCTACCTCGGCATTTAACCCCTCCCCTTTGGAGAGCAGTGGGCTGCCATCGTGGGGCGTCTGTGGAGCAATTGGTGGTTCAGGGTCTAGCTCAGAGTCCCAGAGTGGCAGTCTGTGGGAGTGGGTTTCGAAGTCACAACCTCAGGATTCCAAGCTCTATGCCCTAACCACTAGGCCGCCACTCTACCATAAAATGATGATTCCCTTTTTGTTAAAACAATGTAATTTTAGTGATTTGCCAACTTCAGGTTTAACAACTTTTAACAAAACCACAAACATTTATACTTTTGCACAACAATCCCCCCCTCTCCTCACCCCCCCACCAAAACTTTTAATGGTTCGAAAAAGTTAATCATTTTATAGACACTTATCAGAAAGAATATGGCTATTAATTTGAAGTAGGCTACATACACAATGTTTAAGCTGCGTCCGTAATAAAAAATGCTAGGACAGCTAGCGGTACCATGCGCAGACAAATTGCCCTTTTTTTCTACTTGAACAACTGCCTCCCAAAATGTCTCTGCACGGCTCTGGTTGGGAAAGCCAGAGGGAGATCATGACCCTTTCAAAATCAATTTAATATGATTCCTGAGGCATATAGAAGGCCAAAGATATCATTAACCAATAAATGCACCATCGATTCAGTGATAATGCATTATTTCAATACATCAATATGTCAGTCAAATAGGAAAATAAGATAATAAATAAAATAATTTCATGTATTTTAAAGGGAAATGAAATCCTTAAAACAGTAATATGGTAAAATGTATTTTACCATATTGGCATTGGGGATTGGCAGCCATGTTTTAGGGTCACAGCCTGAAATGTTGGGAACCCCTGACCTATTTAAGTATTTCACTTTAACTTGCTGCTTTGTAATTTAACCCTTTAAAGCCCGATCCATAGAATAAAACAAAACAGAAAATTACTTTTTTGTTGGTTTGAATTCCTTTATTTGGCCTTTTAACAAAATATGTAAAAAGAAAAACAGAAATACATTTATGGTATTAATAATTTATTATTATGCGATAAGTGAAGATTATTTTTTGCGTGTAGTCTTCTACTGGCTGTTATCAGGTATATCTGATTGTTTACAGTAGGGATTTTGAGCAAAGTTTTTACCATTAAATTATGCAAGTAAAAGGTGTCAGACGCAAAAACATTTCCAAGAAACCGTGATGTATCAAATATGATACATTTGGCATTATATAGGGTATTATAGACCATGTTGTTTAAAGCTGATGGTCCAAAACAGGCAGACTGTTGGTTCTGAGGACCAAATTTGAAAAGCAATGGTTCTTATCTACTGATTCCAAATGTGTGGCCGATTTAAAACTGATATTTACAATCCCATCTGTTTACTTATAGCGATTCTATGATTTTATAATTTGATTCAGTGTCAGAGAAACTGTGAGCGTGACCTGATTTTTTTTTTATCTACAGTAACTTTATGAAGCAGAGAAATTACTTCTTAAGAGTTGTGTTTGTGTTATTCATGTATGTTTGTGTTATTCATGTATGTTTGACAAACTCAGCTTAAATAGTGAAACAGGAGAAATGTTACCAAATTCAACATTAGCCTAAAATAAAACATGCATTCAGACAATGCTATTATTATTATCATTATTATTACCAGTATTCTTATTATGCATGCAAAATAAACTGGTGGCGGTGGGGATTATGGTCTTTTATTCATTACCAAATTTCCTTATGGCTGCTCTCCTACATGATTCATTTTCAAAAGTCTAAGTTTAGGTTTTGAAAAGAAAATTATTATTTTCTGTTTAGCATTTTTTGTCTGCTGAATGCTTAAACCTTTATTATTATTGTGTGTGAAACCCCCCCACAGCATTTAAAAAATGTACAAAATCTGCTTTTGACATTTAGAAAACGTTACTTTGAGATTCATAGATTTTAAAGTGATATTTTCAAGATCGTCACAGTCTATGATGTCTCTAAAATTAGAATACATGAGCAGGATCTAGCTTTTACATTGAATTGTCTTGATGAATAATATGTTTATTTTTGGTATTTTTATCTGTATCTGCTTGGGTGGAGAACTCATCTCCTTGATGAGTCTTTTGTTGCTTTTTTACATTAGCTGCAGTATTTAGCCGTTAGTGCTGTTGAATAATAATGTCACATTTTATATCCGCTGAAATCACTGGCATTCATCTCATTTACTTTTTATTGATATAATGATCATTGCTTTGTAATTAGTAAAATAAATTCTCTCCAGTTAAAATGTTCGCTATTTTTAGGAATCTTTCTTTTATTTTACGGTGATGCACAAATGGTGCCATCCATTCTTAAAGATTTGCCTTTTTGTTGAGTAACTAGTTGAGTTCAGTTTTATAAAGCTAGTATTACATGTGAGATGCTTTCTGCTGTACATAAAGAGCGCTAGCTTTAAAATCAATTCAGCATATTTAGTGAAACACTAAACCAAATGTTTGTGCATGTATGATTGTCCATGTTTTCTGAAAATAATCACTTTGCTTTGACCATTTCAGGATGATAGAGCACCCCTTATTTACTGTTTGGGAGCGCCTCCTAGTGGTCACACAATTATTGGCTGAATTCCTGACAGTTTTTTAAAGGCCAAAGGGATGATAATATAAAGAGAAATGCTGAGGTAAATGTACAGAATATTTCAAATGTAAATTGGGAGGAGGGGGCTGAGAATACTACGTTCACACCGCACGCACTTTGAGCAGGCGAAGCAACCAGTTTAAATGGAGAGTCTATGGTTTACATGCATCAAGGTGCAGGAAAAGGTCCTGAAGAGTGTTGACAGCAGCAGGAGCAGTGCATCTTGACACATGTGAGGAACTATATCAGCACTTGAGCTTCTTAGCATATGAGGCAGGTGACGCACTTCACAAGCAACAGATGCTGAAATTGGTCAAATTTAACTTTTGCTGCTGGATCGCTCCACATCCAACCAATCAGAGAAGCTGATCTGGGAGTTTTGGCTGGCAGGAGTCAGACACAGCACTGCTGATGCGGAGCGCTGAGATCACTCCTCTGAAACAGTTTATTAACCACTAAATTAAGTTAAAATGTCAAAACCTGTCAACAAAATATGTTGGCTTTTATTATCCTGCTGCCTGCAGTTTGTACCACATACCTGTAAAACGCTAACATCTACTTCCAGCCGCCACCAACAGGAGGGGAAAACCCCCAGAGGCGAGTGGCCGGGCCTGAGGCAGCTGCTGCTGGGGATTCCCAGTGACAGCGCAGCCGCCGGTATGTGGGGGTCTGAGCGGCTCCCACAGAGAAATAATCTTTGAAGGCAGGAAAAAAAAAACTGATTTTTAAATTTTATTTCAGTTTAATATGGGAAAAAAATTCAGAATTCTGACTTTTATTGTCAGAATTCAGTCAGAATTCTGAGAAAAAAAATGTCAGAATTCTGAGATTAAAGTCAGAATTCTGAGATTAAAGTCAGAATTCTGACTTTTTTATTGTCAGAATTCAGTCAGAATTCTGAGAAAAAATGTCAGAATTCTGAGATTAAAGTCAGAATTCTGAGAAAAAAGTCAGAATTCTGAGATTAAAGTCAGAATTCTGAGATTAAAGTCAGAATTCTGAGAAAAAGTCAGAATTCTGAGATTAAAGTCAGAATTCTGAGAAAAAGTCAGAATTTTGAGATTAAAGTCAGAATTTGAAAAAAAGGTGGAATTCTGACTTTTTTATTGTCAGAATTCAGTCAGAATTCTGAGAGAAAAAGTCAGAATTCTGAGATTAAAGTCAAGAATTTTGAGATTAAAGTCAGAATTCTGAGAAAAAAGTTAGAATTCTGAGATTAAAGTCAGAATTCTGAGAAAAAAGTCAGAATTCTGACTTTTTTCCCATACTCAAACTGAAATAAAATGTAAAAATCAGTTAACTTTTTTTTTTCTCCAGTGGCCCTAATCCTCTTCCATATAATCTGGATGAACTGACTGCACAGACTATGTTTTCAGGAGGACTTTCTCACTTCAAAATAGATTAAAACTACTTTTTACACAGCAAATGTAGCAAAGCCGCTCTCTAGCATTAAACACAGGAGCAGCAGAAGCATCAGGACACACTTTACTGGACGTCTGATCTTTATGTGGACAAGCATCAGAAATGAAGAAGTAGATGCTTTTTTGCTGCTGAAATAGCGTGTTGTGTTAACGTAGCATTATTGGGCTAAATACGGTGTCTCAACGCTCATTCCAGAAAATCTTTAAACACCAGCAAAAAACAAAAAAGCTCATAGTAGCATCTGGATCCCTCTGAAGGACAAACTCTTCCCAAATTGTTTTAAGCCTCCCCCAGACCAACAAGTTAGCATTAGCTCCAGTAAGTCGTCCCTCCACTAAATTTTTCCTGGATCAAGGCTATAATTCCCCTTTCAGTGGCCTGTTCCTCTAACGTTTCCCTTCCAGATTCTCCAGGACTCCTACATTTGTCTTGTGTTTGTTCCTGAGTCTCTACATGTGGGTCAGAGCTAAAACTATGACAGCTGGCAGGTCGTAAACGTCGTGTTCCTATACGTGTGACGAGGATTCAGAGAAAACCTGCTGTCAGAATTCCAAATAATATTAATTTGAGAAATAAAGCAATCCTCCCATCACATCTAAGGATTTTAGATCTACTTGTTCGGCCTTTTAGAACCTAACTACTACAGGTATCAGTAGATAAGCTAAATTTATTCATTTCAGAATGTTAACAAATGATGTATTTGAAGTTATTTTGTAAATAATAAATACGGTCAGATGGACTCTACCTTCACCTCTTCTATTGTCTGCCAGTAATTAGGATTATCCTTCTGTGCTTATTTTATCATTGCTGCTGAGCAAATGTGCATTAATAATTTAACTCATGAGGTATTTTTATCATTTAAAATTAGCAAAAACAACAGCAAAGTGATTTCCTTCCTAATGCTGATAATAATCTGTGTTTTATTAATGCCTGTTTTAGAGAAACACTAATTAGTTCACGTTATTCCAAAACCCTGGTCTCTGACTGACTGAAAAATGCTCTAATGTGTTATTTTATGGACCGCTGCTAATCTGGTACCAAAGTCTGATTTGAATTAAAACGATTTCAATCACCTTAACACTTTTAAAAATAAATTTTAAAATTTATTACTACAAATAGAGGATTATTGAGTTGTTATTTTTCTGGAAAGGTCCAGCTACGTCCTACAGGTCTGACCTAAAACGTCCTGCCCTCAAGGTTGTTACACAAGATGAATAAAAAATCTGAAGTGAACAATTTCAAATTAAAAGCAGCTTTTAACTAATATTGCTGTGATTGAATTCAGGACTTTTTTCAAACTGATTGTCTTTCTGAAAACGAATCCATGTCAGAGGTTCAAAGATGAATGTGAATCATATCAACTGGATTCAGCTGCAAATGTTTTTGCTGTATTTTTTCTCACCAAAGGAAAACATTTGCTATTCGTTTTAAGCCCCTCAGGTCACCAAAAAACATTTTTTCTTTAAACAGGAAGCACACGTTAGTCCTGATCCACTGAGACCAGCAGGTTTTCTACCATCGCTGCAGGGAAACAGCTCAGTAGATTGAGCCAGATCATAAAAGCAAGATATTCAAGTTTGGGTCTATTTTTCTTTTTTTAAACATCTGTACAAACTGGCCTTTAGTTTGATGGGAAGCTACGAAACGACTCAACAACTCTTCACTTCTCTGCTTCTAATGTTGAAATTCATTTGCTGAAAAATACAGAAAATAAACATAGAAATATAAACAAAATCATTTCTACTTCACACAATACAGAGCAAAGATCACTGCAAACAGCTGCCTGTATAAAACTACAAACCTTTTTCAAAGGAATGAGAAACCTTATTGGCTTTTTAGGTGAGAGACCAATACAGAGTTTTTGTTAAGTAGACTTAAGATCATCCAGGATTTCTAAACTTTCACCCTGATAACACTCTAAAAGTGTAGCATGCCTTTGAATTCAGTTCCCCTCATGCTGAGACCCCTAAATAAAACCCAGCACTTCTGCTTTAGACTCAGAATTAAGTGTCCAACTTAATCTCAAAACAACTTCCAGTTTCGTGAAGGTCTACCAGGTTTTTAGAGAACATTAGTGAATAAACTGCGTCATAGTTACATAGAAAGTTGCAGAGCTAAGTTTGGTTAAACCAGGCAATCACTGTACAAGCTTTTGCTCTTCAGTAGTGTAAGAATTATTTTGGACCAGGCCAAATTTCAGCCTGATTTGTGCAAGTTCCTGCACTGTGTAGCATATGCAGGGGGTACCTGAGGGGGTGATTAGCTCTCACAGCCACTTCCTCATCAGGTAAAGTCTTTTGTTGTAATTTCAATGAAAGCTGGTTCTTTTAAAAGAGAAGTCCGCTCATATTCAGAATTCAAACTTCTGAAAGTTCTTTAAATATGAAATTATTACATACTGTTCAAGTTTTTTAATTAAGAGTAATTATCATTTAAATGTGCTTTACTGGAGGCATCCATGTTTGTCAAAGAACACTACTGCCACCTACTGGTTTGTGACGTCACGGTGCGTATATGGCTGTTGATCAAGTCCCAGTGCTGTATCTGGTGTTTGTCACAACGCGCTATTATCCAAGTCATCTTGAAAACATTCTTCTTCTTCAAATGTTGGCTACATATTACGGGTTTTTTCTCTGGCCAGAAGTTCGATGGCAAATCCTCCCTCTTCAAGTTGGCGATCCAACGACCAACCAATCCGTGGAGGATCAGGAATCAGAAAGGTGGAATAACTCTTTTTTCCACTTTTACCCCATGTATTCCAACATCCAGCTGCCAGTGCACGTGGGCATTGTCAGTTTCACTATAGCTCTGGTGAATTTCAATGGTGAAGTCCTCTGGAAATCTTCAATAATGGTTGTTGATTGCAGATGTTTATTAGCCTCGTGAGAGACCATCCTGATCTCGTGAGCTTGCAAGATTTCACTCGCAAATCAATCTGGAGACTCTCCGCTGAAGAAAATTTGGAGCCGCTCACCAAACGAACGTCCAATCAGCGTTGGCTTTG
This sequence comes from Cyprinodon brontotheroides, assembly GCA_018398635.1. NCBI lineage: Eukaryota > Metazoa > Chordata > Actinopteri > Cyprinodontiformes > Cyprinodontidae > Cyprinodon > Cyprinodon brontotheroides. The sequence continues at coordinate 8,509,405 of JAGKQL010000036.1, forward strand.
AGGCGTGGTTGAGGTGTGACGCAACGAGAAGCGTGACAGTTCAGTCTAAAGAACATGAGCGTTTCAGCCGATGAAACTAGCGCTAGCGTGGCTATCGAGCAAGTTTTATCGAATTACAGAGTATTTCTTCACTGAAAGAAGAGCGAAAACACTGCTCTGGAGGCTTTTTCTCAGAAGAGTAAAGATGTTTTTGCTCTTCTCCCGACTGGTTTCGCAAGAGTAGCCTGGCTGTTAGTAACACGTCATATGCTTCGCTAGATCCTGATTGGTTTATTTGGCCCGCCTTATCACCAAACATAGGCCAATCAGCTAACCAGTATTTTTCGCCCCTTCCCAAAATTACTTCAACGGGAGGTTTCCAGATGGATATGCGAGCAAATCCATCTGGCAGAGTCAGGTTAGATGTGTCTAGTAGTTCCCATTGATTTAGCTTGGAAAGCCGGGAGAATGGCGCTTAGGCTTACCGCGACCGTGACGCCACTGCTGGAAGATGGCAGGAGGGAGGGGCTACTGTATTTGGGCAAAAATGGCCGCTCCCAGACTTGGTGATCAAGACGAAAATGATTATTTTCATTTTTTTACTGATTAACGCATAATTTGTTAAATGTATTAGTTTTAGGCATAAATAACGATCCATTGATTATTCTTTGCTGATTATTCTTTGCTAAGTCGGACGTGTGGTTTTCAGAGCATTGTGACCTTTTAAACCCTGAGATTTTGTCATATAGTTTGAGCTGTAGCTGAGAATAAAGATTGAAAAAATTGTGCAGTGTACGCCTGGCTTTATAAAAAACAAGATCGACAGCGTTCCAATGGTTGGACATGGCAGGGACAGTATAGTGATGTGGGATGGTAGTCCTCCACAGGGATCTGGAAGCTGTCAGAGGCTGCAAGACACTTGAACCTGAGTAGAGGATTCACTTTCCATGAGGGAAAACAACCTTAAACATTCACACAGGCTAAAACTGAACAGTTTCAGTGAAGCAGAATTGTGGTTTAAAATAGTTAAATTCTAGAGAGAATCTGTAGCTGGTCTTTAAAACTGATCTTCATGGAGGCTAATCGTATTGAGCTCCTTTGAACGGAAAGAACGTTAACAATGTCAGTTTCTGACTGTGAATCAGGAAGATGAATATCCTGAATGAATTGGAGCTGCAAATTTCAGCCATAGGAATTTGTTCAAAGCATTGATAAATGATGCATACAATACTCCTTCCAGTTTTAAACTGCATTACTCTGTGTCAGTCTATCAAATAAACTACCAATGATGGAGTGTTTATATCTTTTCAAGCACTGTATCTTTCATTTCAAACATTTTACTGGTCACTTCCAGGCTTTTTTATTTAGCTTCACTCGAATGTTTATCCTTCTCTAATCTGCTTCTACACAACTGGCCAAACTGGTACAACTAGACACCTTTGTTACACATCTTTGAAAAATAGATCTGTGTGCTCGAAAGCATTTTAAGAAGAAGCGGGAAGAAACACTTTTTGGGGAAACCAGCCCAGATCTGGGCAACAGCACGACACATTGGTCACCTCACAACCTCAATCCACGACACAAACAGCTGCAGGGCAACAGAAGGAGCAGAAACATGGGGCGTGTGTTCAGCATCTATCACAAAGACGGTTTCTCTAAACAGAAAAACTGAAACAAAAACAGGAACACATGGAGAACAAATACTATAATATAGGAGAAACATATAAATGCTACAAGGTAAAAGATCCATTAACCAGGAATTAAAACAAAATTTGCCCATTGATTATAAAACAAAGAAAATGTGGATTTTCCTTCTGGTTGAATTGTTTTGTCAGAACCTGAGTCTTTGGGCCCCATTGTTGTAAACCAAGGCACAAAATATGCCCACATCAGGAACTGGACCGTGAATGCCTTGGAATAGATGGTGTGTGAAATATCTGTAGATCTGAATGGTAAAATGAAAGTCCTGTCTGTGTTGGAGCAGCATGTTGTCAGCCAGAGATAATGTTGGGCACATGTTTGAGGATTTCATCTGTGCTGCAGATTTATCAAATTTCTCAGTAAAAAAAAATTCCTTTTTTCAATGTTCTGGTAATTGTAAGCCACTGCACTCAAGCAGCACTCAACGTTCCCGTTAGTTTGTGCGTCATTTGCCCTCCAAAACAGTGCGAAATGTAATTAGCTGCTACCTGCACTGAAGCATCCTGCTCCTTTGTTCTCCATCTCAACCTCCTGTCAGAAGAGAGATTTCATCCTGATGAGCAAAATGCTTGGAACTGGCATCACATGAGGAGGATGAGAGGCAGACCCGGGAGGCATGTTTTAAGCTGAAAACAATTTCTAGATGTAAAGGACATCATCTCGCTGCAGCAGGCTGATTCTGGCAGGGTACGAGAGGAAGAAAGAAACGGGTTTCAATCATGTTTGTCACCAACATGAGAGAGCTGGCTCTGGCAAAGCTCCAGAATGTAACTCTGGAACGCAGAGTCTCAAGGGCGAGAACGCTGGAGAGGCAGCAAAGAGGCTGTGTACATCTTCCAGAAAGCTCACGGAGTGTGTGCGTTCATACTCCAACGCAGAAGCATAACAACGGTCACGCTTCCTTGAGCTGACACAATGACACAGATGAAGGTATTCTGACACTCAGTGTGTCAGCCAAGGCTGCACAGTTTAGTGTTTTCTATTTTAAATGTCGTGCACGAGCATGATCTACAGAGAATGAGCTATTTATGGCTCTGTTTGATCTCAAAGGCGATGTTCACACTAAAGGCCTTAATGCTCAATCCCCATTTTTCTGCCTTTGCTTTTCACATTTCCAAATATATGCGACTTGTATGTGATCTCACTGCAAAAATCATCTCGAAATAAGTGCAACATTCCCTAAAATGAGTGTATTTACCCTTCATTTTAGTAGGTATTTGCCAATGGAATCAGTATTTCTACTCCTAAAATAAGACAATTAGATAACATTCACTTGAAATAAGACAAAGCAATTGTTTTTTTTCTTATTTAACCCATTTAGGCCGGGAAAGCATTACTGCATTTCTACCATTCAAGCCGCCGGGAGCTGTTGCGTGAATTCTACCATTGACGCCGAGGAGAGCATGGTAAGTCAGTTTCCGTGTATACAGGTTTTTGCACCACCTGTCGGCCTCTAGGCCAATGAAATGCATCAGAATAGAGGCAAAGGAGTGACGTAATTACCCGCTGGTCATTGTTTGGGAAGTCAAAGTAGGTGGGCCAACTGTGTATGGTTGTAAACAGTGCAGCCTGCCACTGCACATTGAGTGCTTCGGCAAGCACTATCGTCGTTACATGTGAATCAGACTGTTTAAGTCATCAGTATGTTCTGTTCTTGTTCTTAACAGTTCATCAAGTCACTGACACAAGTTGATATTATTTATTATTTTCTTACTATTTTTGATTGAAAATATTAATGTTCACTTTACTTTTACATTGTTTATTTTTGTGAAGGAGTATCTAAATAAACTAAATTTCCCAGGAAAGCCACAGGTGTAAGCATTCAAATACTTTTTGAATTTTGTATCTGCTACAGAAGCTGAGATATCAATAATTTACTAGGCGTTGACACAGTCGCTGAATTTACAGAAAAACTTCAGGTTTTAGGGGTATTTTTTAAAATCGGCCATAGGTTTTTAAGGTGTTTTTTCCAGGCGTTTTAGGCCTAAATGGGTTAAAATGTAAATTGTCTTGTTCCATTGGCAAGGTGTCTCTTTTACCTCTTATCTCCTCAATTTAAGACAAAATTCACTCAATTTAAGCAAATATAATATATAGATTTCCATTTTTTGCAGTGTGTGAACTGCATTCATATAGCTTAAGTGTCCCACATGCGCAGTAAAGGACGCAATGGCGTCAAAAGCAGCCATGCTCTGTGTTTACGGAAGTAAACATGGATGGTAGAGCTGGAGCACATCTAGAGATCTTTACCAACCTTAAAAACTCAATCTTTTCAAGATGGTTAAACATAAATATTGCTCTTTGCATTATTGTCCTCCATGGTTGTTGTTTTCCCTGCTGCTTTTGCGTAGCAAGATGCAGAGCAGTGACCTTTGTTGGGTTTTAATGGGGTTCAGGTCGGATAAATGCGACCTGGCTGTTCAGACACAGGTCGGATTAGAAAAGATCTGATTCGTATCGGATTCAGGACCACATACAGGGGCGGAGCTAGATGGGGGCCAGGGGTGGCCATGGCCACCCTTAACCAATCATTGGCCACCCTACCATTTATTTCCCTCTAATACAGACAGTAGCAGTAGCATACTCTCAAGTGGAATATTCAAAACATTAAAATTTTTTCATATAGTAACAATTACTTGACAACAAAAACCCTGTGGTTAATTATGCTCATCAATATACTGACATTAAAAGATGATAAATGCAGTATTCATGCAGTAGATTTTTAGTTATATGGGCTAAAGGGAGAATAATGTGTCTCTGCAAGCCATCTAGGAGTCTTTAGTGAAATCCTAGATAAAAAGTGTTTTAATAAAAACATATTAAATAATCAATAATGTAGATAATAGTACATGTAAATATAAATTTTATGCCGAAAGATTATTGATAAAAGTAGGTAAGTAATGACGATGGAAAAGATGTTGGCCCTAGAACTCAAACCTGAAAGTTTTTTATCCACTATACCTTCTATCAAGAAAGCATGGATGTCTAAATATATACGTCTATTTGTTAGCTAAGGCTGTAGGAAAGTATAGTTAGTCTTTATTTTGAAAATATGGATGTTGCGCTCGTTAATTTTCCTGTTGGAACAGTGTAGATTGACCCTGGGGTTCTGGTGCCGATCCACTTTCAGGCCACCCCTCAGCCTACATTGGTTATTGCCTGGCCACCCTTCTAAAAATGTTCTGGCTCCGCCTCTGACCACATAGCCAAGTGGCCTGGGTCGCATTGGAAAAAATCTGATCAGTGTTTTTCAGACTGGCATGAAAAGATGAGATCCAGGTGGCATATGGGCAAAAACATTTGATTTAGATCACTTCAGGCGGTGTGAACATAGCCAAAGATATCCTGAAGGTTCAGTTTTCACTACAGTGAAGAGCAGACAAAGAGTCATGGACATCCCCCAAATTTGAATTTTTGAATTTGAATTGAGAGAGCTTCCTGGAGAGGTGACAAAACGTCTTCAAATCTTGAAAACCAAGTCGAGTGGATTTTTTTTTACTTTTACGGAATGACTATGACCTGGATGACTGGGAATCTTCATCAGCACATCCCCCAAACTAATGGATTATTCTTTATATGTTCGTTTTTTTTTCTTTTCCTGAGTTTTTACGGCACTAGTGGCTTGTATTTTGGAAATCAGGCTGACAGGAAAGGGGGTGTGAGAGAGGGGGAGAGAAATGCTGCAAAGGACCGCAGGTCAGACTTGTACATGGTTCGGCCGCGTCGAGGACTAAGGCCACCGTACATGGGTCATGCTCGCTAACCACGGCGCCACCTGCACGCCCATGTCACAATGAATATTTTTTTTCATCTACAAAAGAATCATGCCCAATATTTTCTTTAACATAAAATAATTATTCAGCCTTTTTATTAATGATTCTTTATTTTAAGCTGATCAGTGCATTATAACCATGCTATAGAAGTAGCTTCTCTTCTTTTTATATCTCTACTCGCTATAAATGATTAATTTCTTTGGTGTGAAAAGAGCCCCTTGAATTTCCTTTCATCCCCTGCTGTGATCCTGCGCTTTGATGACCTGCTGTTTGGGGCCTTTCGGAAAAAATCAAAGTGCCCACTTTAATTGTCCCTTTCACATTTTAAATGAAAGTGAGGCTGCTTATGTCGTCCATCGAACTTAGAAAACAAAGGGGTAGGGGAGGTTGCTGCAAAACACTGCTGCTTCAAAGTCGCATTGTAACTGAAAGCAGAGATTTAAACACCCAGTCCCAGCATGCACTTGGTTTCCACCTAATAATGAGGTCCTCGACCAGAAGTCCAGGAGCTTCTAGCCTCTTGGCTCCTCCTAGTGATCTCAGAAATGATCTCATATTCCCAGTTAGGGGTTGTGGGAGAAAACAATCCATTTGGCGATATGTCGTGATTTTCAGCTGCCTGATATAATAACAATCTTTCAGTTCAAGTATTGATTTTAAAAAAGCAAAACATTTTTGTCTTAAACAGTAAGGGACAATGGGCTACCTCTGCACCACCAATCTGAGGCAGTCACAGTGGAAGACGTAACTGGCTCAAACCCCAAACAGCATGGATACCAAAATAACTAAATGATTCCTATCTTCTGATAAACATATACAGTTTTTGCTTTTTTATCTATACAGTAGTAGCCATTCAACATTTCCCCACTTTCCTTGATGGGCCCTTGGCTGGTCATTGGCTGATCCCCTACAATTCCTTTCTAAACATCAATTTTTGTACTAAAATATTCAGCATCATTTCCTGGTCAGACCTTGTGATTCAGTGGAAGGGTGGAGTCAGAGTAAAAAAATATGCACACCCAGGGGAAGGCCAGTGGCTGCGAGTCGCGGGGGAGTTGGCTATCATTCAGCAGGATTTTGACTGGAAAGGGCCATTTTGGATGGCTGCTACTGTACATTTAAGTTTTGGTAAAGAGCTCTGTTATCCGGAGAGGACTAAGAGTAGAGCTCTTTCCCGTCGAGAGGGGCCAGTTGAGGTGATTTGGGCATCTGTTTAGGATGCCTCCTGGACGTAGTCTCTGGCAGAGAGGTGGAGACCCAGGACATGCTGGAGGGACAATGTTTGTCGGCTGGCCTGGGAGCACCTTGGGGTTGCCTGGGAGGAGCTGGCCCTAGTGGCTGGGGAGAGGGACATCTGGGCCTCCCTACTGAAGCTGCTACCCCCGTGACCCGACCCCGGATAAGAGGAAGAAGATGGATGGATGGAAAAAATATTGCAATATAAAATGTCAGAAATAGCGTTGAGTTCGAGGCTATTTACAGTAGTGGCTTGGTTGCGTAACCCCAACCCCTTTACAGGGGAACAGAAGACCTCTATATAGAAGACCTTTTCAGCCAGGCCAACAATTCCTTTTAACGACCCCCCTTTCATAGAAATAGACAGGTAGGGGTATTGCAGGTTAACAAAGAAGCCAAACGACTCCCATTCCAAAGGGGTGGACCCGTTCGTCCGTTTCTATTTGCATGTTTTCTAAATAAGGGTTTGTTGGGCTACTGTATAAAGTAGTTTTGCACCGATACCGATACCAGTATTGGGCGGGGCCCCGATCCAACACTAAAATAGTGGTATCGGTATCTGTGAGTACCAACACATAGGGCATCGATACCATTTTGAAAGCCAAAAAGTTTATTCAACTATTGTGACCCATTCCAGGTAGGCAATAAAAAACTCTACTGGAATCACTTTGTATTAGTCTTTTCCTGCTTTCACAAAGGTAGGCAGCAGCTCGACAAAAGCCATGATGGCAATTATTTTACATCCAAGTAGTATGCAGTTCTTCATATACACACACACACATCAATTTCAAACAGATGGTATTGGTATGGTATTGGCCAATACTGCACAGCCAGGTATTGGGTATCGGGGCCAAAAATGGCATCAGCACAACACTAATATAAAGCTTCGAACTCAACGCTATTTCTGACAATTTGAATTGAAAAAAAGCTTCCTGGATGGGAAAGAGAAACGTCTTCAAACATGGAAACAAAGTCCAGTGGATTGATTTTTAACTCTTTTTTGAATGACTTTGACCTGGATGACTGAGAATCTTCACCAGCATAGATCAAGATACTCCTATTTTCTTTTTGGTTTGTTTTTAGATAAGAAATAATAATTATAATAGCTGTCCTTATTGTTTAAGGCCTTTTTATGCTAAAGTTCTTTACAGGTGGTGTAGAATCTGTAGCATCAATACTTTAGGTGGTTTCTGAAAGTTACTGGACTCTTTAATATCACTGTGAAAACTGTGCAGAGATTATTATTGGAATATTCAGTTTGTCTTTTTGAATACTTAATTAATTTCAAAAGTGAGTACTTCAATACTTTAAATTGACTAGATATTTGACTGACTTTCACCTTAACTTTTACTTGGATTTGAGTACGATTTAATTATGTGGATCAATACTTTTACTCAAGTACTAATGTTGAGTACTTCATCTACCACTGCTGTTAGGGATGTAATCCAGTTTTTAGATTGAGGTGTGTGGAGAGGGGAAAATACTGGTTAGCTGATTGGCCTATTGTTGGTGATAGGCGGGCCAAATAAAACCAATCAGATCAACGAAGCATATGACGTACTAACAGAGCGACGGCGAAGAGGAGCCAATTGATAGATCAAACTCTTGCTGAAACCAGTGGGGAGAAGAGCAAAAACATCTTTTCCTCTGAGAAAAGCCTCCAGAGCAGTGTTTTGCTCTTCTTTTCAGTGAAGAAATACTCTGTAATTCCGATAAAACTTGCTTGCTCGATAGCCACGCTAGCGCTTAGTTTCATCGGCTGAAGCCGCCATGTTCTTTAGGAGCTGAACTGTCGCGCGCTTCGCGTCAAGCGTCACACCTCAACCCGCCTCCAAAGCCAGCGCTGATTGGACGTTTGTTTGGTGAGCGGCTCCAAATTTTCTTTAGCGGAGAGTCTCCAGATTGATCTGGCGAGTGAAACCTTGAAAGCTCGCAGGATCAGGATGGTCTCCACGAGGCTAACAGGACACTTGCCCTCTGGGACTGGATTTTGAGACATATTGCCATGCCTGATAGCAGTGAACAGGGCCGGCGATTGCTATAGGCCAGCTAGGCAATTGCCTAGGGCGACAAATGTGTTGGGGGCGCCCTCTAGCGTCGCCCTTAGGCTTACTTCCCATTAATCATAGAATTAGAAAAAAAAGCGAATTAAACCGGTTATGAAGCGTCCGTCAGTTTGACTTAACCTTACGTATATATAAATAGCAAAATATGAACAAATAAATATACCACCGTTTTTTTATTTATTTTTTCACATTTAAGAGAAAATCGGAAAAGATTCTGATCACTTTTCAAGCGCCCTCCAACCCGGAAGTCGTGACGTCAATCACTGCAGCATGTACACCAATATTTTGGAATGAAATTGTAAGCAAACAGATATTAAAAGTAAAACAAGTGAAGTCTGGCACTTAACTTTGCTCGCGACTCGAGAATGGCTGAACCTCCTGCCGCCGCAGTCGGGCCCATCTTAATCATCCACTCAGAGTACCACTGGTAAGCGCGCACACAGACTTTGTAGCTTGTCCGGTCAGTTAAAAATATTAATTGTGAAATCCGTCTTGTAATCGGAAGCATACAAGCTAGTTAGCTTGAAAAGTAAATAAAGTTTCAGACGTGCTGCGTGATGATGTGTTCAGATTGGCTCAGTAAAACGACAATTAGGTTATCATGATGCGTTCAAGTGTAACGTAAAGAAAACGGGAAATTTTGTTTTTGGCGAGAAACATGAGTAATACAGTTGTATATTGCTCTATATATAATTAAACTACTGATGCCAACATTTATTAAAAATTACATTTAATTTAAAATACAATTATTTATTTGTTAAATATTTTCCTAATCACTAAAAACATGATGAAAAGTGACAGTAGACAATACATTAACCAACAATTGTGAAAATATATTCTAGTTAGTTTTATGTCATTTCGAAGTGGCCTATTACATTAGCCATGTTTATTGAAGGCTAGAAACGTTTTTGTTATGCTCACTTGTTAAGCAATAGAAGCAATACCAGTTCTGTTAAAAAAATTTTGTTGCATCGTCTTTCCACCAAATAACAGAAAAGTATCGATAGTGGTATCGATAAAGACTCGGATCGATAAGGAGTATCGATAAAGGTATCGATATCAATAAATATTAACGATCCCCATCCCTAATGTTGACATCATTTTTTTCTCAGTATATATGCAGCAGAATTATGTGCTATATTATTAGCTTGAGAATGGGTAGAAGATACTAATATAAATAAAATATTTTGTAGTGATTATCTGCATTGAGTATTCAAAAGGGATGTACAAATAATCATCAAAATATATGAAGTTATGGCTGTTCATCATAGAATATGTGAACAAAAAAAAAACAACAACTTCAAACTTTTAATTTTGTAATGGTATTCATAAAAGCACTTTTGTTTGTAGAGGGTTAATCCTTTCTTTAATCACTAATCAATGTCAGAAATCAGGGTAAATATACCTGATATATTTGTCCTTGGTTGAAGAATTTCTTAAAATTTATTATTTTTATTGTTATTTTGGTTATTTTCTGGTAATTTCTGAAATTGATTTATTTAATATTTTTAATGTGTGTTAAATTTGTTAATTGTCTGGAAATAAATTCAAATTCAATGATTCAATCCAGTTTTTTAGCTATACTTTACCTAAGTGTCACTTACAGATGGTTGAAAGATGTTTTTGCACAGTCCTAACTTTGAGTGTGTAATAAATTATTTAAAAAATAATAAAAAGGTACTGAAACCTATTCTGGTATTTGTCTATGCATCACTCCATGCTAAGTTACAGTTTTTTCTGAATGCTTAAACACAACCTTGATTCTTATAGCACAATTTCTAAAACTATTAATACTTATAGCAAATCCACTCACTGAGTTCACAAAACTAAAAGAACAAAAACTGCTTTGCACTCAATTTGCAATTATGTAACACACACTTTGCACAACTGTAGGCACAATTCAATCTCGCCTAGGGCAACCAAAGGGCTAGGGCAACCAAAGGGCTAGAACCGGCCCTGGCAGTGAATGTATTGTAGTCCTTCTATCACTCTTTTCTTCTAATAAAAATAATTTCTGTCGCTGCTAAACCTGCAGATGGCACCATTGCAGCTTCAACCACGTCAGCCTCTTTAACCCAGGGGGCTACCACCCTCATAGTATTGTCATCATCGTCCTCTCCGCCCCTGAGCCAGGAGAAGCGAGTGCTTCAGGAGCTGGAGGCAGTAGTAGCAGCCCAACAACAACTTCTGCTTACCTTATCAAGGCTGCACTTCATTAAAAATAAAATTGTCTAGAGAGCTGTTCTAAACTAAACTTCTTTTTGTTTACACTTGTGTATAAAAAAATGACAAAACAAATCTGTCTAAAGAATTTCCCACTGAGAGCGTCGAGAACTGACGACCCTTTATAGACACAGATTAGGGACCCTTGGGTTTATTCCTTGTCTGCTGGTGAGCTAAATAGATTTGACTGATTGACTGGATGCCCTGTGATCCTAATCTCTGACATCGTCACTACCTGTTCACCTCAGAACAGCACAGGGGGACAAGCTGCAAAACATGAAGTCACTAAAGAGACACAGTTTCCCCAGGAGTCGCCACAGGTTGCTAGAAACATCACTGCAAATGAGCTGCAATGTTGCATCTAGCCTGCTGGATGGAGAAGAAGGCAGCTGCTGCTGTTTTCCTCTTAACTGGTTCATCTGCCTCTAGGCTGCTCATCTATTTGTGTGTTTTTCTGGGCTAACGGTTATTTCAACATAAGAGGCTCTGGGTGGAGGAGCTTGTGGCATTGCAACACTAATTAAACCCCCTACGGCCCAATAAACTAATGCAAACATAATGAATCTCATCATAACATGGTATCAGAAGCTCTTCTGCAACTGAGGGCTCAACTAATGTAAATCTACAAATTTAAATGTGACCTTTCCTTGTTTTTTATCTTCTCTCGGGAAGCATTGCACATTTGAACTTTATTAAATCATATTTTCAAATTAAATCACTTTTACTAAAATGATTTGAGAAGCATTTAATATGAGAAATGCAGGTTTGTGTTTAGAACTCTCAACATAAACTTCATATTTTTTAAATCTATGTTGTCACTGATTGCTACCTCCGGAGGGAAGCAGGAGAACTGAAGGCAAAGAGAAGCAGTGTTTTAATGAAATAGATGGAAGATAAACTTGATATGTGATGAAATAAATCGGACAGCGTGCGTTCAGGCTTATGAACAGCAGTGCGAACATGTGGATTTTTCTGCACATGCATGCGTGATGACAGAGTCACTCCTACCTAACATACTGTGTCCAATTAGGTGCAGAGTGCAGCACCAGAAATAACCGACTGTCAGGCGGTATCTCATCTGAACTGTCCAACAGCCATGGATGTCTGGCTCTGTTAGGTCAGCCAACAAACAGGCAGGAAAGGCATAAAAGTTGGACAAGACAGCGAACAGGGTGAGAGTGTGTTTAATGTGGAGATTAAACTCCTTTAATGCTGGCCAGAGGTAGCGCTTTCCTCATGTTAGACTGTGGGGAGCATTTTCTGTTAATTAGCTTCAATTCTATCTGTTTAAACACGTATCCTAAAAAACTGACCAGTTCAATCAAATTACATCAGGACTCAATAAATATGATTTTGCCCATAAAATATCCTAAAACTAATTCATCTAATCTGACTGAACAGTATGATCTGAACTAAACAATGTCTCACAATGGACAGGAGAAGTCCGGTCATATTCAAAATTCAGACTTCTGAAAGTACTTTAAATATGAGATTATTACATACTGTTTAAGTGTTTTTAATTAAGAGTAATTTTCATGTGAATGTGCTTTACTGCAGGCATCCATGTTTGTCAAAGAACTCTACTGCCACCTACCGGTTAGTGACGCCACGGTGCGGCATCGCTGTTGATCAAGTCCCCGTGCAGTATCTGGTGTTTGTCACAACGCCCAGCTATTATCCAAGTCATCTTGAAAACATTCCTTCTTCCAAATGTTGGCTAAGCATACACGGGTTTTTCTCTGGCCAGAAGTTTCCGATGGCAAATCCCTCCCTCTTCAAGTTGGCGCATCCAACGCACCAACCCGGCCCTCGCGGAGGATCAGGAATCAGAAAGGTGGAATTACTAATTTTTTTCACTTTTACCCCACCCATTCCAGAAGATCCAGCTGCCATGCACGTAAGTACTGTCACTTTGCACTATAGCTCTGTGTGACTTTGGCAATGGTGAAGTCCTTCTGGAAATCTTTAATAATTGTTGTTGATTGCAGATGTGTCTAGTTCCCATTGATTTAGCTTGCAAAGCTGGGAGAATGGCGCTAGGCTTACAAGACCGCGATATCACTGCTGGAAGATGGCAGGAGGGAGGGGTTACTATATCTCCCAGACTGGCTCCCAGACTCAGTGATCACATTGAAAATTATAGTTTTTACTGATTAACGCTAAATTCATATTGGAATCACCAATTTAACGATTTTAGGCATAGATAACGGCGTGCATTGATTATTCCTCATTGACCAGACTTCTTCCTGTAAATAAAAAAATGAGCCTAACTGATAAAACTTCCTTAATTAAAATCCTCTTGAGTATAGATACTCTAAAGTCTTCCTTTTACAGCCTGCCTGATATACGCGGCCTGCAAAGTCCGTCTCAATACTCCGGGGCTAAGTGTCCTCTAGATGTTTCTAGAAAGCAGGTTTTTTTTTTATGATTGTTTCTGCAGATTTGTATTTCAGATCTCACTGAAATGTTTTAGATGGAATTTGAATGGCTTCACCGTTCAGAGAGATTTCCTCTAAGAAACACTTTATGTTTAAAGGTAAATAAAGAGGTATCAGAAAATTAGGTAGCCTGATGTTTTTCCACATCACACTGAATGCTTATAGAGAGGCTCCAATCAGGCAGGGTGGGCAGATCTGCACAGATTTTCTTCACTTCTGTCTCTAAGCTATAAACACCTTAAAACAATTTGCAGCGTTTCACTTGCACAGACTAGGAAAAAGCTATCTAAATAAAAATAAATAAAAAACACCAGCAGGTTCTATAAAGCTCAAACCAGAACAGATAGAGAATGTTCATATAATAAAAACATATTGAGATGTACGTCTAAAGAAAAGAAGGTGAGTGAAGGAAAGTTTATTCGAGTTTTTATTTCTTTTTTTCTGTTTTTTTGTGAGGCCCAAAAAGGATCACTACTTTATGTGTTTTTTTTTCTCCTCCTAAAGTTATTTTATTTCAAGAAGATGGATAAATTTCGCTCTCTGTCCCTCATTGTTTTTGTGAGGCTCAAAGAGGATCAATTCTTTATCCGTTTTCTGTCCCCCTGAACTCCTACCATGGGTACACTGCAAAAATGGTCTAAAAATGAGTGAAACATGTCTTGAATTAAGTGGATTTACCCTTAATTTGAGCAGGTAAATGAGATGGTTTGCAAACAGAATGAGCAATTTTACTCTTAAAATAAGATATTTAGATAATATGCACTTGAAATAAAACAATGCAATTGTATTTTCTAATTTTAATTGTAAATTGTCTTGTTTCATTGGCAACATGTCTCTTTTACCTCCTCAATCCAAGAACAAATGCACTTATTTTAAGAAAAAATGACTTATCTAGATTTAGATTTTTTTCCAGTGTTTCCTATTTTGCAATGTTTTCATTCATTTCTTTTTTGCACCAGACTGTCTCTCTTACCGGTACTATATACGTGACATGCGACTCCAAACTGACTCTTTCCCTTTGCGATTAACAGATTTTATTCAGCATTTTCCTCCAAAGCGGACGTGTTTTACTTTGTTACTGCGTCTCTCTTCCTGTGAGACCCATGAAATTGTTGCTGATTTGCTGCACAGTCAGTCTATATAGACTAGGGTTCTATCGCAACATTGCTTAAAATCGTGTGATCATCCCCATTGAATTTCAATGAGCGTCAAACGCCACGACCTCCTCCGACACGGTTTTCTGTCAGATCGGACGCAAAATCGGATCTGTGCATGCACTGGCCTTTACAGATTGAGCCTCTGGGTTTTCTAAGTACATCTACTGCTGCGGTCAGCCGGACATCCAGCGTCTGGCTGACATCATGCTGATGTTTCTAGTAAAGCAAACTCTGGTAATTCCAGAGGAGAACATCTCCATGTGATAGGAAGCTAATTTACCATGATGCTTCAGTGCAGCAAGTACTTCTACATTCACTCTACTGTTGTGTACTGTTGTGTGTGCGTTGGGGGGGTTGAACAGTGTGGTTTAGAAATGCTGAAATGTGAGGCAAAGTAAATGAGAAGTTTACCCACAATCACCTTCTTGATTGAGGTTGAACTAAAGAGGGGCTCCTGTTGGGGAGAGAGGAGGTTTTCCTGACGGCAGGTCCTTGACTTGCTTGTGGTGTGAAGGCATGTCAGGGACCAGCACTGCTGATGTAGCGGTTGTTAGCAGCGCTAAGGTTCACACCTAAAATGACAACAGACCTACAGAACAAAGCAGCAACATCAGACGCTCTCTGAATGCCACCATCCAAACCTAAACCAAGCGCTGCTTCTGAGGATGTAGAAAAGAGTCATTGCCAGCTGTTGCTGCCGCAGCAGAAGGCAGCACCGCCGCCGCTGCCGAGAGTTTTAAATATGGCCCTATGTTCCTTTAGTATCCAGAAAAATACCCTGCTTTTATTCTGAAAAATACTCAACAGTTCAAGCCGTGTTGTTTCTCCAGAAACCAGGATTGTGTCGGGTTGTTGTTTCCTTCCCTCTGATGGAGTAGAAATACTAGCAGTTTTTTTTATTGTAGCCAATCACAGTAATCTGCATCAGAGTCCAGCTCTAAAAAAACCTTCCTCTGAGGACACGTATTGAAGAAGTCTTTGACATCCCAGTAGGAGAGTGGATTCGATTGTGGAGCGTCACAAAAGGAGAGTATCTGAATATGATCTCACTCCTGTTTTACAGTTTCTGCTCATCATAAGGAAACAACAGGTGCCAGTTTGCATTAAGGCCAGCGTCACACTGTCTCCTGTAAGCAGAGGGCCTCCACAGCGTTACTGGGTCCCTGGGCGACTCCCCCGATCACGAAGAGGATGCTGGCCGTCTGCAGCAGAGCAGAAGAGCATCGCGCAGTGGGCATGGAGGCTACGTACTCCCAACGCCGCTTCACAGGGTTGTAGCTCTCCACTGAGCCCAGCGGGGATGGCTCATTACCTGCAAAACAAAGAAGAAAAAAACGGGCCAATAAGCCACATTCTGCTGAGGGGGAAAAAAAAAAATCAGACGTATAAATGTGACGATTAAACTCTCAGCAGATAGAACACAGCTGAGAGTTTTAAATAATTTCCTTCCTTTTTTGAACTGATGTGTTGGGTTTAAAAATGTAGGTTTGTTAAGGAAGAACTGAAATACACAGTAAGGGATTTTCAAACAACTTCCTGCAGGAGGAGAGACAGTTGCACCCAACGGCTCAAACACTCTGTCTCCCACCGGACCTCCTCTGCAGAGCGCTTTATTAACAGAACATAACACATGGTTACAAACAGAGTATTGTTCTGACAGGACAGTTGATCAGGTCATAAGACAGGATGCTCCACGACTGAATCATGAGACAGAGTGAAGCATCTCATTTCTACAATGTTTCATATGAACACACATTAATTTTCAGAGATGGGAGTTGATTTTTCTGTAACAAAGTACAAATACTTCGTTACTGTACTCAAGTATTATTTTTCACGATAACAAATTTTCTGATATTTTTACTTTACTTTATCTGCACTTATTTTTTATGGTGACTTGGGCAGACATCCATTTAAATGTAGGCAACGGCAATCACAGTTTTACTTTTTATATTTTTTAAAGTTTACTTTTAGTCTATTTTCTGTAGTGTCCAGATGAATAATGATATCAACTTAAATTGCCTAAAGAAAACGCTTCGTAGTGTTTATTACATTTTGTAAACCCGCTGACATCCCGGCCACCGGAAATGGAGCCTGTTTACACAGTTGTAGTCTTTAAGCTTCACTCTGTGTACTCCGGCGTCGAGAATCAAGAATCCACCTTTCGTATTCCATTTTTCCAGAGTTTTTAAAGGGTATTTAACAGAGGCGTTAGCACCTGCGGCGTGGGAGTACACAGAGTGAAGGCGAAAAGACTACAACTGTGTAAGCAGGCCCCATTTCCGCTTCCGGCTGGCCGGAGGATATTGACTATTCCTACAGAGCTCAATAATGGGATTTACAGAACTGAAGCGCTGCTCTTTACCCAGCAGGAACGTTTTTCTTCACGAAACTTTTTGGAACGTCATTGAACAGCTGACGACACAGTGAGTAGCATATTTAAAGAACGCTTTTAAGGTTGTTTTAAGGACATTATCGGACATGCACTATGGAAGCTGCATTCCTGAAGCTAAGCCAGGGGTGATTCTTAAATGAGCCAAATAGCAGAGACAGACCAATTGTCAAATTTTGGTGTCGATCATTCGATTTCATCCTGGACACTCCAGGAAAATGGGCTTAAAGTGTTAAAAACCAGAATTCTCCTTTATGTAAATTTACAAGCCTGTACTTTGTTACTTTTTACTTGAGTAAAAGAAGTGATTGTCTCAGTACTTCCACTTTTACCAGTATATTTTTAACACAAGTGATCTGTACTTTTACTCAAGTACTTGGAAAGTGAGTACTTTTGCCATCTCTGTTAATTTTATAATCATTGAATAAACCTAACATGATGCTTGTCCTCACATCAGCTTTTTATTCTTTGTTTAAAAAATTTATGTGTCTCATGATGTTTAATGAAAAATATGTTTTTTTCTGATTTCTGACCTCAAGGGCAGGGTTGGAAGAAGAACAAAGACGTTTAATCAAAATTGTCACAAACCTAAAAAGCATTTTACCCGCAACATGATGCCAACCAGTGAAAGAAGGGCTTCTCATCAGAAGGTGAAGGTTTCATGAGCTACAATTTTTAGTCATGCTATATGTAATAGTCTTAGTCAGTTTTAGTTGATTAAAATTTACAAAAGTTTTAGTCTAGTTTTAGTCAGTGAACTTTTACAATTCGTATAATAATAAGATCTTTACCAGACTGACAGTTCTACAATCTATAATAGCCGGGTATAGAATGCTGCCGTGCAGTTCATCATCGATGTTTGGCAGAAAACTTTGATTTATGGAATTCAAATAAACTTTTTTAAGGATTAATGCTCTACTTTATAAAAAAAGCGTCTCACAAAAGTTGTGAAAATAGCAGATCTAGTTTAACATCATATTGGTTAATTTAGCAGACAGACAAGCTAACAAAATGTACTATAAAGGAATGGTTTTAAACATACAAGCAAACATTTTCTGATATACTATGAATTATGCATTACACACAGATCAATAAAATCTTCATTGCTCCAAAAAAGCAAAGAACAAAAACATTCTTCTTTCTACTTTATTCCTTCAATTGACCCATTGGTTACTGCTGCTCAGAGGTCAAAGTAGATTTAAATTCACTGGATTTTGGTATAAAAAAAATATAGAAAGAACCTACATAACTGACTTGTAATGCCATGGCAATCCAGACCTTAATTGAAAGAATATGCTAACTAAAATGTTAAAATACTTAAAGGAAACATAGAAAATGTTTTAATGATAATTCAAGGAAACATTTAAATATATAGAAATAAGATGACAATGAAAGAGAAATATTCAAAGATCTTTGTACCTTTTCCCCTGGGTCATTAACCAAAAATAAAAAGTATGTAATGAAATACTTGCTTTGGAGTTATAATTTAGGGATTCCTTTTGTCTCATGATTTGTGATAATCACAGACTTATGTTGCCTTACAGAAACATGGCTGCAGCAAGAGGATTATGTGAGCATAAATGAGGCAACTCCCTTCAAGCTATTTAAATTTTCACATACCCAGAAGTTCTGGCGAGGAGGAGGAGTAGCAACAATCTTTCAGTCTGACTTACTGATTACTCCCAAGGCAGTTAATACTCTACAACTACATTTGAACATTTAATTTCCCTCATCCAAATTTCAAAGCAAGAGAAAACCTCTTCTTTTTGTAACTTTGTATCGTATCGTCCACCAGGTCCTTACTCTGAATTTTTAGATGAGTTGTCAGAGTTCCTTTTCTGATTTGGTATTAAATACTGACAGGGTCATCGCATAGTGAGAGATTTTAACATCCATGCTAAATACTGAAGGCGAGTAGTTTAAAGGAATAGGTACACCCAAAACATGCATTAGCTCATTTTTCTACTGCTCTCATGCCGGCGTTTTGACTCACCTGGAGGCATGCTGCGAACGCCGACACCAGCACGGGCTCAGCGTTCATGATAGTCTCAAATGCCAGTCTTTTTGATATCTATGCATCTGGAATCTGGGAGGCTTCTTGCTGTCTGCTGACATTCAAATAATGGAGGTCTATGGCGCCCGAGACAGAAAGGTCCATAAAAGTCCACAAAAAACTTGTCAATATTCCTCCATACTGCTCGTCCAATGTAATCCAAGTGTCCTGAGTGGGTAGCATCCAGAATTTACTTGAAACGAAGTCATTTAGAACGTTTTAGAGCCTAAACAGTAGTGTATAGGATTTTCTAATAAGCGCCCATCATGGCGGCTCCGCGATTCTACTACTGAGCCCGGCAGACCAAACCAAGCGCATTCAGCTGCGACAAAAGAACTCATGCTCTTCCTCAACACTGAAGTCCTCAGACATTTTTCTTTCGTTGTTTCTTTCTTTGCACAGGTAAACAGCACATTTCTTCTTCTACACGCTTGCATTGCTCGGCAGACCAGGCGCTGAATCGCACTTTCTTCGGTTTGGTCTGCGGCTTCCGTAGAACTTTTTTGTTAGTTTTTGTCCTTAGGAAATCCTATACACTACTGCTTTATGCTCTAAAAACATTCTAAAGGACTTTGTTTCACGAAGTAAATTCTGGATGCTACCCACTCAGAACACTTGAGAATACATTGGGACGAGCAGTATGGAGGAATATTGACATCGTTTTTGTGGACTTTATGGACCTTTCTGCCTCGGGCGCCATAGACCTCCATTATTTGAATGTCAGCAGACAGCAAGAAGCCTCCCCAGATCTCCAGATGCATTTAAGATATCAAAAAAAAGTACTCCAGAGTGTTGTTCAGCATGGAGGTGAGTAGAAAATGAAGGCTAATCATGTTTTGGGTGTACTATTCCTTTAAGAGCAGCCTTTAATGCTATCTTAGACACTATTGGTTATGTTCAAAATGTGAATAGTCCCACACATTCTCATCTTCATACTTTGGATCTTGTGCTTTGACATACGGCATAGAATGTGAAGAAATAACAGTATTTCCTCACAACCCTGTCCTCTCTGACCACTTTCTAATAACCTTCAGGATTACTTTAACAGAGTTCTCCTCCCCCAAAAAAGGTTACATTTTAGTAGATCATTATCAGATAGTGCAGTTATACATTTTAAAGAATCTGCTTTACTTTCTCTCTCCTCTGTGTTGCTGAGCAGTGCTGCAGAGTGCAAAACTTATTCCCCTTCACGGGTTGATGATTTTGTTGATGGGGTTACTAGTTCTCTGCGTATTGCCTTAGACAACGCAGCTCCTTTGAAAAAGAAAACTGGATAATATTTAGTCAACGCCCCTTTTTCCCGTGATGATGACCAGACGAAAACGCACAAAAATTGTTTCCAGAAAATAAAAATATGATGGAAGACAGACGAAATTTACGATCCATTGACGAATGGACATTAATAAATGTAATTGTTTATAATGAATTTGTAATTGTTAATATAAGTGTTTCTTGAGCTTCATAGAAGACTACCACATTGTTGCCCTGCTCATCCCTACACGGCGCCTGTCCCACAGTCCCTCGTGCCGCTCAGTCAGTAGCAGCAGAGGGCTTATACTCATAGCTCAACTTCGCAGTCATTGCGGATACCGGTGTGCGGTTTGTTAAACAACGCCTGGATGTATGGAGCCATTTCGTTTACAACACGAAGGAAAACACCTGAGGCAGGACGCCACCAGAGTCTGCAGCTTCAACATGGCAGGGAAGAACACAGCGAATCTCTAGCGACTTCGGAGGTGCCTACAGCTGACATATGGACGAAGGTAATGAACGGGTGGGCCTGTAGTAGTAGGAACGGGGGTATGCATGTGGCTGTGTGTGTGAGCCTTCCTGTGCCTGTATCTGTCTGTCTCTCTGTCATAGAAGAAAGATGTTCAACTAATAAACTGGATATTAATCGTTTAAATTTCTTCCTCCCAACTAGATACCTGACACAGTGACACCACAGCCAAATCAGAGGTTGGGGAAGGAAGGGAAGTCTGTTGCAGAGATGCACCCCCACCCCTCACGCCAAAGAGCAGAAAGCCCTGCAGAACTCAGTGGAAAAGTGGATTGGGCGTTCTGGCCTCACTGCAGGGACCATTGAGGATGAAGACTTTGTGGATATGATGAAACAAGCCGACAAAAGGTTCAATGTTTGCAGAGGGATATATGTTAAAAAGAGAATCAGTGTGTGAAGTTCTATTCTGCACAGTGTTATATAAATAAAACAGAGAAAAAGAGAAGCAGTGTGTGAAAATTTTTTATTCTGTACAGTGTGATATGTTAAAAAAAAACAGTGTGTGCAGAAGTTCTATTATTACAGTGATGACTAAAATGACTAAAATTTGACTAGGACTTAAATTGATTTTCGTCATTCAGATTAAGACTAAAACTAAATCCGGAAGGCAATGAATAAATATGACTAAGACTAAAATAAATTTTTGTCATTGTGACTGACTAAGACTAAATTTTAAAAAGCTGATGAAATAAACACTGCCGAAGACACAGATGTCCATCTGTGGGGACCCAACTCAATGGGAAAGAAGTTACTCTGATTTCTTATTTCAACCGTTTTTATTATATTAGCTGCGACATATGAATTAAGATGCTATGACCAAAAAAATTTGATGACAGATGACCCGTTGATATATGAATGGCGGGTAGGTGTTTAGGCTGGCGTGAGAACTAACTGGCCTGCAGAAGAGACTTAGGGGGGAAAAACACAATTTAAGACAGGTTTTTAGAAATAGAACATGTTATAACTTTGGGACAATATGGTCTGATAAAGAATACATTTATATACATGTTTAGTTTTTTTTCTAAATACAGAAATTTTCTAACTTTTGGGACAATATGGTCTGATAAAGAATACATTTATATACATGTTTAGGCCAGAATGATTTGAAATTTATATATGACTTCCCTACGACTGTAAATCTCTAGTTCCAGTGGGGAGAAATGGGCACTTCCTGTTGCCTGTTGTCATGGTGACATGTTAAATCGGGGCTCCACTGATAATGGCTTTTCATCCTTGTTATGCACGTGTTAAACTCTGAGTGGATCTACTCAGAGTTGATTAAACTAACTAATAGCAGCTTTTATGAAACTGAAAACTCAGCGTTTCGAACCTTAGGCTAGATCAATTTAGAGATGAAGATTTGAGTCTGAGTTTGTTAAACCTGCTTATTAAAATGGACCCCTAGTAAAATATTTCCTTTTTGTTGTTCGCATAAAACTACTGCAGAACAACATGATTAGCTTTAAGAGGGGCAGAGAGTTTATGAAGGAAGATCTGCTGCTGAGCAGGTTAGCTCTGGAATGGTCTTACTATGCTAACAGATTTAGAGGTTGAGGAAACTATTTTTCCCTAATTTCAGGTTTGAAAAAAGGTTTTCAGTAAACCTGGTTGGTGAAACGGGGCTCCGAGTTGAAAAACACTAATCTAGATCTAGATCTAGGTCAGAATGAAGACCTTAAAAATCGGACTTTGACGCATTTCAAGGATTCCTTATTTCCACTATGATCAATATTAACTAATATCCACCAGTTTTCAGTTCAAAGTGAGATCCAAATATGAAATCACAAAATAGTCAGGAAAACTTTATAGCGACTCCCCTCACTTTTAGTTTTTTTTTATTTCTATTGAATCAGGTTTAAAAAGAAGGATACAGATTAAGACTCTGGTAGAAGATGAGCTGCCAGCTGTCAGGACGCACCATTGGCAGGAAAACATCTTCAGATTTGCAGAATACAAATGTTGCCACAAGATATTTTTACCTTAAAAGAAAGGAGGAGCAAGAAGGCTCTTGGAAGGCAGCCTAGCTATTGTCACTAAAGACAAAAAGAACCAGGAGCAGAGAAAAGCTGACAAGTAATTGGCAGCAAAGGTTGTTTTGATGCCTTGTGAGAACATAGCCTGNTGTCCCTCCGTCGTCGGACTAAACTCGCCCCCACTTCCTCGCCGCCTCGGCCGTATCTAGACCCACAGCGTGTAGCACAGACCACGCTTCAATATTGAGCATAATTTAAAAATGTCTGTGTCAAGCTCACTGCAACACACTGCTGTAAGAGTATAACCAGGAAGCGCGGTAGGAGGGCAAAATAGGTTTAGCGCCACCGCAGCACGGGAGGGAGAATTACGCCCAGGAGCAAATGAATAAAAATAGACCGGAGGAAAAAAAAAACATGAATCGATTCTCTTACGGACGTGTCGATGCATCGGATCGTCGGCTTTTGGATCAATGCATTGATACAAAACGATTATTATTTACACCCCTATTATTTACCTGCTCAAATTAAGGGTAAATACACTTGATTTAAGACATTTTTACTTAATTTCAGATCATTTTTGCAGTGTGTTCTGTTGGGCAGCAGGGATACTCGGAATCCAGGCTAAAAATCTTCTTTCCTTCCTACGGCTCGAGTCACATGGTGAATGCAATCAAAAGCATAAGCAATGTGATTTAGACACTTGAGTGTCCATTCAGATTAATTTTCTATCAAACCAAATGATTTAAATATTTTATGGCTCTGATGGAGGCTGCTCAGTTGCCTTACAGCAAGAATGTTCTGGGTTTGATTCCGAGCCTGGGGTCTTTCTGCATGGAGTTAGCATGTTCTCCCTGAGCATCCGTGGGTTCTCTCCGGGTACTCTGGCTTCCTCCCACAGTCAGAAACATGGCTGTTAGGTTAATTGGCTTCTCTAAATGCTCCTCAGGTGTGAGTGTGAGTGAACGGTTGTTTCTCTCTGTGTTGCCCTGTGATAAACTGGCAACCTGACCAGAGTGGACCCCGCCTCTCCCCCGTAGACAGCTGGAGATAGACACCAGCACCCCTTCAGATCCCAGCTGGGATAAAGTATGATGGAAAATAGATGGACAGATGGCTGTGATGTAATGCTGGAATATCCAATGTATTCATTTGCAAGCTGAAGCACCAACCCTTATTGTTTTTGTTTAAATTTTTTCACATTTGCATTAATTACTGATGATGTCTTGTGAATTAAGTTAGTTTGGTTGACCATTTCATTTCCACTATAAGGTTATGGAACAGTTTTATTTGTTTTATTGACTCCTTGTATCATGTTTTTTGTATACTTCTATTCTGCTTTTATTTTTCTTCCATTTTCTTGTTTAAATCATGTAAAGAATTTCAAATTGTCTTTTCACTAAATTTTTCTGTATAAATAAAGTCGCCTTGCCAACGTACTGGTAACTATTTTCAAGATAACTCCCTAGACATGCGCGGCCTCTAAAGCCATACTTCTGCAGTTAGTCTGACGACAGGCTATGAGTTTTAAAATCACCCCCACAGTGTATTTCTTCCTATCTATACACTGCAAAAAAGGAAAATCTATACAAGTGTAATAAACTTACATTCAGCATTTTGGTCTTATTTCACTTGTTTTTCAATGTATTTTCTTAGTAAGACTAAATTTTGTTAAGATTATTTTACTTGTTTTAAGAAAATTCTTTTTTTTCATCCTAACTAGATAATGAAACTAATTCTGAGCAGCTTTTTTCTTAAAACAGCACACATTGCGGACTGAGTTGCGTTTAACATTTAGACTGTGAGCACGCCGGCTACCATTCATTCATCCTGTCCGCTGAACTGCTGCTAGTTTTGCTCACATGCCTGGAAGATGTCTAGTGCTGCTACCACAGATGATCTCGCTCTCCAAATGGAATTGAACAATTCAGATTAGCTAGAATGAATAGAAGGGGTAGAGCTACATCACCATCTCTTCATTGTTTGGCCTGTGCAGCCCTCAGCTTTGTGAGGTTTTTTTTGGCGGGTATTTCGCTTAATTCTGTGACATTTCTGCTAAAATATTAATAAAAAAAAGTTTTAAAGTTTTGGTCAAGTGTGTTTTTCCCATACATTCACTACACCTAAATAATGAAATTAATTCTAGCTAAGAAAAACAGACTTAGATTTCCTAAAAGCGCGCGCCTGCGAGTTCACGAGTCTACGGAAACCGCGGCAGACCAAACCGGATGAAAGTGCGCATTCAGCGTCTGCTCTGCCGATAATGCAAGCGTAGAAGAAGAAATGTGCTGTTTACCTGTGCAAAGAAAGAAACAACGAAAGAAAAATGTCTGAGGACTTCAGTGTTGAGGAAGAGCATGAGTTCTTTGCCGAGCTGAATGCGCACTTTCATCTGGTTTGGTCTGCCGGTTTACGTAGCGTCGTGAACTCGCAGGCGCGCGCTTTCAGGAAATCCTATACACTACTGTTTATGCTCTAAAAACATTCTAAATGACTTTGTTTCGAGTAAATTCTGGATGCTACCCACTCAGGACACTTGGAATACATTGGACGAGTAGTATGGAGGAATATTGACACGTTTTTTGTGGACTTTTATGGACCTTTCTGCCTCGGGCGCCATAGACCTCCATTATTTGAATGTCAGCAGACAGCAAGAAGCCTCCCAGATCTCCAGATGCATTTGAGATATCAAAAAAGTACTCCAGAGTGTTGTTCAGCATGGGGGTGAGTAGAAAATGAAGGCTAATCATGTTTTGGGTGTACTATTCCTTTAAACAGCAACATGTTATGAATAAACCTTGAGAGAGAATCTGGTTTTTAACCCCTTATTCAGGTATTGTGTGGCCTTTCAGGTGAAGCAGACTGAGTGAAAACTTTTTTTCAGTGAGTAAATCGCATAAATCATTACATGAAATAAGAGAAATTTGTTTTCCAACAACAGTGGTAAATAACAATCCATGAAAACCATTTAAAAAAACCTTACAAGTACCAAAATAATCATAATATAATAGTCAAAAAGTTTCAATTCAGACTAATTGTGCAGCCATGATGGATACACAGTCTGACAGCATCATACGATCATCAAGATCATGGGTTTGAAACAGCCTGAGGTCTTTCTGTGTTTTTCTTTTTGAGAAGTTGTTACCTATTTTATGTTGGTGTTTAATAGATATTGAAATTAGATACACTTTAGTAATAAAATCTGACTAAATTCATATAAACCAAATTGAGCGCAAATTATTCGTTTGATTTTTTTGGGAAAATCTCGAGGTTGTTTTTTTTTTACAATGTATGAGGCTGTTCCTTTAAGAGTTTAGCATTTTAAAAAGCATGTTTGGTCACAGCAGTAGTTGAATTTTCCTTTTGCAGAATACCTGATGCCAGAGGAAAGAGGGCAACCTATAGGTGAGACACTGGGATGGATTCTCAGATGCAGCAATTCTCAGTTTTTCCATCACTTCAAGGGCGTTCTTGTACTTGCATTAGTAGCCTAGTCAGGCCAGCTTTGGCTGATCTAAAGAATTGACGGGTGGGGGCACATCATTCAGTTACAATCTTCATTCTGTACGTGGCGAAGATTTGGGAAATGAATGGGAGCAGTGTCCTTCAGCTGAGAACAAAGTGTAATATTTTGATAAGGCAGGAGCCATGGATGTCTCCTCATCTGCAATCATGTATGATGGAAAATATGATGATGTTGCAGACTGAAGTATAAAATGTTTTTCTGCCTGTTTATTGGGGCCACTTACCGAGAAGTGAGCCCGGTTGGTAAGCAGCTGCCTTCTGTAACTCTAAACAACTTCTCTGATCTGAATAAGATTATTAGAATTTCTGTCCATCATGGTTATTTAATGCATATAAGTTATAAAGTGTGATTTAAAGAGTTTTTCCTGAGTGATCTCTTTTTAGGAAAACTAACCGGAGAGAGAAAGCTCCAAGGCGTAGCCACAGAGGATGTCTTTAACTACACACTTGTAGAAAATCTAAATCTAGAGAGGTCATTTTTTTTCTTAGCTTTATGTCGTTTTTTCTCTTAATTGAGGAGGTAAATGAGACACTTTGCCAATGGAACAAGACAATATACATTTAAAATAAGAAAAAATACTGCTTGGTTGTCTTATTTTAAGTGTATATTATCTAATTCCCTTATTTTAAGAGTAAAAATCCTCATTCCATTGGCAAATCATCTTAATTTCCTGCTCAAATTATGGGTAAATACCCTTTATTTAAGACATTTTGTCTTATTTTAGATTGTTTTTTGCAGTGTAGTTTTAGTTGCATTTTCAGTTTCTCTGTCTTTTTAAAGCAAAAGGTTTAATATTCCTCTTGGACCTGCAAAACTTTAATTTGCAGCTTAAGTCTCTGCAATGCTTGAACATCACCCTCTAATCACCCATGTGAAAAGCAAAGTAAGGCCCCATTTTCACAAACATACTTTTCATTCCTTTGGTCTAATATGAGCCCTGAGACGATCAGCTGAACTGGGATCCTTTTGTGGGTCGAACCAAATAGAGTGGAGACATTTTGGGGATAAAGCCCATAGAAGGGTGAGGGAACTTACAATGCATAAACAGTTATGAAACATAATAACCTTCACAGCTGGGAGCTTAGGATAACCTGACTGCCTGTCATGGAAACAGAGAATCACGGTAAGAAATATTAAATTTCTCTGGAGGTTTGTGGTACTAACCCTGTGCTGCATAGTTGATGAACTAAAACCTGCCAACATAGCTTTATTTGTCTCTGCTCTGCCTGCTTAGTGTGTTTTCGCCCCTATTATTACAGTTGATTGTTTCGCTGTTTGCCGGTCGGTAGAGCCCAGCTTGTACACTGCAAAAAATCTAAATCTAGATAAGTCATTTTTTCTTAAAATAAGTGCATTTGTTCTTGGATTGAAGAGGTGAAAAAGAGACATTTTGCCAATGGAACAAGACAATTTATACTTAAAAATAAGAAAACACAATTGCATTGTCTTATTTTAAGTGCATATTATCTAATTATCTTATTTTAAGTGTAAAATTACTCATTCCGTTGGCAAACTATCTCTCATTTACCTGCTCAAATTAAGGGTGAATACACTTAATTTAAGAAATTTTAACTTATTTCTAGATCGTTTTTGCAGTGTAGGCACTTATATTAAAAATCAGTAGGAGGAGCTTCATCAGGCTTTAGTCGAGCTGTCCAATGGACCACTAGCTTGCCAGACTCAAAAGTTTTCTCTTTACATGCAATAATCTCAACAGCGATCCATATTGCACTGCAAAAAATTTAAATCTAAATGAGTCATTTTTCTTAAAATAAGTGCATTTAACCCGATTTGAGGAGGAAAATGAGACACTTTGCCAATGAAAAAAGACAATTTACATTTGAAATAAGAAAAATCAATTGCATTGTCTTATTTCAAGTGCATATTATCTAATTGACTTATTTTTAAGTGTAAAAATACTCATTCCATTGGCAAACTATCTTATTTACTAGGGGTGTAAATCACATCCATCATGGCGATTCGATTCAGTATTCGATTTTCTGACCTAACGATTAGATTATTTTTGATTCTCAAAGGGAATACACCCCATTCGATTGATTCGATTAATCCTGATTAAGCGCACGGTTACTTTTTTCCTTTATTATTTTTTTTTACACCTTACAGGCTAAACAAAGTTTCAAGTTTGAAATAAATCAATGAAAGCTGTAATATCATTATGCATTTTCTTTAGAAACAACAGCAAATAACAGAGAAGTAGAAAAGTTGCATCAAAAAATACTGCAAGAATATCAGTGTAATGAGTTCAATGCAATACCTCGGCTCCAGAGAAACTGTCCAACATATATTTTTAGAATGTGAATGCCAATAAATATACTCAGGAAAAGAGAGATGTTGAGTAGAGAGTTAGACAAGGAATAAAATAAACTAGATATAAGGGAATTGTTTCAAAGGTCATCTGGGGATGTAGTTTTTGGGAGTATTTTTAATTTTCTAAGAAAGAACAGGTATTTTAGGGAGAATATAATAGTTTGTCTGGTCCATACTCCATTCTGGAAGGTGGCGGTAATGCACCTATAAGTTGTTTGCCAACCGCCATTAAAAAAGAAGAAGAAAAGGCTCCAGAGTGTCAGAGCGTCACACGCCCCCTGAGAGACAGCTCCGCTGCTCCTCTCCCAGATTGTAGCTGACCGCAAACAGTGCAGCAGACAGGAGGCCGGCTTGTTTTGTTTTTATGACGAAATTGCGGGAAAACAACTTCGTGAAGTTTTGACCAGCTAGAAGAAGCGAAGTCACGCGAAACGCTGGGAGCCTTTTCCACCTGGATCTCCGCTCTTTTTGGCCCTCATGTCCCTCCGTCGTCTGACTAAACTGCGTCCCACTTCCTCACCGCCTCGGCCATATCTAGACCCACAGTGTGTAGCTCATGTCTGTGTCAAGCTTACTGCAACACACCTGCTGTAAGAGTATAACCAGGAAGCGCGGTAGGAGGGCAAAATAGGTTTAAGCGGCACCGCGCCAGCGCGGGAGGGAGAATTACGCCCAGGAGCAAATGGATAAAAATAGACCGGAGGAAAAAAAAACATGAATCGATTATCTTGCGGACGTGTCGATGCATCGAATCGTCGGCTTTTGGATCGATGCATCGATACAAAAGCGATTATTATTTACACCCTTTAAATGAACTGGTATCAAGTACATTTGACTTGCTTTTTAAGCCTGTTGTATGCTTGTTTTGAGCAATAATTGGTTAGAGGTTGTTTAATTCTAAGCAATAATGACTAATAAATTAGAATAAATTCCTTAAAATAAGAGAAAAAAATCTTAACAAGTAAAAGATGAAATAGACTTTTCTACTTGATTTACGTTTTTTTGGATGCTTACTACTTGGATATTATGTTCTTGTTTTAAGAAATCTTACCAGGTCTCATTTGCTTGCTGCACTGGCAGATTAGTTTGCTCAAAATAAGTAATTATTCACTTAAAACACTATATTTTGTTCTTATTTTTTAGAAGGCATTTTTTGTTGTGTTGCATTAGCAATATGTTTAACCAAGTTCATTATGGACATTGAAGTGGACTGACCTGCTCTGAAACAGTTCGTCAGATAAATTATATATTTTCTAGTAATTTATATTGTTTTTTACAAATATTTTTCTAATATTGTTGAAAATTGAGTTAATACTGAAACTGGCCTATTTGGATGCTCCAGTTTCAAATGAAAGTAAAGAATTTAGTGGTTTAACTATTTCATAGATTATATTTTACTTTACAAAATGTCAAAATCCATCCAATCATAGATATTTGGTTCTTTGCACCACAAAGTCAATAATTTCATTTTTGTTGACATCCAATGCAATCCAATGTCTTTTTATATACTGATTTTGAGGCTTTAGGCTTCTTCTTGCTAAGTTATATCAAACAATTCTAGCTAAACATGCTTCCTACACTGCAAAAATGATCTCAAAATGAGTAGAAATGTCTTAAATTAAGGCTATTTACCCTTAATTTGAGCAGGTAAATAAGATGATTTGCTAATGGAATTAGTATTTTTACTCTTAAAATAAGGTATCTAGATCAAATGCACTTGAAATAAGACAATGCAATTGTTTTTCTTATTTTAAGTATAAATTGTCTTGTTCCATTAGCAAAGTGTCTCACTTAAATCCTTAATTCAAGAAAAAATGCACTTATTATAAGAAGAAATGACTCATTTAGGTTTCATTTCTGACATTCACTGTCCTTATAATGTCTCATCTCATCTTCTTTTTTCATCTAATTTTTCTGCTCCTTTCTCATTTAGCGGCTATGTGCAGGTTTATTATACATCAGGCAGACCTAAGTTGTTGCTGTTTCCATGGAGACCCACATTACTGCGAGTTAGTCTGGTTAGGGTGTGTGGATGTGTCTGTCAAAGTAAGACCATGGTAATAATTTTGTTGGGAGAACAAAGTGGTATTTTCAAAGTAAACCAGATTTCTGCAGCTTCATCTTTTTTATCATTTGTATGAAGATCCCCCCCCCTCTCCTCAGAAACACCTTGTTACAAGATGAACAAAGAATTTCCTATTTCACTTTGATTCTCCACCCACAGACGTCATTTCATTTCAACCATCAGTTCTCATTCCTTTCACCTTTCTTTCTCCGTGTTCCTCGCTGCATCACATCTTGCTTTTTGTTATGCTTTAAACCTTCATTGTATTGCTGCATCATCTTTAACTCCTCTCTTACTTTGCGATTTCTAACTCATCTCAGCCAGCTGCCTCCTCTTTCATTTCCTGCAATTATTCTTCTTTTATCCTAATTCTCTACTTCTTTTCTGCTTTGTGCTTTTCACACAATTGTCCTTTTGTCCGTCGCCCTTTCTAAAATCCAGCCACAGATTCATTTTTTTTCCCTTCTTTTGTTCTTTGCTTTCTCTCTAAATACCATTACGGAGCCAACCCACTTACACACCAGCAAAAAAATAAACAAAAACCATAAAAAAACAACAAGTTACCACAGCAAAACTGATATTCAGTTGCATTATAAATAACTTTAACTTAGGTTTTTGAGGTAATCTTTTTCCGTCTACAAGAATTTGGTTTGAGTTCTACATATTGATGTCTCTATTTCATTACTACTTTTAAACAGTGTCCACGAAAAATGTAACTGCATTATTGCACATAAAGATTTTGATCCGCTCCCCCCCAAAAAAGAGTATGCACATATTTTTTATTGAAAAAGTGCAATGTTTTAATCTAAAGCTGCAAAACCTGTGCTCATTGTGTCTTTATTTTTTGCATCCTTAAAGCTGTAAAGTTTACGGTCAACTGTCAACATCTTTTGACTAAACAAAGTACACAAGTACACCCCAGTTAGCCTGAACTGATAGTTTAAAGGTGTTGAGCAGGAATTTCGCGAGTTTTTTTAAAACAGTCAGGTACCGGTCCGTGGGCCACGGTACCGGGCCACACAGAAAAAAAAATATATATATAATTTATCAACGATCAGAGTCTAAGTGATGTTTTATTTTGAGAAATATAAAAAAAATTGGGGTATTCTCTCCCAATTACATCAGTTGGCGCATCTGTGCCTCTTGACGCATCCTATTTCCTGCGGTTAGAGCGACCAAAACAAAGCTACGGAGCAGACTGGACATCAGGAGCACACTTCGTGTCATTGTATCCGGTTACACCTAGATGGGACCAGCTTGTTTTGGAGAAACAAGCTCAGGGACTCCCACTAATTCAACATAATGGTCACTTTTATTTTTATGCTGTTCTTTTTTGATTTTATGCCAGTCGGATCATTTTATTTGATCATATTTACCCCCCACACTTTAAAGGCCGGTCCGTGAAAAATATTGTCTGACATATAACCCGGTCCGTGCTTTAAAAAAGGTTGAGGACACGCTGTTTTAAAAGACCTGCCCTCTCCATGGCGTGCAAGCATACACTAACCCCTAAATCCATCAATCCCTATATAGGGACTTTATACACTTGGAAAAATGGAAATCTAGAAAAATAATTTTTCTTTAAATAAGTGCATTTGTGCTTGGATTGATGAGGTAAAAGACACACTTTGCCAATAGAACAAGGCAATTTACACTTAAAATAAGAAAACACGAATTGCATTGTGTCTTATTTCAAGTGCATATTATCTAATTATCTTATTTTAAAAAGTCAAAATACTAATTCCATTGGCAAACTATCTCATTTACCTACTCAAATTTGAGGGTAAAATACATTTAATTTAAGAAATTTCTAGTTATATCTGGAGCGTTTTTCCAGTGTAGTGGACTTTATAGTGAACTTCTAGGTTAACTGAGCGTTTGCACAGATGATGATCGCTACGTTTGGCTCCCCGTTGGTAACGTAACCTCTCCTCTCCTGCGCCATCTTTTTTATTAATGGCTGCTGTCAGGTAGCGACAGCCGACCACTGTGGCAGCAAACCCCATCATGTTTTACATGAGACAAAACATTACAGGATACATCTGCCTCTTGTGAGGCATTTCTTTTCTTCTCATATACACTTCGTAGACACTTTTTCTCTTTTGACTCTCGGCCATTTTGAAAGAACCACAGTGACAAATGTGAGCTTCAATGACTGTATCTGAAACCGTAGCTCTACACAGATATATGCCTGAGAAATGCAGCATGCGTTGAATAACATAGCTGAGGAGACGAGCATGTGGGGCGGCCTAACCTGGTGCATGTCATGATCGCAGCCCCGGTAGCTGATCTAATAACTCACTTCATTCACCTGCCATTCCCTCCCGGCGCTCTAATTATCATTCATCTTATCCACCTGTTCAGTCTGCTTTATATATGGTTCAGCCTAGCTATCAAAGCCAGATCATTATCCCTAGTTTTTTGTGTTAGTTATTCATGTTTGTTTGTTTTTGAGTTTAGTTAAGTCCATGGTTCATGTCCCTGCTCTCATAGCATAGGACAGATGGACCCAGTATTCAGGTGAGGCTGACAGTGGGAAGTTTCAGAATGTTTAATGATAACAAATGATATAAAAACAGTATATGAACAGAACACAGGCTTCTGTTGATCAGTGGACCTGCAAATGCTGGAGGGGAGCATCATCCATCACTGGCACTCTGCTGGAGGGAGAAACACAGGAATGTGGCCATGATAATCTGACAGAAGATGATTATCCATGTGAGTCACTTACCTGGTTTAAGAGTTCGGTCTATCCTCCGGGTGAGGCAGGATAAGCCGTCAAGAGTGTCCCTGATAAAGCAACCCCAGTGAGCAGCAGGAGACCAATCCAGGTCAGGGAAACAGTTCAGAACAGGACAGTTCTGTTATCCAGGAGTCTGTAGCCCGGTCAGGAGCTTCAGACTGCTGCTTCAAAATAGTTGTAGGTCTTCGTCAGACAGAAGCACCGTGGAAAGTGACCAGGATCCAGCACCTGCTCAATCCTAGACTTCCTGAACTGGGAGCATCTCTGAATAACTAGTCGACACAGGGACAGCACCACTGGTGTTAAGCTTTCCATAATGCAGACATCCCAAGTCTCCAGGAAGTCCTTGGAGTCTCCCTGATATCGATAGTTGTTCACGGATGCCCGCGAGTCAGATAAATAATCCCGGATTTTAGACTATGCAAGGTTTTAATGCAAGTAAGAGAGTGCAGGCAATACAATAATTTGTGCACCATGTGCGGATTAGAACTACTTCAACTGCACAGACAACAAGAGAGAGTGGGGTGTGTTGGGAGGAGGTTGCTTGTGAAACCTGTGCGTATCTGTATATGAGTGTTCCAGGCAACTGGTTGTCAGAGAGCACACTGATTGGTTTATTCAGAAAAATAAGCCAATAAGTTTCTGTTTACTCTCCGAACAGTCACCTAGTTACCACTCAAAGCTGTGCATCTTGTGAAATGGCAGAGGTTGAATCCTAAAGTAAAAAACAAAAGATTGGTGGGTTCGATAAGCATCTCCCTGAAATTTCTTGAAACTCCCTGAGTTTTTTAAAGCTTGGGATGTCTGATAAGGTACAGGCAGCCTGGTTCCTCGCTCTGTAACATTCAGGTCTTACATGCTGAGATGAAACCAGCAATCACCAGTGAGGAGCTCCTTCTATTGTATGATGCAATGTGATAGGAGCAACAGCAACCTGTTAGCAACCACGTGATATGCTAGCAATATGTCGGGAGAGCAACTACACACGAATGTAGAGACTTTGTCACTACTCTCATATTTGGTGTGAAACACTATTAGTCTTTTTGGTAGGAGGACAATCAGACCTTAACATGTCAGTAAATAGAAAAGACAGAGGATGACCAGAGATACTGACCTAGACCACCAGCTACGATGACTCTTCCTCCAAGGCAACCCGCCACAAAATCCGCCCTTTTTTCCCTCATCCTGGATGTTCGGCTGGGCTTGATCCAAACACCTGCCAAAGGAGGGAGAGCATGAAATGGGTCCACTCACCTTGAACTGTTCAAAAATAATAAATCTGAAGGTGTTTGTCACACAATCCTTGGTTCCTTGTTTCTGCATATTTGCTCCCTTAAAGCAGTGCTGTGTCATTTTAGCCACCTTTGGTCAATGTGACTTTCAGCTTTAGCCTAGCTGAAGGCCATTGGAAGTACTGTCCTAAATGACCCAATCTCTCTGGTTCTGGTTCTGATAGCAAACTTTGGATCAGCAGACAGAGAAGCCATGGAGTTGCAAAGACAAGCCCATATTCATCCCACTAGGATTTATTCTACAGTAGTGGGATGTCTGCTGGGCCGGACCAGGCATTCGAACTGAGCTATCAGCTCCGGGGCTGGTCTGGGGAACCCTGGCGGACGGGGGCAGCGAGCCAGCCGGGGACGAAGTGACCTGCCCCCGTTTGCCGGGGTTCCCAGACCAACCCTGGAGCTGACGGCTCGGCTCGATTGCCCCGGTGTGCTTTGACTATGTGCTGCACTGTAGTTGACCAAAATCCCGCAAGATTTTGAAATTCCCCCGGACATTTTTTTAGGTATGAAAAGTAGCACACAATCAGCGAACAACTCATCTAAATATTCATGATCAAACCATAAAAGGAAGAAAACCTGCCGTTTCATTCTAACCAGGCTGCATTAGGGCTCATAGAACAGCAAATAGGCCATTTTCAGCCCAACCAATGTTACACACCCTATTCATAGACCTTAAAGATATACTATGCAACCGGTGTTGATTTTCCAGCGAGGCTCCCCCTAGAGGGTGAAAGTAAAAGTGCACTGTCGTTAATATGCTCAGCTGTTCTCCTGGTTTCTGCGTCAAGCCAGGCGCGGTTGTTTTGAGCTTAGCAGACAGGCGAACGCAAAGCGAATCACCATGTCTACTGCGGTAAGTGACTATTTTGTTCCAATTTTTGAGTTTGAAAATTTAGCATGTTTTCATACATTATTTGTTATACATATGTCTAAATACCAAAGATTGTAGTTAGCCAAGTTCTCGCCGTAAAGCAAGACCGACTCTCGCGATGCACAAGACTTCTGAGCCTGTGGGTTTGGGCGAGGTGCTCCTGCAATTGCAAGTACGGTATTTCCCCTACAGACCACCAGAGGCGGCGAGAAAACCTGTTCGATCTGAAATGACTCATTTTAATCATCCAAAACGTTATGGAACACATTAATTAACTGGAAAATGTTGCATAGTGTGCCTTTAAGGACCAGCACCAGATACCCTATAGAATCATTCTATGACCCCTTTAAATTAGATAAGAAAGGCGGTTAATCAGGAACTAGTGGAAGAGATAAAGTGTACGTTTGGTGGAAGGAAAATCTGAAATTTCAAAGATTTGTTTAGGCTTATTCAGGTGGCTGGGGAAGAATTACAGGAGGGGAATGAGTTGGGTCTGAGCGGCACCTTGCTGGTGTGTTGAATTACACTAAATTATGAATTTCCATTCAGGACCTTCCGAGCCAAAAAATTGCATTTCCTGTTCTAAAGAGGCGGGCTTATGAAAGATAAGCAAATGATTTTGTTTAGGACTAAATGTTGATCAATCACAGGGGTTTTGTGTGTCTGCAATGTTCTTCGTAAAGCTATAGAAATGTAAATTTTAAAGCTGAGAAGCTAAATTTTGAGGCCTGGTTCCGCCCATTTATCATTAACAAACGTGCACTGTTTTTAACCAACAACTATGAAAAATGTAGCCCCGTGAGACCATCCTGATCTCGTGAGCTTTCAAGGTTTCACTCAGCAGATCAGTCTGGAGACTCTCCGTTAAAGAACATTTGGAGCCGTTCACCAAAGCGAACGCCCAATCAGCGTTGGCTTTTGAGGCGGGTTGAGGTGTGACGCAACGGCGACGAAGCGCGACAGTTCAGTCTAAAGAACATAGGCGGCTTCAGCCGATGAAACTAGCGTTAAGCGTGGCTATCGGTAAGTTTTATCCGAATTACAGAGTATTTCTTCACTGAAAGAAGAGCAAAACACTGCTCTGGAGGCTTTTCTCAGAGGAAAAAGATGTTTTTGCTCTTCTCCCCGACTGGTTTCGTCGCAAGAGTAGCCTGGCTTGTGGTTTTGAGTTTTCGGGCCGCCGCTGTTAGTACGTCATATGTGCTTCTGTTGATCTGATTGGTTTTATTTGGCCCGTCTATCACCAACATAGGCCAATCAGCTAACCGGTATTTTGGCCCCTTCCCAAAATTACTTCAACGGAAGGTTTCCAGATGGATATGGCGAGAGCAAATCAATCTGGCGGAGTCAGGTTATGAAAGATGAGCCTCTTTAGAGGAAAAACGCTGCCCTAGTCTGCACTAATTATTAATTATATCTCTTGATCCAGATCCCAGGTTCAGAAAGAGAGCAATGAGGTGCTTAATGATGGATGCTGTCACACAAACCGACCATGGCGGTGCATGCAGGCAGCTGGTTTGAGTGACGTGAGGGGTAGATAGATGTCTAGTGGACTCAGCTGGAGGAGAGGAGGGAGTGTTTATTTAAAGCTCACAATCAATTCTGTTCCCTATTCTGTTGCGCCCTCCCATGACTAGGCTGAATATGACCTACAGAGAGCCAACAGAAATTACAGCAGCATCTCTCTCTCACACACACGCATAAGAATCTGAGTTTTAATTACAGACTGAAGACTTTGCATGCACTTCCATTTGTTTTCTACCCTTTCTGCAGCCTAAGGCACCCTAAATCTAACCATCACAATTAATCCTTAATTCTAAAAGCATGTCCTTACTCTACATCATAGCTTTCACTTTGACAAAAAAAGCACAAAAAATGTCATTGCTTTGCAGTAAGTACAAGTTCACACAGTAATGTCAAATAAAAAACAATCACAAAAAGAAGAAATGACAGCAGTTCCCCTTCAGGGAAACCCAGACAGCAGAAGCAGAAACCAACATTTTATCAGTGAACGTATTAAGATGGGCTATCCAGAATACACACACAGGGAGTTGTAGCCTAGCTTGGGGGGAGGTCTTGTATTCCTATAGGTTAAGGAAATGTAACAGTCAGTGCAGACCTTTACTTTTCTGTCTGAGCTGCAATAACTGATCTTTGGGCAGATAACCTCTGGGGTTCAGCCTCTGATATCTCTGTCAAAACACACCTGACCAGGTAGCTGAAATCTGAACACCCAAACACAGCTAGCATTTGAATTAGCTCCCTTATTCCTCCAAAATCCCGCAAGATTTTGAAATTCCCCCCGGACATTTTTTTAGGTATGGAAAGTAGCACACAATCATTGCACAGCTCATCTAAATATTCATGATCAAACCATAAAAGGAAGAAAACCTGTCGTTTCATTCTAACCAGGCTGCATTAGGGCTCATAGAACAGCAAATAGGTCATTTTCAGCCCAACCAATGTTACACACCCTATTCATAGACCTTAAAGATATACTATGCAACCGGTGTTGATTTTCCAGCGAGGCTCCCCCCAGAGGGTGAAAGTAAAAGTGCACTGTCGTTAATATGCTCAGCTGTTCTCCTGGTTTCTCCGTCAAGCCAGGCGCGGTTGTTTTGAGCTTAGCAGACAGGCGAACGCAACGAATCACCATGTCTACTGCGGTAAGTGACTATTTTATACTTATAAAATAGTATACTTTTATACTTAAAGTATAAAAGTAAAAAGTAACCTTTAAAAAAAATAGCCAGATGCCACTATATGAACTGAAAGCTCAATTTTTTGACTATTTCTAAAAATTCTCTGAGATAGGGCCAAGGATGAGGGAGGTCTTGTTGGTCTCCGTCTCCCGATACGCTCTCGCCTGTGTCCGACCTTTCAGACATTTCAACATCTTTTTCTGAATCCCACATTGTAGCATGGCATAGACAATTCACGTTAGCAGTTTGAAGAACACCTGCCTGCTTCTGATGATTTCCTTTAGCTAACCAATGAGTGTTTGCGTTCTATGACTCATCCAATCACACTAGTTTTCACTAGATGTGGATGGAGCCAATGATCTGCATTGGATGGAGCACATGACGGGATATTTAGAAACATTAAACCGAAGCCAAGAGTAACGAGTAACGTTTGTTTTAAAGTCAAAAATAGGAAGAAAAATAAGTAATGGAGTAAAGTATAGATACCAGGGGTTGACGTTTCGGGCAAGTGACTTTCACATTTCATTTGCCCAGAAAATTTTTTTACTTGCCCAGTATAATGTTTGATAAATATAGTTCCTAATATTTATTTTTGTATATATATCAATGAAACATGTTTGTTTTTTAAATGTTTTTTGTAATTTAGTATTTTTTAAGTTTCCAGGTTCCTGGTGTGTATCTGCATCCGTCAGATAATGAACTCAAGCCTACATTACCGTGTTAACATGCTTTTCAATCCTTCCTGCACATTCTTTTAAAACTAAACTTTGCTTTAAACTGTTGTGTGCTTAGAAAAATATAGATTATAATGTTAAAAATAAAAAAAAAACTTGACAGGTTAAAAACTTACACTACTATTACTCACCAATTTTACATGTTTAGCTCTATAATATTTAAATGAACCACTCCAATGTCTAAGAGAAAAAATTTAATGAACATTTTTTAATGTATGACCTACAGAAGACTGCCATATGATAGAAATATTTACATACAATTATTATTATTATTTTCCTAATCACAGGCTTCAGTCATTTTCAATCTGGCGTCAGTATAGTATAGATTAAATTCATTATCCAGCTGCTGCTCTGCAGAATTCTCTCCCCAAGGAGGCGAAAAAATCACGCCATCTAACTTGAAAATCACGCGGCTTTTTCAAATCACGCGAAATGTGTACAAAACAACAAAAATGGCGCCGGCAGTAGCGCTGCAAGATTATTATCGAATGTCGGTGATTTTAAAAGTAATTTTGAGTGATAGATACATTTTTTTGCGATCATTGCGCGCACCCGGTGGTCAAGTGCAATGGTATACCCGACAATAAAAACTACTTGCCCCAGGAGGTCGGGCGATGGTTAACATCGAGCCCTGGATACCAAAAAAGTGTACTTAAGTACAGGAAAGAAGTATTTGTATTTCATTACTTGACACCTCTGCTAATTATCTTATTTTAAGAGTAAAAATACTCATTCCACTGGCAGATCTTCTTATTTACCTGCTCAGTTTAAGGGTAGATACACATAATTAAAGAAATGTTGACTTATTTCTAGATCGTTTTTGTAGTGCAGCAGACAGAAAGGTTACTACAGACAGTTGTGAAGAGACTTAATACAGGAGAAGGGAATAAAACAGAAAGTCAACCTGTAAACCGATAACTGACTGTATCCGAATCCATCACCTTCCTAGGATTCAACAGCAAGTCAAACAAATCATCCAACTGAATAAAACTATTGGGTGACTAACAGACGTCTTCAGCCCCTGCAGGCTGCTGAAGGAGGAAATGTAATCATCTGATTCAGGTGTGCTGAATCAGCATCTTAAACATGCAGAGCAGTGGGCCTCTAAAGCAGAGAGAAACTCTGGAGGGGCTGCAGGAATCTAAAGCCCTGATTCTGATGACAGAACAGCTAGAAGTCAGGGGTTCACCACATTCAAGATGGAAGCCGTTCCTGGCAGAAAACATTAAGACGTTCAATGTTGCCCCTTGGCAGCAGTTCAGTTTCCTTTCTTTGAGCGGATCTTTAAAGCCGTTTAACCTTTTCTTGTTTGCTGTCGACCAAAAGACTATTTACAGTAGGGCTGCAGCTAATGATTGTTCTGCAAATCAATTAACCTGTTGATTATTTTTTCCATTAATCGATTAATCATTGGAAAGCCAAAGAAGTTTAGTCTTTAAGAATTTTTTTTTAACAAAAGAAACCAGCTGAAATTAAACGTTTCCACTTAAGGAATTCTCTAGGGTAGATTGACAGAAGAAATGTTTTAAAATGTTTATATATATATATATATATATATATATTTTTACATTTTCCTGCATAAGTACTGCTCTAATCGGGGAACTCTGTTAACTAATTAGTCTCTAGTCTCCAGTTAACCATTAATTGATTATTATAATTAGTTGACGATTATTTCAAATAATCGATTACACTGCAAAAATTATCTATAAACAAGTAAAAATTTTCTAAATTATGTGTATTTACCCTTAAATTGAGCAGGTTAATAAGATGATTTGCCAATGGAATGAGTATTTTTACTCTTGAAATAACATAATTAGATATCATGCACTTGAACTGAAAAATGCAATTGTTTTATTTTAAATGTGAATTTTCTTAATCCAGTGGCCAAATGTCTCATTAACCTCCTCAATTCGAGAAAAAACTCACTAGTTTTAAGCAAAAAACGACTTAGATTTAATTTTTTTGCAGTATAATCATGATTTATCTGATTAATCCCATTAATAGTTTCATTCCTAGCTAACACTCTCAGCAGGTTTTAACATCACCCCTATAAAGCTGCTCTCCGAACAGCCAGTGCATTACAGGCAGATTCAACATCCAGCATTTAGATCTCCACACGTTAAAAGGATAACATCATGGACAATGTGAAGGCTGATGAAGCCCAGTCATGGATGTACAGGAGAAAACACCCTTCTGACAGGGATTTATACCTCCTACTGCATGTTGGGAGCACCTTCCTATAGTCCACCAGCATGTTTCAGGTTAGCTCTGTTCTAGTCTGAAGGCTTCATTCATAACTTCTCTTTCTATCCTCTGAAACTGGAGAAAACCCACATTGACCTTAGCAGGAACTCCTGTTTTCTTATATTAAAGGAACATCCTGTCCTCTTACCTGTGCCATTTATTCTCATGCATGTGGGAATATTTTTTTCTTTAGATTATTATGTTTTCATTTCTCTTCTTCTGCAGGAATGTGTGCTGAGGAGGCTAGTTTCTTCAGAAACGAGAATACTTCACTGATACCTTGAAGTGTGATGTGTCTAGATGTGAAAAAAAGAACAAAAGGGAAAAGGAAATCTTGACAGTTACTGGGAAGTTGGACAAACATAAATTCAGAACGGAGAAGGAATAAGATGAAGCAGGAGGTTTACCCTCCATGAGAGCAATGACCCTAAAGGTCTGGTTATCCTCCAGCAGCAGTGTGTCGCAGATGTTTTAGATTTATACCTAATATTGAAGCGTGGTCTACGCTACGTTATTCCAGGCTACAAAGCCAGAGGGACAATCAGGAACTAGCCGTGGGTCTAGATACGGCCGAGGCGGTGAGGAAGTGGGGGCAATGTTGTCTGACAACGGAGGGACATGAGGGCCAAAAAGAGCAGGGATCCAGGTGGAGAAACGGTCCCAGTGTTCTGGCACATCTAGCTCTTCTAGCTGCTCCATCTTCACGAGTTGTTTTCAACAATGGCGGTCATACAAACAAAATAAGCGGGTAAGGTACCAAACAGGAAATACGCATAGTGTAGGGCGGATGTAGATCTGACCAATCAGAGGTCTGCGGCACTGTCTGTGGTCACCTACAACTTCTGAGAGGTACAGCACTTTACAGCAGACGACCTGGTATCTACAAAATGAAGCAAAGTTTCCCCCTTTAGACAAAGATGTTCAGGCTATAGATGAACATCTGCCTCCAATCCCAGAAAAGCAGGTTGACATATAGGATTTTCACAGAAAGGGGGATCGGTTAAAATATTAGGTGCTTTGATATAAATTCTAACCTGTTCCCATATAGTCAGAGAGTTGTTGACTATAAAGCTGTCACTGTATTGAAATGTATGTATTTTAACTTTAGTTGGTTGTTAACCAATGCTAACTCGGAGGTATTCCTATAAAACTGTTGCTCTATACATGGGGGCTCAGGACGGGGGGGTCCCCGGGGCATTCTCCACAAAAAATCATGCCCTGTAATACATCTTAACATCTGGAAGGAGAAAACCTCCAGCTTTATTGAGCTTACATAAATGTTTCTTTGGGATTCTTATAGATTTATTGTCTCAAATGAAAAGTACAACAACTGAATCTAACTGCTTAAAGTGAGAAAATAAAATATAACAGGGAAGAGATTGGAAACAATGGGCAAAACATGGCAAAGCAACCATATTAACTGCGTTAATCTGACCAACCGCAGAGATCGGAACGTCTTCCGATGTCTATAGTCATTCAGTTTTTTTATGCCTTCATTCACAAAAGGTCCTTGGGATCCTTTATTACAGATATACTGAGGAAGGTAAAATATTCAAATGTTTTTTTAAGGATGTGGAGTGAATGGATGTTAAATTATTCTTTCAGATATAGGCATAATGATACACTTATCCCAGTTAACAGAAAACCCATTTTGTTGTAATTTCAGTGAAAGCTGGTTCTGTTAAAGGAAAAGTCCGCTCATATTCAGAATTCAAACGGATCCTGACCATCTCAACACTGGGATGGCTTCTGTATAAAGAGAGGACAGCATATCCTTTAAAAATGAAATTATTACATACTGTTCAATAAATGATCAGTGTTTTTAATTCAGAGTAATTTTCATGTGAATGTGCTTTATACTGAGGCATCCATGTTTGTTTTTAATCAGAGTAATTTTCATGTGAATGTGCTTTACTGGAGGCATCCATGTTTGTCAAGAACACTACTGCCACCTACTGGTTAGTGACATTGTCGCGGTGCTTGTTATCGCCTGTTGATCAAGTTCCAGTGTTGTATCTGGTGTTTGTCAAGACCGCTATTATGCAAGTCATCTTAGAAAACATTCTTCTTCCAAATGTTGGCTACATATTACGGGTTTTCTCTCTGGCCAGAAGTTCGATGGCAAAATCCTCCCTCTTCAAGTTGCCGATCCAATCCACCAACCCGTCCATGAGGGATCAGGAATCAGAAAGGTGGAATAACTCTTTTTCCACTTTTACCCCATGTGTTCTAGGCATCCAGCTGCCATGCACGGCATTGTCAGTCTCACC
This sequence comes from Cyprinodon brontotheroides, assembly GCA_018398635.1. Classification (NCBI taxonomy): domain Eukaryota; kingdom Metazoa; phylum Chordata; class Actinopteri; order Cyprinodontiformes; family Cyprinodontidae; genus Cyprinodon; species Cyprinodon brontotheroides. The sequence continues at coordinate 8,552,942 of JAGKQL010000036.1, forward strand.
ATAGCTCTGGTGACCAATGGTGAAGTCCTCTGGAAATCTTCAATAATTGTTGTTGATTGCAGATGTGCTTAGTACTCGGTGGGAGACCATCCTGATCTAGCGAAGCCAAGGTTTCACTACCAATCACTACAAAATGGTAAATGTGCTAGCCTTGTGAGACCATCCTGATCTCACGAGCTTTCAAGGTTTCACTCGCTAATCAGTCTGGAGACTCTCCGTTGAAGAAAATTTGGAGCCGTTCACCAAACGAACGTCCAATCAGCGTTGGCTTTGAGGCGGGTTGAGGTGTGACACAACGAGAAGCGTGACAGTTCAGTCTAAAGAACATGGTGGCTTCAGCCGATGAAACTAGCGTTAGCGTGGCTATCGAGCAAGTTTTATCGGAATTACAGAGTATTTCTTCACTGAAAGAAGAGCAAAACACTGCTCTGGAGGCTTTTCTCAGAGTGAAAAGATGTTTTTGCTCTTCTCCCCACTGGTTTCCTGCAAGAGTAGCCTGGCTTGTGGTTGTGTTTTGTCGCCGCTTTGTTAGTACATAATTTGCTTCGCTGATCTGATTGGTTTATGTGGCCCGCCTATCACCAACATAGGCCACCAGCTAACCAGTATTTTCGCTCTTCCCAAAATTACTTCAACGAGAGGTTTCCAGATGGCGGAGCAAATCTGGTGGAGTCAGGTTAGATGTGTCTAGTAGTTCTATTGATTTAGCTTGTAAAGCTGGGAGAATGGCTAGGCTTAGCGCACTGTGACGTCACTGCTGGAAGATGCAGGAGGGAGGGGTTACTATATCGGTCAGCCCAGACTCAGTGATCGGGAGTCTGTTTGGAGTTCAAGGGGACGCTCACTGCAAAACCCATAGTTTTAGGTATAGATCCATTGATTATTTCTTGCTGACCGGACTTTTCCTTTAACATGTCTGAGGAAGCTGAATTTATTTTTTTTTTACATATTTTCAATATAACCTTATATTATCTCCCACTTCACAAATCCACCTTTCTTTGACTTAGTTATCAAATGAAAGTCCAATAAACCAAATGCAGCTTCATAAAATGAAGAGGTTTAAAGATACACACACGCTTCAGCCATGACTGTAGTCCATGTTTGAATGCAGCAGAGGTGAACTAACAGGCCATCAGAAACATAAGACATAAACCCCGACTCAGTCATGAACATCAGCTCTACATCAGATACGTCAGAGATCTGATGTTCAGCAAGATGCATTTCATGGCCTTTGATCTGAACCCCTGTTGAACAGCGGTCTAGATAAGTCTGCACACATAGCAAATAAAACCAACAGCCTACACAGAGCAGACTCTCTTCAAACACACCCTAATGCAATTGTGTTTACCCAGTTATATAAAAAAGCCAAATCCCATCAGTCATCCTGAAATATGAGTCACATTATCATAATATAATTCTGCATTATCTCCTCTATAAAGTCATATGTTCTCATTACAGCCTCCAGCATTAGACTCTCGCAGCGCTGAACTCTGTTTAAAACATCAGGAAATGTGTTTGCAGAGTGAAGCCAAGTGTTTGGATTCTATCTGAGGTGCTACAAACGAGGTTAATGACTGTCAGACAGGATTTTCCGCCTCCACGTCCACCACTGAGCTGCATCTGCCGTCACACGCTGGACGCCGCTGTCCCTGTATGGTACAGGGGATCAGCATCTGCCAGCTGACATGCTGGATGATAAATCATCACCAAAAAGCCCAGGCAGGTGGGGAGGCAGCTTCATCAGGGTGATGTGAAAAGACGTGGGCCGTCTTTGATAAGGCAGCAGTCATTTTCACAGCAAACAGGAATGAAAGGTAACTGCTGTTAAACACCCACCTGAAAGCAGGCTGAGAAGAAAACAAGTATCTCTACAGCACGTCAGAGGTCTGACAGGAAGGATTAGGGCCACGAAAAAAGTTAACTGATTTTTTTATTTTATTTCAGTATAGTATGGGAAAAGTCAGAATTCTAAGTCAGAATTTGAACTTTTTTCAGAATTTGACTTTTTCTCAGAATTCTGATTTTTCTGTCAGACTTCTGAGAATAAAGTCAGAATTCTGAGAAAAAAATTAGAATTCTGAGATTAAAGTCAGAATTCTAAGAAAAAAAAGTCAGAATTCTGAGAATAAAGTCAGAATTCTGAGGAAAAAAATCAGAATTCTGAGATTAAAGTCAGAATTCTGAGAAAAAAAAATCAGAATTCTGAGAAAAAAGTCAGAATTTGAGAAAAAGTTCAGAATTCTGAGAAAAAGTCAGAATTCTGGAGAAAAAAGATCAAAATTCTGACTTTTTCCCATGTTAAACAGAAATAAAATTTAAAAATCAGTTTACTTTTTTTCAGTGGCCCTAATCCTCTTCCCCTAGAGGTCAGTCAGACTGCTGCTCAGCTTAAAGCTGAACGGCATCCATGTGATCTATGTACACAGAATGACAGGGTTCCTACAGCATAAGGCAAGTTAAATTCAAGACTTTTTAATGCCACTTGAAATAAAATTTAAGACCAAATTCACAAGAAACACAAGAAAAACCTGCTTGCATCAACTTAACCCAAAGGTTTATTTTTAACATAAACCACTGCACTAATGTTTCAAATGTTGAAAAAGCTCCCATACAGGAAGAAAGCTAAAAACACACAAATGACAGATATATTTGAACAATTATTTAACTGAATTCACAAACTTTGATTCCTCCTTGCGCCTGATGGCGCCGCAGATGGCAGCCACGGTGTGTTGGTGCGCACTTTTTAGTTTCTTTTTACTACTTAACTCTGGTTTTTGCAATGCTACCCGGAGCTCTTTCACCAGAGAAGAGCTCATGAACATCAGGGCAACATCACCAGAGGATTTATTCCCCACTTTTCTTCTCCGAAACGCCGGAGGAGAGGAAAACGCGCTGGGGCGCTCGTGCGGCACCGCTAGCGCGGTCTCCGTTCAGCGCTACCGGGCATGATCCTGTCCAACGTGCGTTCCCTGCCCAACAAACTGCACAAACTTCAACTGATGCTGGGATATAACAGGTACTTCTCCTCATCTGCTGTTTTATGCTTTACGGAAACATGGCTGTGTGGATTGATCCCAGACTCTGCGCTGCAGCTGGCAGGCTTCCAACTCCACAGAGCGGACAGAGACGCACAGCTCTCCGGCAAAGCGAAAAGAGGAGGGATCTGTTTTTACATCAACAGCGGCTGGTGCAACAACGTGACAGTGATCCAGCAGCACTGTTCAACAGACCTGGAATATTTCATCATAAACTGTAAGCCTTTTTATTCACCCCGCGAGTTAGCTTCATTCATTCTGGTCGGTGTCTACATCGCGCCGCATGCAAACGTGCAGGACGCACAGCGCACGCTCGCTGATCAGATACTGAGTGTGGAGCGGAGCAACCCGGACTCCTTAGTTATTGTCCTTGGTGACTTTAATAAAGGTAACCTCAGTCATGATCTTCCTAAATACAGACAGTTTATTAAATGCCCGACCAGAGAGGATAACATTCTGGATCACTGTTACACCACCATCAGGGATGCTTATCACGCTGTCCCCCGTGCTGCACTGGGCCAATCCGAGCACGTCATGGTCCACCTGATTCCTGCTTACAGACAGAAACTAAAGCTCTGCAAACCTGTGGTGAGGAAATCAAAGAATTGGACCAGTGAGGCTGTGGAGGATCTTCAGGCGTGTTTGGGTTCTACTGACTGGGACGTCTTCAGGGCTGCTACCAACAGTCTGGATGAGTTCACAGAGGCTGTGACATCATACATCAGCTTCTGTGAGGACTGCTGTATTCCAACACGAACCAGGGTGAATTACAATAATGATAAACCCTGGTTCACTGGCAAACTTAGAAGACTTAAGCCCCATTTACACTACCCTTGAAAAACCGATCCATGCCCAGACCGGTCCGAGCTCGGATCAGTTAACCAGGCCGAGCTCAGTTTTGACGACCGTTCACACGTCACACTTATCTCGGTTATCTCGACTCCTCGCCTCCTAGTGACGATGTGCGGTATTACTGCTAGGATTGAAGGAGGGACTCAAGCAGCTGGTGGCGGTAATGCACCAAACGCTGTTTGTCAACCGCCGTAAAACCCAAGAAGAAGAAGACGAAGGAGGAGGGAATCAAGCAAATCAAAATGGCGGCGCCCGTCACATTCAGAAAGTTATGCTTGATTATTATTGCTGTACTTCCGTGTTTGCGGTGGGTCAGGCGAAGACGGCAACCTTGCGCGGATGTACTTGAGAAAGTCGGCTTTTGGGAAGCCGACTTTCTGGAATGGAGTGTGAATCGGCATGTTCAGCGCGGCGATGACGCGTTCTGCTCATGCGCTCTTGTTATCAGAGAACCGAGCCAGGGAAAAACCGAGCCGAGCCCACCTCTGGAACTGGTCTGCAGTTAGCGCGGTCCGGTTATGTCTATCTCGGTTCAGTTCAGGTTGTTTCCGTTCACACACTAATAAGTTATCTCAGTTACGAGCTCGGACCGGTCTCGGCTCAGGGGTAGTGTAAACGGGGTAATAGGTTGGACAAGGAAAAGGCCTTCAGGAGCGGAGATAAATGCAGATTCAAAGATGCAAAATACAAGTTTAGCAAGGCGGTGAAAGAGGCTAAACGACTGTACTCTGAGAAGCTGCAAAACCATCTTTCTGCCAACGACTCTGCCTCTGTCTGGAAAGCGCTTAGGCAGATAACAAACTACAAGCCTAAAACCCCCCACTCCATGAACGACCGACAGTTAGCCAACGACCTGAACAACTTCTACTGTCACTTCGACAGACAAAGGGACAGTCATGCATCCACCCCCCACAAACCACCCAACAGATCACCTCCACCCTCCTCAAAGTGACAACTCTTCCATAAAAGAGAGAGATGTAAACAAAATCTTCAAAAAACAGGAACCCCTGAAAGCTGCTGGACCAGATTCTGTCACTTCCATCCACTTTGAAGCTTTCAGCTGACCAGCTGTCTCCAGTGTTCACAGACATTTTTAACACCTCACTGGCGACATGTCACGTGCCAGCCTGCTTTAAATCCTCCACCATCATCCCTGTCCCCAAGAAGCCAAGGACCACAGGACTTAATGACTTTAGACCCGTCGCCCTGACCTCTGTGGTCATGAAGTCCTTTGAGCGTCTTGTGCTGTCACACCTGAAAGAAATCACGGACCCCCTCCTGGACCCCTTTCAGTTTGCCTACAGAGCCAACAGGTCTGTAGATGACGCTGTCAACCTGGCCCTTCACCACATTCTCCAGCACCTGGACTCCACAGGAACCTACGCCAGGATCCTGTTTGTGGACTTCAGCTCAGCCTTCAACACAATCATCCCAGCTCTGCTCCAGGAGAAGCTCTCCCAGCTGAATGTGCCTGACTCCACCTGCAGGTGGATCACAGACTTCCTATCGGACAGGAAGCAGCACGTAAAGCTGGGAACACAGTTCTCTGACTCACAGCTCATCAGCACTGGTTCCCCCCAGGGCTGTGTTCTTTCTCCTCTGCTCTTCTCCCTGTACACCAACAGCTGCACTTCCAGTCAACAGTCTGTCAGGCTCCTGAAGTTCGCAGACGACACCACTCTCATCGGACTGATCTCCGATGGTGACGAGTCCGCCTACAGGTGGGAGGCTGACCATCTGGTGACCTGGTGCAGGGAGAACAACCTGGAGCTCAACGCTCTAAAAACAGTGGAGTTGATAGTGGACTTCAGAAAGAGCACAGCCCCAGCTACCCCCATCACCCTCTGTGACTCCACTATTGACACTGTGGAGTCTTTCCGCTTCCTGGGAACTATCATCTCCCAGGACCATCAACTCCCTCATCAAGAAAGCCCAGCAGAGGATGTACTTCCTGCGGCAGCTGAAGAAATTCAACCTGCCCAGGACAATGATGGTGCAGTTCTACTCCTCCATCATTGAGTCCATCCTCACTTCCTCCATCACCATCTGGTACGCTGGTGCCACCGCCAAGGACAAGAGCAGACTGCAGCGTGTCATCCGGTCTGCAGAGAAGGTGATTGGCTGCAACCTCCCATCTCTCCAGGAGCTGCATGCCTCCAGGACTCTGAGGCGTGCAGGGAACATTGTGGCTGATCCCTCGCACCCCAGTCACAGACTATTTCAGTCACTACCCTCTGGCAGGAGGCTGCGGTCCATCAGGACCAGAATCTCCAGTCACAAAAACAGTTTTTTCCCATCTGCTATCGGCCTTATCAACAAGGCCAAGACCCGCCCGTGACACTGAACAATGTTTCTCTCCCCCATTCAGGAT
>JAGKQL010000036.1:8586641-8697507 GCA_018398635.1 Cyprinodon brontotheroides
CCCGTCTATCACCAACATAGGCCAATCAGCTAGCCAGTATTTTCGCCCTTCCCAAAATTACTTCAACGGAAGGTTTCAGGTTAGTTTCAGTCAGGTTAGAAACACACAGCCAGGCAGACGAGCTCCGAGCCAGCTCCCATGTAAGAGGATGAGGAGAGCACATGGCGCTAGGCTTAGCGCACTGTGGCGTCACTGCTGGAAGATGGCAGGAGGAGGGATTTTTTATTTGTGCAAAAATGGCCGCTGCAGACTCAGTGATCGAGGAGTCTGTTTGGAGTTCAAGGGGACGCATTAAATCACTGCAAACCTATTAGTTTTAGGCATAGATCCATTGATTATTTCTTGCTGACTGGACTTTTTCTTTAACATGTCAATTCAATCTGAATTTAAGAGCCACTGCTTTTTTAGTTGTTTTCAATATAACCTTATATTATCTCCCACTTCACAAATCCACCTTTCTTTGACTTAGTTATCAAATGAAAGTCCAATAAACCAAATGCAGCTTCATAAAATGAAGAGGTTTAAAGATACACACACGCTTCAGCCATGACTGTAGTCCATGTTTGAATGCAGCAGAGGTGAACTAACAGGCCATCAGAAACATAAGACATAAACCCCGACTCAGTCATGAACATCAGCTCTACATCAGATACGTCAGAGATCTGATGTTCAGCAAGATGCATTTCATGGCCTTTGATCTGAACCCCTGTTGAACAGCGGTCTAGATAAGTCTGCACACATAGCAAATAAAACCAACAGCCTACACAGAGCAGACTCTCTTCAAACACACCCTAATGCAATTGTGTTTACCCAGTTATATAAAAAAGCCAAATCCCATCAGTCATCCTGAAATATGAGTCACATTATCATAATATAATTCTGCATTATCTCCTCTATAAAGTCATATGTTCTCATTACAGCCTCCAGCATTAGACTCTCGCAGCGCTGAACTCTGTTTAAAACATCAGGAAATGTGTTTGCAGAGTGAAGCCAAGTGTTTGGATTCTATCTGAGGTGCTACAAACGAGGTTAATGACTGTCAGACAGGATTTTCCGCCTCCACGTCCACCACTGAGCTGCATCTGCCGTCACACGCTGGACGCCGCTGTCCCTGTATGGTACAGGGGATCAGCATCTGCCAGCTGACATGCTGGATGATAAATCATCACCAAAAAGCCCAGGCAGGTGGGGAGGCAGCTTCATCAGGGTGATGTGAAAAGACGTGGGCCGTCTTTGATAAGGCAGCAGTCATTTTCACAGCAAACAGGAATGAAAGGTAACTGCTGTTAAACACCCACCTGAAAGCAGGCTGAGAAGAAAACAAGTATCTCTACAGCACGTCTGATATCTACGGGAGAGGATTAGGGCCAATGAAAAAAAAAAAGTTAACTGATTTTTTTTATTTTATTTCAGTATAGTATGGGAAAAAAGTCAGAATTCTGAGAAAAAGTCAGAATTCTGAACTTTTTTCCTCAGGTAATTTGACTTTTTCTCAGAGTTTCTGATTTTTTCCTCAGAAATTCTGAGAAAAAGTCAGAATTCTGACCTACTTCAAAATTCTGACTGAAATTCTGACAATATGAAAGTAAAGATTCCAAGATTAAAAAGTCAAGAATTGCAGAGAAAAAGTCAAAATCTGGCAAAAAAGTTCAAATTCTGGATTAAAGTCAGAATTACGAGAAAAATCAGAATTCTGAGAGGGTTAAAATTGCTGAGGAGAAAGTTCAGAATTCAAAACCTGAGAAAAATTAAAGTGCAAGGAATTCTGAGATGCACAAAGACAGAATTCTGACTTTTTTTTCCCATGTTAAACAGAAATAAAATTTAAAAATCAGTTTACTTTTTTTTTCAGTGGCCCTAACTCTTCCGTAGAGGTCAGTCAGACTGCTGCTCAGCTTAAAGCTGAACGGCATCCATGTGATCTATGTACACAGAATGACAGGGTTCCTACAGCATAAGGCAAGTTAAATTCAAGACTTTTTAATGCCACTTGAAATAAAAATTTAAGACCAAATTCACAAGAAACACAAGAAAAACCTGCTGGCAACAACTTAACAAGCTTTTCAACATTTTAACATAAACCACTGCACTAACTCTGTTTCCAAATGTTGAAAAGCTTCCCATACAGGAAGAAAGCTAAAAACACACAAATGACAGATATATTTGAACAATTATTTAACTGAATTCACAAACTTTGTTTTAGCAGGGGAACAAAACAAATCAGTTTTTTAAAACTAACATATAACCAGTGCTAAGAATCTTTTTGCAGCTATTTTTTCTTTGTATGGTTTTCTTAGTATGTTTGATTTGGTGATAAGTGGAGGCTTTGCAGAGAGACAAGGAGTGGAACTAAACTTTGAGAAATACCGCCTGTTTCTCCGTGAAAGAAACTTGATTTTATGCGCTTTGTGTTTTGGAGTGCTTGCGTAATGCTGACTCTCCACTGCCTTAATTCCCATCGTTCTGAGCTTTAATGACTTCTTGCACTAAATCCACTGAGCCTCATGTATGTTCCCTGATTTTAGCCATGGAAAACTCTTGGACTGGAGACAATTTTCACTACATTTACACTTGCTCATATTTTCCAGACAAAAGTTAATGGTGCATCTCCCAAATGTCGGCCGCAACAGCAGCTTTTTTATTAGTAAAAAGCTGCTCGGGGAATCCATCAATAATGGCGAGTGCGTTGTTATTAAAAAGTCAATTTTAACGTTTTATTTAGAAGATTAATCGTAATAAAATAATCCTATTTATGATGTTTTTAAAAATTAAGACCTAAGAAAGACTGATTTAAGAGATTTTAATACCAATTAAGGCCTTAGTTTTATTTGGAAGAATTCAATGCCTTTTAAGACTTTTTAAGGACCCTGGAATGAAGCTAAGATTTACAAATCAGTAACAGTGACTGGAATTACTTAAAGCCAGGACTGGGTAGTATGATTAGGTAAAAGAGAAGACAAGACAAGAAGAAGCGGAGATCGATAAACTGTGCGTTGAGTTGTAGTTTTTTCCGCTGACCTTTTGTGTGTGTAGCATAAGTGCATGCAGATCTCCAGTTGGGACGTATGTTCCATGAGAATAACCTACAGCAGAGACTGATTGGTGTTCTACCGGCTGCACACAGGGATACGATAAGTGCATTGGTGTCTGCAGAACCAATGGTTACTGGGTTCTGCAGGTCATTGTCCTGCTATTCATTCTGACTCCAAACCATCTGAGGACTTCGGTCCTTGAATGTTTGGGCTTATGAGTTGGTTTTTAATGCCTCTGTCTTGGTTTTGATGCCAATCTGGACACCGTTGCACATCCTTGTTTAGAAATGGCTGATCGGCTATAAAAATGTTCAGTCTTTATACTTGTAAAAGACCAATTCATTATACTTGTAAATCTATAAGCTTCTACTAGTTTTTCCAGCTATAAAGGAAAAGTCTGCTTAGCAAGGAATAATCAATGGATCATTATCTATACCTTAAACTAATATGTTTGCAGTGATTTAATGAATTTAGTAAAAAAAAATGTTTTTTCTTATTTCAATTTTCTGATACATGATCCTCCACAGACGGGTTTATCGTTGGATTGCCAACTTGAAGAGTCTCATCAATATAAGAGAGGGGGAGAAACATGCGGCAAAGGAGCACAGGTGGGATTCAAACCCAGGTCGGCCGCGACAAGGACTAAGGCCTTCGTATACTGTATGGGTTGTGCGCACCAACCACTGCGCCGCCTTCACACCCAATGAAAATTACTCTTAATTCTAAGGTTTTCTAGGAAATATGATCTTGATCTGATTGTTTTCCTACAAATATGCTGCATTATCCCTATAAATAATTTTCTATTGCTCATAAAAATACAAGGATGATATAACCACATGCCATACATATTTCTATCTGATTTTACTTTGCAAAAATATATATTTGGGACAGTGATTATTGAAAACCAGGCCTCTCTGACTATACAGTCGAGGAATACAGCTGACAGTAGCTCTCTGTTTTATTAATAGTGCCTCTAATGGCAAAATAAGTTAATACCAGAACAACCAGGAAAAGCTTGCCTTTGATATTTTTTTTCTTTCCTTTCGGGGCAGAAAAAACTAACAAAAAAACTTCAAACTTTTCTTTTTCAGATTTTTCTTTCTCTCGCCTTTCAGGGCTTCCAGGCTACTGGGTGACATAGGGACACATTTTTCTTTCACTCTGCAGTATTAGTTCAATCTCTAACGTTCTGCTCTCTCTGCTTTTTCTCATAGTAGCTTCATCTGGTCTGTTCCTGTTTGGCTGTGACTCCATCCTGGAGAGAAATATGCAGCTGTGCTGCTGCCCATCAACTTACCTTTGTTTATAGATGTTGGAGCTTGGCCTGTTTTTCAGTGTAGTCCTGTTTCTCTGACTGTGACTAACTGGATGTGCTCTCTTCATCCTCTGACAATAGAATTGATTGAGCCTCTTTTATCTTCTTTCATCTTTTTTGACTGGATGGATTTTCTTATCTTCTTGTGCAACACTAAGTCCTTACAAATCTCCCTATTGTCACAATGTTTTTCTCTGACATTTACTGCTAAATCTGCAGTAAACTGGAAACGCAGAGAATCACATTTACTCTGTGAGGCATAAATACACAGACTCCTGACTTTACAGCATGATCTACCTGCTGCAGTGCAGCTGTGATGAATTGAACTCTGCAATTGATTAAGTGGATCGATGCTCTAATCTGCATCCTCTTAAAACTAAAATCTATTAAATCTACTGTTGAAGAGGATGAGGAAAAAAATAATGGAGGAAAGTTTGACGTTTGGAAAAGTCTTTTTCATGCAGAGTGATAGGGGTAATGTGTTTCAATAGGCACTGGCTAATTCCCATCTGAATGTTTACCTGCTGAATGAGAGATGGACAAAGCCATTATTATGGCTGAGGCTGATCCAGTTAAGCTTTAGGGCATCCACAAGGGCAGACACAGGCTTCAAGGCCCTATAGGGTCTACTAATGAGCTTCCTGCACTGAGTATTCCTATAAATATTCATGGTCTGTGGGTGGCCATAGTACTTCATGGTAGGGAAATCTTTAATCTTTGCAGCAGTGAAGGAAACAAACAACAGGAGTTTTCATGTCAAACAGCAGCGCAGGTGGAAGGTTGTTTCTATCCATCATGAATCAAGTTCATCTGGTTTTATTGTAGCGAGAAAAAAAAAACAAAAAAACAATGAGCTCATGGGGTTAAGCTTAATAAATTGACCTTGTTACATTTCGGTGTGGCCATGTCAGCATCCATATATCATCTAAAACAGTTTGAGCGCAGGCATAAACAGAACATCTCTGTCAGGTTTTTGTTGTAGTTTTTGAGAACCTAAATGCAGAGGCGAGGAGGCAGAGGTAAGTTATTGTAGTTTTAATTGAGTTTTTAGAGGCAGGAATCCAAATCCAACATAAAGATATAAAACAAACCAGAACCATGGAGACATCAGGGAAAACATGCATGAGGAGTCAGGGAAAGAAGAGGAACCAGCACAGAGGAACTGCACAGGGAGAGGATTTATGGCTGACTGAACAAAGGCAGGACTAATGAGCAGATTGGGAGCAGGTGCGAACAGAGGCTTCTAGAAGGAGCTGGGAAAAAGTTAGGGCAAAGGAGACCAACTCAAGAGGGCAAAAAAGAAAAACCTAAGTACAAAATATGAAATATACAACACATGTAGTTCTTAGTGGAAGCATCTTTTAGGGTCCACCTCTGGCATATTTGGAAGGAAGGACAGTTTGTCTCATGAACTCAGTTTCCAAGTGCTGCCAGAGAATCTAAACACAGATGAAAAGCATCATGTTTCTATCCATGTAGCTCTGGCTGTATGTTTAGCTGAACATGCTGCTTTACAGCTCATATTAGGCTTTTCCTTCAGGGTTGTTGTTTATTTTGCCCAATTGAGTTTGACCAGTTCCTCTACTGTAGTAAAGCCTTCCCATAACTTGATGCTACCATCATCATGTTTCAGTATATCAGGGTTTTCTTTGAGAATGGGGTTGGGGAATCTTGTTCATGCTGAAATTTATTATTTACCTTTTTTCATAAATGCAAAGACCGGAACTCAAAAGCGGTTTAGTTTTAGATGTTGTGATGTTATGTTCAATGTACGATCCAGGGTGGATGCCATATTAATGTTGTGGATTTATATTCTATTCAATTCCCATCCGACTGGGAATTTATATTTTTGATACTTTAAGATGTTTATTGCCCTCCCCTGTAGGGGAGGTAAAATATCTTATTTAATCAGATATTATTTTAGCTGTTATATACTGTTTATGACACACAGTCCTACTAACTGTGTGTTAGAACAATAAATGAAAGAGTGATTCGAGCTCTAATCATGGTCAAACAGTTATTTCTGCACATACATGGAATAAATTTACCACAACTTCTGTTCAAAATATAAGATTTTATCAACAAAATTCATTCAGCTCCAAGTCAAACGTATTTCAGTTTAACACTCTCAACTAAGACTAGTGAAACTCAACTAATCTAATACTATGCATAAACAGGAAGGGAAACATGGTTGAAAACCATATTACAGTTTATTTCTATAGTGCCAATTCACAAAACATGTCACCTCAAAGCACTTTACAGTTCAACCAGAACTCTGAAGAACTCTTCAGCAATCCGTCACACCAAACATGCTTGTAGCGACAGTGGAGAGGAAAAACTCCCTTTTAACAGGAAAAAAACCTCCAGCAGAACCAGGCTCAGTGTGGCTGGCCATCTGCTGAGGCCCACTGGGGGTTCAAGGAGACAGAAGCAGACATAGAAAAAGCATAGATACAAAAAGTCAACTGTAAAAGGCTGCCCGTCCAGGAAAAACACACAGCCAGGCAGGCGAGCTCCGAGCCAGCTCCCTTGTCACAGGAAGTAAACTACCAAACTAACTTGAACTAGTTCATCTATAGGTTTGTGTTCAAAATTCACTTTTGAAAAAGTGAACTATGAATGTGAGCTAGTTCATTTTCATCTGTGTAAACTGGTGTTGTGCTGATGCCATTTTTAGCCCCGATACAGACACCTGATACCTGGCTGTGCAGTATTGGCGATACCACACTGATACCCAGTGTTGTGCCTGAACAGCGTTCATTGAGCGAAAGTTCATGAACTTCGTTCATATTTTGGGCGGCGTGAACTGAGCGTGCTGCATTACTGCCTGATGAACGTTATTGTGAACTTCGTTCATTCTGGTGTCTGTGAGCGGCATGCTCTCTCAGTTCAGCTCCGTTCAATAGGTTGCCAGATTTCTATAGAGCCCTCCAGGCGAAACCCGGCTAAATCACACCGTAAACAGGCCTTAATATGTAGCGGGAAAACACGCAATCTGGCAACACCAGCTACCAGCGTCGTAGCCTACAGCCGCGTCGCGTCATCAAAACAAAATGCAGCGTGGAAGCCACAGCAGCATGGAGGCGACCGTGGAGGCGACAAAGCAGCAGTATGATCACTTAAAACAGTTTTATGACCAGGTGGTCGGTGAGGATGATGGCAACAATCTTACATTTCTCTGCAAACTTTTGCCCCGCCGGCTTTCAGTAAAAAAATCCGCACTTCAGTAACATCCAAAGCAAATCTGAAACAGCATATGTAAAATGGAAAAAATATTAGTAAAATTAAAAAACTTTTTAAATACCTTAAAGGCTACTTTCCTGTTTTTCTTTTTTAAAAAGACCATTCAAGCAGCACATTTTTTCCTGATGTTTTTGAGAATATACTGTAGGGGGTGAAAGCTGCAGCTGCCACTAGTGTGAAGTGAATGGACGCACAACAAAGCGTTAAAGCAACAATGGGGAAATGCTGTCCCCTCAATGCTAATGTAAACCCTGGTTGGATAAGGATTCAAAACTGGATATGAAGATGAAATCTGACGCACAGTTTCAGAGTTACAACTGATAAAATAATTGCTGTCTGTGGTTCTACAGTAGGCTGTATGGTGTAATTGAGCAATATATGAAAAAAAAAAAATTATGAACTAGTTCATTTTTTGGAACTGTGAACTTAGTTCAAAATTTTGAATTATGAACTATGAACTGAACTAGTTCATTTTAAAATGTGTGAACTGAACTTTTAACTAGTTCACGTAGAAAGAGAACTTTCCCAACACTGCTGATACCATCTGTTTGAAATTGATTTGTGTGTATATATGAAGAGCTGCATACTACTTTCATGTAAAATAATTGCCTTCTTGGCTTTGTCAAGCTGCTGCCTACCTTTATGAAGCAGGAAAAAGACTAAAACAAAGAGAATCCAGTAAAATTTTGTATTGCCTACCTGGAATGGGTGACAATAGTTGAATAAACTTTTGCCCTATTTGTCGATACTCGCAGATACCAATACCACCATTTTAGTGCAGTATCGGTGCAACACTAGTGCAAACTTAACTGGCCCAACATTGACTACACCCATAGGCTACTTCTGCTACACAAGCTGAAGTTGGAAAAGAGCCGCACCACATGCAGGATGTATTGAATGATGATGAAAAGATTAGCCTGGGTGCATTTCCGAGGGAAACTTAGTCCGCCCACAACGTTTGAGGTCACGGGAAGTTCGGTCTGGCATTGCTCAATAGTAGCGGCGTAGTATGCTGCGCTACAATATCTGGCGGGCAAATGAAATTGTCAGGGCGGAGGCTTTATATGATGATGGACAGATGATCAACAGTAACATAATCAACCACGCCACCAAAGCGCGCTTTGGGTGACAACAACAATGGCTGCCGCGGGAGAGTTGAGGTGAGTAGATTCTGCTATTAGGTCTGTTCTAGAAGATATCGACAGCAAATTAATTTTTAAAAAGAGGAACAGAGAAAGCGTGTGATCAAGTCTCATCTTCTTATTCTAGGCGTGGAAACTGCACGCTTTGATTTTTGTTGACAACAACTATGCGTAGAAGCTTAACATCGTCCACGCTCCGTTTATCTTATTGGTTGTAGGTCTATCCAATTGAGTGCAGAGGCATTTTTTTTCCTGGTTCTGTTCAATTCGAAACACGCCCCATCATCACAGCTCTATGGAGCAGCATCAGAACTCATTCTGACTAGAATTGAGTAGGACTACGTCAGGCTAATGAAAGATTAGGAAACATGACAAAACATGAGAAAGCTGTAAAAACAGCTGATAGAAATCCATAATGTGACTGTGACACCAGAACAAAGTATCAGGGTAGCTCCACAGTCTCGGGCACCAGTAGCAAAGGAATTGAACTCCATCTTTTTATGCAGTCAACGCAATGCAGTGTTAGGGTAGATAATGAAATGTCACATAGTTGTTTCCCGTTAACCAGCTTTGCACGTGTCACCTGGAATGTTTAGCCATTTTTCTTCAATTCAATGCTGTGAATAGAAGCAGAAAATGTATGTTTAGGTTTTAGAAATGTTAGTAGCCTAAGTGGCTATTCCTAATACTCTCGACTAGTGATGGGTTAATGAGGCATCTTGAAGCCAAACTGTATTAATCGATCTCACGGAATACTGACACCTGCTGGACCTTTAAAGATACTACAGGCAGCTGATTAGCCCTAAACTGAGGGCGTTTCTCAATATGCGTTCTTGAGCGTTCTCTTGTGCTCGTGGCACATCATCAGCCTCAGCCCGAGTACCGTTCCAATTCTCAAGAGCGCCAGATCGAGAACGCATCAAATCCCCGGATGTTGTTCTCACACCCGCCCTCTTTATCAAGCATGCATCAGAGCAGACTTTGTGCGTTCTTCAGACCGACGCGCTTCCCCAGAATGCCCCGCGGCTGCAGCTGATTCCAGACAAGCTCACAGTGTTAAGTTAAACATTCCCTTTTCTGCTGCTGTTGTTCTTCAAAAGTACGGTTTGAAATCGTTTGAGGCGATAACATTATACATTTAAGCCTCCCTGTGTGGCCTGTTTACAGAGTTAGTGCGAAATAAAAAAAAGTCAGACGTTGAGCGGACCAGAGTGACCAGCAGACCTCCGAGGGTAACGCAGCCGGGGCCCAATTTACCCGTCTGTAGTGCACTTCTCTCGGTCTAGTTATGTGTGATCTACAGCTCGTTCTGATGGCGGTTTTATGGTTTGGTAATTTTTTTTAATGTTTTTAAGCTTTAGAAATTAAAAATATTGTTTTCAAAATGTTTTGTGTAGGGAATAAATAGTTTTGACTGTTAAAGAAATGCTAAACAACGTTGCCTGTGATGACGTCACGAGTACGCTTGCTGCTCCAATACACATGATGCGTTAAGTGCTTCAAGGCGTTCTCGCCAAGTCGATCTTCCTGTGTCCTCGCCAAGAACGGACTTTGACGAGAACGCTGACCTTTAAGATACTACAGGTTCTGGTGAATTGAGAAACGCCCTGAAATTGATTTGATGACCTAGTACAATGATAATTAAAGATATTTTATATTGTATTATTTCATATCTATGTTTAAATTGAAAAATATATTTGATATTTTTAGAAGCAGTCAATGAATAATGTAAACATATATCATGACGTGAAAATTAAGGGGAAAATGTGAATGAGGATGCTTGTTGACTAAGATATTTAATCATTTTTTAAACAATAAGAACAGTAAAAACAGTAAATAAACAAAGAGTCAATTTGAAATTAACTTTAATTCAGATAAGTTGAGTAATAACTGAAAGGATGAGACATTTTTTTGGCAGATGAACCATCAAACACAGTTTAGTGAGACAGTCAGTTAGAAACAACTCCTGTATCGGTCACATGACTTTCTGGAAATGACACAATACAGTGTTTTGCTCTATGGGCTCGACACATGAGCGGACGCATCGGGGTTGCTGGAACCATCACTACTCTGGACCACTTTAGTAATTTATTTCCACGTGCTATAAATATGTGCTTCAAAACATCTACCGACTGTTGGAGGGTTTCTGGTCAGAACTACAGGCCCTCTGCTCCCCCGCTGCCAATAAATCTCTCTGATTTCTGTCATTTTTTATACAGGCAGCAGGTTAATAAAACAGATGCAATCAGCAGGCTGCCTAGAACATTTCTCTACAATTCTGTGCAATCACAACATAATAGCAGCATTAGGTCTGAATGAATAATAAAAGTGGAGCTTTTTGTTTTGAGGTGAACTAGCAAACACTGCGGGATTCTGACTGTTTCTGCTTCCAGCTGCAATCATCCACCTTGTCTTTTCTAACAATTCCTCCAACACTGATGTTATCAGGGCTTATCGATAAAAAACAAAACAAATACACAGCCTAAATGTTTTTGGAGAAGGTGGCGGTTGTTTAAAAAGATTTCAGGAACACTAAACAAGAAAATAGTGGCCATTCTTTTGTTGAATAAAGAATAATCCTTTCCTATTATCATCAAACATTTTGTGCACCAGTTTTAATGCCTTGTGAACATTTACAAATTGCAATGCATATATAATATTATACATATTATAAAGGGGTGGGTACTAGCCTTCAGAATAAGATGCGTATTACAACACCTTGGTTGTGTTACAGTATACTACTAATGCAATATTCTAAGCACTTCAGATAAATTTAAAATGCAGCTTGATATATAAGTTGTACCTATACCCTGGTGAAGTTAAAAAAAAAAGTTAAAAAACAATCCACTGGACTTTGTTTCCAAATTAGGACACTTCTCTCTTCCGATCCAGGAAGCTTTTTCAAATCAAAATGTTAGAAATAGCATTAAGTTCCAGGCTTTAAAGAAAGGACCAACAAAGCCTTGTTTTGGCTTAGAAAGCATGTAAATGGAAACGGATGAACGGGTCCAGCCCTTTGGAATCAGGTCCACTTTTGGCTTCTTTGTTAGCCTGCAATGCCCCATACCTTTCTACACTGGAAAAAAAATCTAAATCTAGATGAGTCATTTTTACTTTAAATAAATACATTTGTTGGATTGAGGCGGTAAAAGAGACAATTTGCCAATGGAACAAGACATTTTACATTTAAAATAAGAAAACACAATTGGATTGTCTTATTTCAAGTGCATTTTATCTAATTATCTTATTTTAAGAGTAAAAATACTAATTTCATTTGTAAACTATCTCATTACCTACTCAAATTAAGGGTAAATACACTTAATTTAAGACATTTTTACTTATTTCTGTCAGGAATCTAGTTTTTGTGGGTTGTTTTGTGTTTCCTTTTCTCCTCCACCAGGTGGTGCCCCGTCCTCATTGGGCCTCCCTGCACACCTGCAGCTCGCTGGTAGCCTGGGTGCCATTCCGAACTTAGTCCCGCCCACAACATTTTAGGTCGGGAACTTCGGGTCTGGCATTGCTCCATAGTGGCGCCGAGTATGCTAGCACAATATCTGGCGATCCAATCAAATTGTCAGGGCGTGGCTTTATACGATGATGGACAGATGATCAACAGTAACGTAATCAACCACGTGACCAAAGCGCGCATGGGAGACAACAACAATGGCTGCCGCTGGAGAGTTGAGGTGTGTAGATTCTGCTCTTAGGTCTGTTCTAGAAGATATCGACAGCAAATTAATTTTAAAAAGGAACAGAGAAACGCGATCGAGGCTCATCTTCTTATTCTAGGTGTGCAACTGCACGCTTTGATTTTTGTTGACAACAACTGTGCCTGGCTTAACATACGTCCACGCACTCCGCTGCTCTTATTGGTTGTAGGTCTATCCAATTGAGTGCAGAGGCATTTTTTTTTCCTGGTTCGTTTGAAACACGCCCCATAATCACAGCTCTATGGAGCAGCATCAGACTCATATTCTGACTAGAATTGAGTAGGACTAGGTCAGGCTAGCTCGTTGGACCATTACCTGAGGACTCTTAAGCTGCTGACTGCCACTACCACCGACGCCAGAGTGTTTGCCAGTTTTGGGAAGTCTCCCTGCAAACTGGATGTTTTGGACCTTCTCCCCTGGAAGGATTCTCTAAGCGCCAAACTGAGCTGAGGATTCAAACTGGTGGTTTGGATCTACTTTTCCCAAGGATTGTTTGGGCTTCTCTCTGAGCAGGGGATTCATCTCCACAAGAAACCGTTCAAGTACCATTGGAAATCTAAGTGGCAGTCAGCTCCTCCGTTCCTCAAGGAAATACCTCAACCTGGTTAAACCCTGTCCGCCCTCCAACCAACAAGTCTATTACTGGAATAACCCACACCGACTGGATTCAACGGAAACACACCTTTTATCTGGAAACTCCCAGTTCGCCAGTGTTCAGAGCAGCACTGGACTCCTCTCTACCAACTCACAATAAACCCGTTAAACCTTCCACTGGTCTCTCTGTTTGGTTTTCTGGGTCAGATCTTTAGATAAAATCATGACAATTTCTAGATAGTTTTTTCTAGTGTAAGCCTCTGAAAGGGGAGTTGTTAAAAGAAATTGTTGACCTAGCTGAATAGGGATCAAGGAATAAGTTTTACCTGATGTGCATCAGATGACTGAACCAAAAAAGGTTAAATCAATTAAATTAAATTAGCTTCCTTCCATGTCCCGTTTATTAAACTTGTTAAAGTTTCTTTGCCACTTAGATCTGATAATAAAACCATTTACAATTGTCCAACTGAACATAAATATTTCTCAGTTTGGGAAACACCTACTTGAATAGATGTACAATAAAAAATGTTGAGTTTCAGAGAATCTGATTTCCATACAGATGGTGGAAGCCATCAGGGAGCGTTAAGAGGTCCCTCTGCACATCTGAGCTTCCTGGCGTCCAGGCCTAGGGAATTCTGAGCATTTGACGCTGGAATTGAGAAATCTGAACTTTTTCAGCTTGATGTTGAGCTTCAACCAATCAGAAAAGATAATCCAAGAGTTTTCTGGGAAACAGGCACTACTGCCCTAATCCCAAACTGGCCCCTAAACACTACCCCTACAGTGTCCCAATACACATAGTGGGTAGGGCTAGCAGACGGTTCAGCTCTTAAATGCTGGCCCTTTCTAAATATGTGTACTATTGCATTCTTATGACTTTGTGAAACGTCACCAGCATCAGTCCATGCACTCAAATGCAGATATTGAAATTAACATCTTGTCCTCGTTGCAAAGTTCAGGCTCAGGTCAGTCAGATTGGAAGGGGAACCTTTTAGTTATCAGGCTCCTCTCCTGTGAAACCAACTACCACCAAGTTTTAGTCCGTGAGGCAGACACCCTGTCTACTTTTAAGGCTAGGCTTAAAACTTTCCTTTTTGATAAAGCTTCTAGTTAGAGTGGCTCAGGTTATCCTGAGCTATCTCTATAGTTATGCTGCTAAAGGCTTAGACTGCTGGAGGACATAGGGACCCCTTTTTTCATCATTCTGATTCATTCTATTCTCTATTCTCCCACTCTGCAGAATCTGTTAGTTCAATCTCTAACGTTCTGCTCTCTCTGCTTTTCTCATAGTAGCTTCATCTGGTCTGTTCCTGTTTGGCTGTGACTCCATCCTGGAGAGAAATATCAGCTGTGCTGCTGCCATCAACACCTTTGTTTCTAGATGTTGGAGCTTGGCCTGTTTTCCAGTGTAGTCCTGTTTCTCTGACTGTGACTAACTGGATGTGCTCTCTCTTCATCCTCTGGCATGGAACCTGGCTCGGAGCTCGTCTGCCTGGCTGTGTGTTTCCTGGACGGGGACACCTTTTACAGCTGCTTTTTGTATCTATGCTTCCGTGCCCTTGAACCCCAGGCCGCCTCAGCAGATGGCCGCCACACTGAGCCTGGTTCTGCTGGAGGTTTCTTCCTGTTAAAGGGAGTTTTTCCTTCCACTGTCGCTACAAGCATGCTTAGTGTGAGGGATTGTATTTGAGTCAATGAAATCAACTGGTTTTCCTTAGACAGAAAAACTTTAATCAATTTGACTGTATGATCTTGTTGAACTGTACAGAGCCTTGAGATGACGTGTTGTGAGTTGGCGCTATAGAAATAAACTGAATTGAATTGAACCTTTTTGAACTAAAAGCTGTAACTGGATTTTAATTTTGACCAGGCTATCCTAACTTGCTCTGTGGGCTATTCACTCCCATCTATCCACAAAAAGATGAAATGTTTCCCCAAAAGAAAGAATATAAAACAAAACAAATGTAAAACAATGTTGTTTTCCCCATAATAGGAATGTTTGGCAGTTTTTATGTTGCAGCTTTGGTCGGATAATGAACAACTGTACCCAGGTTCACTGTGGGCCATTTCCTGCCATCTCAGTAGAAACGTGTTCTTGTTTATTTAAGCCCTCTGCACTGCACACCTGCATGGATGCATAAATCAGAGCATCCTGGCAAAGCCCAGAATGATGAAAAAACAGGCGTGATATAGCTTAGCGTCGCCCTGTTGTATAACCCAGGTGTGATTCACCATAATGTCTGGAACTTAAGGGCTCAATGTTCTCCTTTATATTTCTATCAGTTGATTCTGAAGACGTGACTTTTTCTGAAATGTTGAGTAAGTTTTATAATTGCAAACCTTGCTTCCTTGTTTTAGTGAATGTGAGTCAGACCTTTGAGCAGCTTTAGGTCAGCAGTGGATCTGTTCCAGGTTCTGTTTCTCCATGCTCCTCATGCTAATTGTTGAATAATGAGAGCTTAAGTGTGTGTAGTGTTGGAGCTCTACTGAATCCACTGCATTTCCTCTTGACTGTCAGAAATTAAGATTAATTTAGAGCAAATGAGAGCAAAGTAGATTCCCACTTTTCTCTTATTTTAGTGGCAGGTGTGATGAACATTCCGGGTATCTTGGCTTCTTCTCTGGATCATTTCTCTGATTGTGATTAAGACCCTTCAGTAGATGACATTGTTATAAATGTAGAAAAACCACCAGATGCTCATCCCATCTGCTAATGGATGTTTGTAGTCTGAACCGTCTGTAGTTGCTGATTTTGTCAGATTTATGTTGTTCAAAGTTCATAAGACTCTACAACCCATACCTTATATCAAAGAAAAAGTCAGATCAGCAAGGAATATTCAATGGATCATTATTTATACCAAAAAGTAATAAGTTTGATATAATGATGATTATATCATGATTTAATCAGTAAAAAAATTAAAATAATAATTTTCGTCCTGAACACAGAGTCTGGGAGCGGCCATTTTTTCCCCAAATATAGTAACCCCTCCCTCCTGCCATCTTCCAGCAGTGACGCCACGGTGGTGTAAGCCTAGCGCCATTCTCCCTCAAGCTTTACAAGCTAAATCAATGGGAACTACTAGACACATCTGCAATCAACAACAATTATTGAAGATTTCCAGAGGACTTCACCATTGAAATTCACCAGAGCTATAGTGAAACTGACAATGCCCACATGCATGGCAGCTGGATGCTGGAATACATCGGGTAAAAAGTGAAAAAGAGTTATTCCACCTTTCTGATTCCTGATCCTCCACGGACGGGTTGGTCGTTGGATCGCCAACTTGAAGAGGGAGGATTTGCCATCGAACTTCTGGCCAGAGAAAAACGCTGTAATATGTAGCCAACATTTGGAAGAAGAATGTTTTCAAGATGACTTGGATAATAGCGCGTTGTGACAAAACACCAGATACAGCACTGGGACTTGATCAACAGCCGAGCAATCAAGACCGTGACGCCACTAACCAGTAGGTGGCAGTAGTAGTGTTCTTTGACAAAACATGGATGCCTCCAGTAAAGCACATTCAGATGAAAATTACTCCCTAATTAAAACACATTTATTGAAAAGTATGTAATAATTTCATACTTGAAGTACCTTCAGAAGTTTGTATTCTGAATATGACTGGACTTTTTCTTTAAAACTATACTATACTGTATCTAGTTTTTATCTTCTCAGTGCATAGAAAACCAAACTTTAATAAATGTTCTAAAAACTTCAAAGATTTAACATTATAATCTCCCTCTTAAAAAATAAACAATGAAAAAAGCTGTAATTTTTTTAAATCTATTATCTTCGCATGAAATAAAAGTTTGGTTTCATTAGAAGCCTTCAGCCTTCACACCTTATCTCCTGCCCCATCAGGTTCTCCACTGGTAAAGAACCTGACCATTGCCATTCTCCAGCTTATTGAGTCAGGTGAGTCAGCACACCTGAGGGAGAAGTGGTGGGCCAGCAGCTGTGTTGGGTTTGGTGAAGCTCAAATGTTTGATGAAGCCAACATTTGGAAGAAGAATGTTTTCAAGATGACTTGGATAATAGCGCGCCAGACAAACACCAGATACAGCACTGGGACTTGATCAACAGCGATACGCACATCGTGGACGCCACTAACCAGTAGGTGGCAGTAGTGTTCTTTTTGACAAACATGGATGCCTCCAGTAAAGCACATTCACATGAAAATTACTCTGAATTAAAAACACAGCATTTATTTAGCAGTATGTAATAATTTCATATTTAGAAGTTTGAACTCTGAATGTGAACGGACTTTTCCTTTAAGATAACCCTCCTCTTTTTCCGTCTAACAGTTAGAGTGCAGGCTTATCCTCCAGGAAGGATGACCTGTTCTCTACATGGCTCCGGTGTAACATATGGCTTTGCATAATGAATTTTATTTCCATCCAGCTCCCTGAGACGCCGGGATGGATTCTACCGCAGCTGCAAATCTCTGCTGCAGCAACTTTTGAATCCTTCTGCCATCATTTCATTATCATTTTATCTTTGTCATTTCCACACATCATCCCAGCGCTGCTCTCATCGTCTCAACAGACACATAAATATGAATATCTACACACAAACAGCAGCATGCAGCACAAACAGCTCTCCCAAGGCTGTATTTATAGGCTCCCTGTGACAGCATGTCCAACTAGATAATAGTCTGAGAAGCAATCTGATCCTTTAATCATCCTAGTTAACATATTCGCCTCTTTGCAGTGAAACAGCTTCATTCTTCACATGACACTGGTAGTTTACAGCACCTGTCAGTCTGAATACCAGATTATAGCAAACAAAGTATTACCTCCAAGGCAGCCACCTGGGCAACAGGACCGTAACATTGCATGGTCACTGAGACACGTAAGATTAATAAGTTCTGCATTTCCATCTCCTACACGGGGCTGCCACCTGGGTTAATAGGGCTTCTAATGTGCATCGGCTGACAGAGGGCTGTTGATGGAGAGTCAGAGTAATTGAGAGGAACAAAACAAGAACAGAACCTCCACTGATAGCTCCTCCGTGTTTGTTTGCTCATTTTATTGACTTCAGCTCGGCATCTCCTTCTTAATCGACAGGAGCTAAAAGTAGAACAGCTTTAAGAGGAGCTGAACTATTTGTCTAATTCAAGCACAGCAAATGAAGAGGGTCAACGAAATATCATTTCTTGCAATGGTTTAGAACAGGAGTCTTCAACTTTTTCCAGGACAAGGACCCCCAAACTGATGTCTAGATGGAGCAGGGACCCCCTAATTATATATATTGCATTCAATTGTGTTATATCAAACTGGTCCTATATGTAATGAAAGTAATTTCTCCGTGGGATTATTAAAGTATTTCTGATTCTGATTCCTGGTTGGGTCAGGTGTTGTGAATGAATCGGTTCCCAGCTTGAAAAAGCAGCTCCTGCACTGCAAAAAACATTCTACAAATGAGTAAAAATGTTTTAAAATAAGTTTATTCACCCTTAATGTAAGCCGGAAAATAAGATGATCTGTGAATGGAATGAGCATTTTTACCCCTGAAATAAGATAATTAGATATTATGCCCTTGAAATAAGATACTTCAGTTGTTTTTTCTTATTTTAAATGTTAAAGGTCTTATTCCATTGGCAAAGTGTCTGCTCAAATTAAGAAGAAATCCACTTATTTTAAGAAATAATTACTAAATTAGATCAACAGTTTTTGCAGTGTGTGTGTGTTCTAAAATGTGAGCATTGATGACTGAAAGACATCTTCTGCCTCCATTTATCTGTTTACTACAGTGTGTTGAATTTATGTTAATGTGGATTTAAAGACATTTCAATGAGTGGAAAAAAAATTGCAGGAGTGAAATAAAAAAGTCAAAATCAACCAAAACTTTTGAGCCCCCCATGCAGAACCTCCGTGAGTAAAATAATAAAAAGTCAAAAATCATTTCACAAAATAATCATAAGAATTGTATAATTTGTGCAAAGAATTAAAAAAAAAATTTTTTAATCTCCCTCTCTCCACTGGAGCACCCCCAGCACATGACCGCATGTGCAAAAATAATCCGTTTTTTAGTTTCCTTTTTCTTTTCACTCGTTGTCAGGTGGCGGTGGCTGACTGGATTACATGGAATGCAGTAGAAACAAATCGGACTGTTTCTTAATGAAAATCTTTAATCAGAACTAATTTTGAGGTTAATGGATCTTATACCTTTTACAGGTGTAACCCCGGGGCTCTTCAGATAACACACAGCGCTAAGCATCAGAAGCATAGCTAGTTTGATGATTTGGAAGCAAATCATCAAAACAACAACGTCGTCTCGTTGCCTAAAAGTTAAACACAGGATTATTTACGTATTACACATTGGCTGCCCTGACTTATACAAATAAATCCTCTCCTGCTGTTGTGGTATTGAAGGATGGACTCAGTTTTAACACACAGCAATCATCTCATAATCAGGAGAAAACAGCTTTCATTCTCTTTAGATAATGAGAAATTCAACTTAACGACCGTAAAAAAAGGATCAGAGAGACACGACCGTCCTCGGCTTCTGTACCTACCTACTGTAGGTTGCATAATTGAACAGGCTACATGGGAATGAATGCATTATTAACCTCAATCAGGACAGAAATAGGATTTCTCTAAACTCTACAAACAGATATAATTTTACGGAGGTGATTTCAGTAAATGATGCATCTTCTCCACAGATATGATTCACTGGCAGTTGGAACATCCATCAAACCTTCATCTCTCTGTGTTTCTGTGCTGAACTGACAGCTGACGATATTAAAAGTTAATCAGGGTTAAATTTTTATAATCAATCTAGAACATTAAAAGTTAGTGAACCTGCTCTGAGTTTGCACATGTTTCAGGGTTTTAGCCTCTATTAGAAATACTAATTCACTAAACATTTTCTTTTACGCTCAACATGAGTCACCAATTTTCCCTCTAAATCAAACATCAAGCAGAGCTGCTTTGCGTGTTTTGTTACTCTCTGCTTGTTACAGTTTTCATTGGAGTAGGAAACGGTTGTGAATGTGATCGGTGAATATATCTGCTAATTTCAAGACCTATAATCTTTCCACGTCAGTCACAGCAAGGCTGCCCCGATTCTTTAACAAGAAAACCCTCTGAGGAAGACAAGTAGAAAAGGGATTGAAGGAGATAAAAGGAGTAAATCCCCGACAGCAAAAGGGATTTACAAAAAAAATCAAACAAACATCTAACAAAAGGAATGTCTCACAAACACTAAAAAGTAGATGCATGTTGAAAAATGTGAGGAGCTACATTTTGGAGTCTGAATGTCAAGCTAGCTGCATGGTGGAACATTGTAGCACTGTCATGTTTCAGCAAGAAGGTTCCGGGCTCGATTCCTGGCTCTGGGTCTTTCTCCATGGAGTTTGCATGTTCTCCCTGTGCATGTGTGGGTTCTCTCTGGGTACTCCGGTTTCTTCCCACAGTCCAAAAACATGACTGTGAGGGAAATTGGCTTCTCTAAATTGTTCTTAGGTGTGAGTGTATGCGTGGTTGTATGACTTCTCGTGTCTCTGTGTTGCCCTTAGAGACTTAGACTTAGACTTGACTTTATTAATCCCTTGGGATTACTCCCTTCGGGAAATTGTATTTCCAGTAGCAGGAAAAATTGCACATATAAGAAAATAGAGGATGTTTAGACACAGTATATACAATAGAAAAATAAAATCAATTAAATAAGGTGTAGGAAGATGTATTGGGGGATGAGGATAGACAAATAAATACAGAGGGCTATAGCAAAAACAATGACTTAAATTAACAGTTATGTAGTGTATTGCACTTGAATGGTTGAGAAAAAAGAGTGTCCAGATTATAAAAACCACAGCGAGTATCTACAACTCCTTCACTTCTGTTCTCTTAACTCTATTTCCTACTCCCCCCCAGAGAGGAGTTATAGAGCCTGATGGCATGAGGGACAAAGGAGTTCCTGAGTCTGTTGGTCCTACATTTGGGAAGGAGCAGCCTCTCACTGAACAGGCTCCTCTGGTTGCTGGTGACGGTGTGCAGGGGATGACTGACATTGTCAATAATGTCCAGCAGTTTGTCCAGTGTCCTCCTCTCTGCTACCGTCACCAGTGAGTCCAGTTTCATGCCGACCACAGAGCCGGCCCGCCTGATCAGTTTATCCAGCCTGGAGGTGTCCTTCTTAGATGTGCTGCCCCCCCAGCACACCACAGTGTAAAAAAGGACGCTGGCAACCACAGACTGGTAGAACATCCACAACAGTTTGCTGCAGATGTTAAAAGATCGCAGCCTCCTGAGGAAATACATCCTACTCTGTGTCTTGCCATACAGGTGGCTGGTGTGTGTTGTCCAGTCCAGTTTATTGTCCAGCCACAGCCCGAGGTATTTGTAGGAGTCCACAACCTCCACCTCAGCTCCCCCTAACAGAACTGGTCGTGGTCTGCGACGGACTTCCGACCTGTCTAGAGTTCACCACGCCTCCCGCCCCACCAAGATAAGCACCAGCCCCACCATAACCCTGATGGAATAGGTGAGAGAAGATGGATGGATGGGCGGACGGACGAACACTTGAAGTATTTTGATACTCATTGTACGCACTGTCCAGCAACGCTTACTCTAATATCCTCATCACACCATCGTGAATCAGCCTTTAGTGTCCACGCTGTCTGAAGCCTTTGGGAAAACTCCTCAACGCTCATAATTTATGAACACAAGAGCAGGGATTATTTGAGAATAAAAAGTCAAAACAACAAAAACACAAACTATTCCCATGCTATGTTAAGGAAATGCTTCACTCACCTCAGGATGCTACTTGCGTAAAACCTAAAGTGAAAGATAGGGTGCCTTCTTGCCTAATTTTTTTATGCCATGTCTAAATGGCATTTAAAGCCAAACGCTAAACAGATCTTTTAATATTTTCATCAAGAAAGACAATGAAAACTAACAAAACTCTGTCAAGATACAGCTGAACCCTTCTGATTGACACATTAGTTTTTATTATATTAATATAGGAAGAGGATTAAAACTTCTTTTGTGAATTTTGGAGTTTTTGTTTTTCAAATTTTTTTCATTTCCATCCAGCTTTCTAATCCGACACTTAAAAGTGAGCATCTGAAAAGCTGACGAAAACACACCTAATCAGATGAAACATCTACTCTACTCTCAGTTAAGCTTCATACAGTAACAGCCATTCAAAATGGCCCTTCCCAGTCAAACAGTAGCCAAATGGCAACCTACTCCCCTGCGACTCCAAGCCAAATTCCCTCAACTTCCAGCCACTGGCCTTTTCCTGGTTGTGCTTTTTTTTTTATCTGACTCCACCCTTTCACTGAACTACAGGGTCTGACCAGGAATTGTGGCTTCCCTTTAGATCTTAATGCCCACAAATCACTGACAGAAAGTATTGATGTTTAAAAATGAATTGAAGGGGGACCAGCCAAGGGCCATCAATGAAACTGGGGAGATTTTAAATTGGCTACTACTGCGGTTAAAACTGGCCGTTCCAACAGGAAACAGATCAGACTGACTGCTTAAAGCAGCTGAGCTGTAGTACTGCATACTGAGGACCCAATATTCAAGCACACACAGACATTAATGATTAACAAGTTTATCAATGTCAATGAAGCGAACAGGAACCTCTGACCAAGAGAGATCAGGTTAGAGGCTGCCTTGCCTCTCAGTCAGAGTTGAGAAAACAGAAATAAACTCACTAAACTTCTCAGAATCTGTGTGGAAATAAACGTTGGTTTCACAACAGGGCTCTGACAAACACCAAATTAGTTGGTAATCTCACTGTGTGCTGCTATCAGGAGAAGAAAGGGCAGAGGGACAACCGGAAATTTCCTTAGAGGCAGATTTTCCATCTTAGGATCGCAGGGGAAAACAGAGCTAGTTGCTCGTAGGACAGAATTAGGATCAGAGCCGAGAGGACTGAATTAGAAGGAGGTATCAGAGGGGGGGAGAGAATCATGAGCACTGATGGGTAGAGCTGCACAGGTGAGAGGAATTAGTGATAATCATATAAGGGGCAGAGCTAAGTGTAAAACAATAATCATGACATGAACATTAAGCCGAACGTACGCTATAATATTTTCAGGCGACAGTGGCATCGGATGTAGGAGTTCTATATAAGTACAGCACATTTATAACCTGACTCCGCCAGATGGATTTGCTCCGCATATCCTTCTGTAAACACTTCGGTTGAAGTAATTTTGGGGCGTATCAACAGAGTTTTAATGATGAAAACACAACAGCTAGCCAGGCTACTCTTTGCGAAACCAGTCGGGAGAAGAGCAAAAAACATCTTTTCCTCTGAGAAAAGCCTCCAGAGCAGTGTTTTGCTCTCTTTCTTTCAGTGATGAAATATACTCTGTAATTCGATAAAACTTGCTCGGATAGCCCGCGCTTAACGCTAGTTTCATCGCTGCGGCCGCCATGTTCTTTAGACCTGAACTGTGGCGCTTCTGTTGCATCACACCCTCAACCCCGCCTCAAAGCCAGCGCTGATTTGGACGTTGGTTTGGTGAGCGGCTCCAAATTTACCTACCCTCAGGAGAGTCTCCAGACTGATCTGCAAGTGAAACCTTGAAAGCTCAGCGAGATCAGGATGGTCTCCCGAGGCTAGCACATTTACCATTTTGTACTGAGCAACAGCTAAAACTGTACGATGAAGCCGAGAAGAGTTTAAAGTTCACAGCACACAATGTATGTTCTGATGATCTGATGTGATCTACCTGCTCACACTGAACATCCAAAACATGTCGGACTCAGTGCCGAGAGATGGGGCTGGTCGGCCTCGTCAATCTGGAAGGAGAAGAAGAACTCCCTTGCTTGCACATGCGCAGTGCTCAAGGTTCTGGTAAAGCAGTTTATTTGTTTTTGTAGGCCATCTCATAAAGCCCCAGCGAGCCCCTCCCTGGCCGGCCGGTCCCCCACTCCTGTTTACCTGTAACCAGTAAAGCTGCCTCTTTGTGTCATTCTGAATTTGATTTTCTCCCCACCTTACGATTCCTGATCGGGAGGTGGTCATGAGAGCTCCTTGCCTCCAAGTGACGATCTGCGGTATTACTGCCAGTATTGAAGGAGGAAATCTAGCAGTAGGTGGCGGCAATGCACCAAAAGTTGTATGCCTAACGCCATAAAAACACAAAGAAGAAGAAGAAGACAAGAAGGAGGAATCAAGCAAATCAAAATGGCTGGTTGCCCGTCACATTCAGAAAGTTATGCTTGATTATTATTGCTGTACTTCAGTGTTAGTATTTAAAATCTCATTATTTAAAATGTTGCGTGGAGAAGATTTCGATTGTTGTTTATAGTTGAAGAAGAAGTTGTTTTCTTCTTCTTCTGTTTTCGGAGGGGCATTACCGCCACCTACTGGAATGGAGTGTGAATCGGAATGTGCAGCCAGACGGAGATGAAAGCGTTCTGCTCATGTGGATCTTGTTATCAGAGAACGAGCCAGGGAAAACTGAGCCGACGAGCCCACCCGATGGGAACTGGTCTGCAGTTAGCCTCGGTCGGTTGTGTCTGGATTCGGTTCGGTTCAGTTTGCTTTTCCATTTACACACAATAAGTTATCTCAGTTACTGAGCTCGGACTGGTCTCGGCACGGTTTTTCAAGGGTAGTGTAAATGGGGTAATAGATTACTGTAGGCTCTTTTTTTTCTTTTGCTGTTCAAAAGTATATTCGCTCAGGCCACACACCTACTAGACAACTGGGCCTGAATCTTATCTTGTTTACTTACTTATCTTGCCTGAGAAGCTGTTTTCCAGCCTGAGATGTTTGGGAAAAGAAGCCACTCTCTTTGTTTCAAGGTTATCTTGAATCCCTCTGTTTGCGTAAAACCGTCTGTAACTTGTTTCAGTTAAGCTGTATGATAAGCCCTCCCAACTCTGCTTGAGTTTTAAGTAGTTAGTGAAATCCTTTTTCTGATCACAGCAGACAGAACTTTGGCAAAGGCCGTATCTTTTCTCTCTTGAAGGCAATAATAAATGCTGCTCCAATGACAATCACCTCTCCGTTAGGTGATTAAGACTAATGCATATTCTTCCAACAAGCCCTCCTGCTGAAATTATTTCCAACTTAGAAGCAGAGAAATGTCAGAATAGGTTAAACCAGTCATCCACTTGTTGAAATATGCAAGAGTATGAACTATAAAATGTAATTTTAAGAATGTACCCAGAGTTCCTCAGAGGGATGAGAACATGATTAGACTCTGTATTGAAATGACTAAAGCCTCCAGAGCTGCTTAGAAGCCATGAAAAATCAGGAGTCTGATTTTTGTTTTTAATATTTATAATTAAAGAACATTATCATGTAAGGAAGCAGCGCTTCAGTTTGAAGGTTACCTGAAGTGTCTGATCAGATCTAATGTTGCCACACAAAGCAAAAGAAGCTTTAAGCAAAGATTATCTAGTTTTCAGGCTAACATCCTTTAGCTTCCAGTTCTAAACATCCAAGTGATAAAAAACTGAGGGCAAGTCCAAATCCTTTAGGAATTTCCTTCTGATGCTGTTCAGTGAACATTTCAAATTATCCAGATCTTCTTGGGCTCCACCGTTTTCAGAGGACTGCTTACCTGGTTCCATTTTCTCTGATCAGGAATCCTGATCTTTCTCAGCAGAGGAGCAAAAATCAGGCGAAGTCATTGTTGTTTAAAGCATTTGAGCTTGTCATGGGAGCAAACGCTACGGAAAAGGAATAGGGCCACTGGAAAAAAAAAAAAAAAGTTTACTGATTTGTAAATTTTATTTTAGTTTAGTATGAGAAAAAAGTCAGAATTCTGACTTTTAATCTCAGAATTCGAACTTTTTTCTCAGAATTCGGACTTTAATCTCAGAATTAGGACTTTTTCTCAGAATTCTGACTGAATTCTGACAATAAAAAAAATCTGAATTCTTAGATTAAATTCAAATTAGAGAAAAAAAATAATTCTGACTTTTTCTCAGAATTCTGATCTTTTAAATCTCAGAATTCTGACTTCTTTCTCAGAATTCTGACTTTAATCTCAGAATATTAACTTTTTTCTCAGAATTCTGACTAAACTTTGACAATAAAAAAAAAGTCCAAATTTTCTTTTTTCAGAGTCAGAATTCTGAGAAAAAGTCACAATTCTGATTTTTTTTCCCACACTAAACTGAAATGAAATAAAATCAGTTAACTTTTTTTTCAGTAGCCTAAATCCTCTTCCATTACAAAAGCACATTAAATGCTAAATCAATCTAAGATGTAAAAAATAAATGGGTTTCATTGAAAGCACTGCAAAGAAATCAAACCATTGATTATTTAGAATCATTTTAAAGGAAGATGTTCATTCAATGCTTCGAGCAGCCGTGTACGGCCCGCGCCCTCACTCAAACTGATCTTAGATAAAATGCATTAAAAGTTCTCTGGACACTGATTTAGTTTTCATGATATGAATGGCCACTAGATGGTGCCCCAAATGCAGGTAGCGCTTTTACTGGGCTTTCTTTACCAGTGAGAAAGAAAATATGAGCCATGGCTAAAAGTGGAGGGAAAAGAAAACTGGAGAAAATCGCTTCTTTCAGGTGAAACTGGAGATAGAAAAACCTATTCACATAATTTCACAGGAATGCTTAAAGACACTACCCGCCACTACAACACCTTGCGTGAAGCTAAATATGAGAAGTAAACTGAACCTCCAAGATTAGCCATTGGCGGCGAGCTCAAATAAAACTATAGAAACAAGAGGAACAAAACCAACAAGAGTGTTTGCACTTGACCTAAACAGGTGAGGCAATTAGTCAATGTAGCCCAATTTAGTTTGTATTTAAATTTAGCAAAACAGACTCCTTTATTTTATTTACAGGACCAGAATGAGTACCAGTGATATAATTTTCTTAGAGTAAAATACTCATTCTATTGGATATTGGAAAATGTCTTAGCTACCCACTCAAATCAGGGACAAACACACATATTTCCCGCAACATATATTTACTTTTTGGACACAGTGTGTTACAGTAGTAGACGTTCAAAATTCCACCACTTCCCTTTGCTGGTCCTTCGCTGGTCCCCTACAAGTCCTTTATAAACATCAACTGTACTAAAATATTCTTTCTGTCATGATTTGTGGACATTAAGATCTAAAGAGAAGCATTTTCTTCTGGTCAGACCCTGAAATTTGTAAAATCCACTGTCGCTACAAGAATGGTTGGTGTGAGGGATTGCTGAAGAGTCAATGAGTCGATGCAATCAACTGGTTTTTCCTTTGATAGAAAACTTTGAATCAATCTGACTGGATGATCTGGTGAACTGGAAAGTGCCTTGAGATGACATGTGTTGTGAATTGGTGCTATAGAAATAAACTGAATTGAATTGAAAATGAATTCAGTGAAAGGGTGGAGTCAGAGTGGAACAATATGCAAGAGGAGGCCACTCCAGTATCTGGAAGTTGGAGGGGATTTTGCCAGGAGTTGGAAGGAAGTGGGTTCCCATTTAGCTGGTGTTTGACAGGGAAGGGCCATTTGGAATGGCTGCTACTTTATGAAGAACAAAAAATAAATAAAATAGAAATCTTTAAAGTTCTGAGAAAAGGTGCAAAAAATGTTTTCTTCAAATTCTCTACAGTGCAGGATTCTGCTCCCACCGAGGCTGAGGCTGCATATTAACATTTCTAAATATGAGATCTTTAGTCTAAAAAAAAAAAAAAATCAAAAGAAAGTTTGTTTTTTCAAACCTTTTTATATTACACAATAGCAACAACATTATATGCATTTGAGCAAGTTACTGCTCTGGGTTTAATTAGCAGATCTAACATTTGAAAGGGCATTTTTTATTATACGTGTTCCAGCGTGGCAGATGTTTGCCCTCTGGCTCTGTCCTGAAAAAATGGTGGCCCCATGAATTATTTAGGTTTCCTATCCCTGGCTTAGAGCGAGTAGAAAATTCTGCTGCGTGACAGAAAGGTGTGAGAAAGACTGCTCTCTAGCTTCAGCCTCACTCCTCTGTCTGCTTCAGGATGGATTTGAAGTAGGTAAAATGTTCTGAATAGTTTTCACTGACAGGATAAAGTGCTTTACAACAGAAATAAACATTTGAAGATTTTCTTGATTGTTTTACAAAACGTGCTGAGTATTGTCTATTCATTTAGCAGACCCACCTTCAGCAAGGAGGTGATTAGCTTCCATGCTTTAGGCTTATTCATTTTAGCACTTTCAGATGCTTATATCTGAAGTGCACCATGAATAATATTCATCACTATTACCATTGTTACTAGGGGTGTAAATCACACCCATCATGGCGATCGATTTAGTATCGATTTTGATTCGATTCGAATAATTGGTTCATTTTTTTTTTTTTACACCTTACAGGCTAAACAATGTTTCAAATTTGAAATAAATCAATGATAGCTGTAATATCGTTATAGATTTTTTTTTTGTGAGAAACTACAGCAAATAGCTGAAGTAGAAAAGTTGCACTCCATCTATTCCTATTAAAACCTCATTCACTGACAAATAATAATACCCGTCGCGTTATAGATTCTGAAAGGCCTTGCATCAATAAATACTGCACAAAATCAGTGCAATGAGTGCAATGCAACACCTCGGCTCCAGACGCCCCGCTCCTCCACAGACGCTCTGCTGCTCCTCTCCCAAATTGTAGCTGACACATGAAACAGTGCCGCAGACAGGAGGCGGCTTGTTTTGTTTTATGACCCGAAATTGCAGAAAACAACTTCGTGAAGTTTGACCCACTAGAAGAGCGAGGTGCGGCAGAAGCGCTGGGACCCTTTTCCACCTGGATCTCTGCTCTTTTGGCCCTCATGTCCCTCCGCCGCCGTCGGGACCCAAACTCTTCCCCACTTCCTTGCCGCCGGCAGGTATCCAGAACCCACAGTGTGTAGCACAGACCACGCTTCAATATTGAGCATAAATAAAAATGTCTGTGTCAAGCTCACTGCAACACACTGCTGTAAGAGTATAACCAGAGCGAGTAGGTAGGAGGGCAAAATAGGTTTAGCGCCACCGCAGCACACGGAGGGAGGAGGAAATGCGCCCAGGAGCAAATGGATAAAAATAGACCGGAGGAAAAAAAACATGAATCGATTCTCTTCTTGGACGTATCGATGCATCAGATCGTCGGCTGTTGGATCGATGCATCGATACAAAACAGTTATTATTTACACCCCTAATTGTCATTATTGTAGCTCTATCTCCATGGCTTAGAACTTCATCTTTCTTTCTCTCATGCTGCAAATATCACACCATATTCACTTTTTTAATAGTGCAGATTGAACCCCTTTCCACAGGTAGTTCACCTGTAACTCACATGTAAGTAAACATAACAGTCAGATGCCCTAGAAGTCCCACTCAGTGCTGTTTCAAAATCAAGAGACTACTGGAAGAATGGTTTACAATTTCATTTATTATTCATTTCCACCGGCGGTCGTAAACAAATCCTTTGAAAGCCAACCTCTAGGCACTGTTCTTTACCCTAAACATCTGAACCAAACAGCTCATCTGCTTCACTCTGAATATCAGCTAATTTCAGAGTCAGGTGTCAAAATGGCGGGCGCCGGTAGCTGTCACCTACAATGCGCTGACCCATCTGTGTCATTTCTTTGTTAGGTCAGTTATGTTTGTTTATGCAGTCATTTAGTTCGGGCACAGTTTGCTTGAGTTAAATTTTGTCTTTTGGGTTGACCTCTTTTATTACCTAAACCCATTTATTTTTTGTAAGTTTTTTTTTTATGTTAAAAATAAAAACACAATTTTTGAATGAATCCCTGTGACTCATCATGCTTCTTACCTCGGTCCCCCACAAGGGGTAATAAGGATCATACAAAATTGGTTTGTTCTCTACTTCCATGTCTTCGATAAGAAGTTTGTTTTGAAGTTGTGAGATGCGTTCTTAGAAGTTTTGAGTGGATTTAACTAAACTTTTAAGCCTCTTGGTATAAAATTAATATTTTTATCGAGATGAGAAATCTACTTCCCGGTATGTTGAAGTAAAAATAGGTTGCATCCAATAATTTAAACAAATGGCCTTATGCTCCAATTTGAAGTTAGCGATCTGTCGTTACCATATCCTAATTTGACTTTAATGTTTAATTTGACAAGTGATTCTTCAACTTCTGTCAGTTATACTTGTTACAAGTGCTGTTGAGGAACGTGCTAACTCGGGCATTAAAGCAGTGACAACTTTGCTAAGGTCAACTATGGGACAAAAAAGGTTGCTACTTATGAATTTTCACAAAGACAAACAGAATTATTGACATAATTGCTCAGAAGCATCCCAGAAGGTTGATGTTTGTGAACACATTATCATCACCATCATAAAGTTAAAGTTGTTATATAAGAATAAATATCTTTTAGTTATTGCTGATCTGTTGTAGGCTTATGGTTTAACATCAACATGTTCATTGCTGATCGTTTAACTTCATTTTTCTAAAGATTTTCTTCTTATCATTAAGTTTTTCAGTTTAAAATATATTCAAAAATCCTTTATCACTGGAGACCATAACAAACTGTTCAATCTTTGAGTCTTTTTTATGTCATTTTTATAAATAAATATAATTTCTGGAAATAAAGAAAAGCTTCTATTGATGAATTGTAATGGATAATTTTTAACCGTGTACATGTTAGGAATCCAGTTTGTGTGGGTTATGTTTTTGTGTCATTCTCTCCCACCACCACCAGGTGGTGCCCTGTCCACGTTGGTCCTCTCACACACCTGCGGCTGGTTGACTCATCACTGAGGATTATTTGAGCCATGGACTGTCACTACCTTGGCGCCAGAGTGTTTTGCCAGTTTTGGGTACTCTAGCCAAGCTGAGTTTTGCTGAGTCTAACTTAGTCTTTGTTTTTCAGCTGAGCCTAACCTTGTTTTTTGTCTTTGCCTTTTAGAGCAGGAAGCCTTACTGCAAGTTGGATGTTTGGCCTTCTCCCCTGGAAGGATTATTGTTTGAGTCTCACACTGAGCAGGGGATTAACACTTACTCCACAAGTTCCGTTCAAGTCCTCCTGGATTCCCAAGTGACAGTCCGGCTCAATAGCTCCTCTGGGTCTAACCAAGTCTATACCTGTCCGCCCTCCAACGAGGTCTCAACCTCTGCATAAACCCATCCAGACTGGATTTTGATACGAAAGTTTTCTCCACTAACGTGAGTCCCGTTTCTCTGTCTCTCCAAGTTAGGGCTGGGCAATAATTCAATAACGATATATATCGATCGATATAACATGTAAGGAACAGCTTAGAAAAAAAGAGAGTTTATAAAAGTGTTTTTTCCTGATAAAAAGCAGTTTTTTTCGCTTCCTTCTCATTGTAGCCTATCATGTAGGTTTATGCTAGTTACTACTTCCTCCTAACCAATACGCAATCGCGGACCCAGGCACGCCATGAGTCACAAAGCGCCGCCCTCTCCAAACCACAACGCCAGAGCACATGAAGATGTCGCAGCAAGGAGAGGCGAACAGAACATAATGCTGCATAGCAGGATGAGCGACTTAGTTCAGTTAACTCATCCAGCATCAACTTCTAACAAATACTTCAAATGAATGGGCAATTCAGATCCAATTAAACAGAAATACAGTTTAACCATTAATACTATTAGCATCCAAAGAGATAGAAGATAGGTTTGATTAGATTAAGTAAAAAAAACAGATCCCAATAAAATGAGACAATAGATTTCAGAAGACAATGTCAGTCAAAACTATCTGATATATTTAGGCAGTAGAACAGGGACTTAATACAGCCATAAAACCAGATCAAAAATAGTCATGATTGCTTACTGTAACAAGCCCATACCTTGATCCAGATCAAACTCCTCCATGGTGCTCACAAAGTGAGGTCGGGAGTAGAAATTGTGAGGCCCCGGCTGCTGGAGCCCACCCAGGCTGAACAGGCTTCGCTCATTCCCGGCGCAGCAGGAGAAAGCCCTCCGACTGGGGATGCAGGGGAACCGGGTCCAGCTCTTCATCTCCAGGTCGAAAGCCTCCAGTGCCGTTACTGGCATCTTTCCCTGCCGACCACCTGCAGCAGGAGCAAAACAGCAGCTTTTATATCAGCTGTAGAGGCTTCCAGACATGTTCAGTGCTTCAAAAATGTAGAGTCCCTTATTTACTCTATTTCCTCTGTTTTTGATTTGCCATCAGATCATG
Organism: Cyprinodon brontotheroides; assembly: GCA_018398635.1. Lineage (NCBI taxonomy): Eukaryota > Metazoa > Chordata > Actinopteri > Cyprinodontiformes > Cyprinodontidae > Cyprinodon > Cyprinodon brontotheroides. The sequence continues at coordinate 8,618,752 of JAGKQL010000036.1, forward strand.
AAGACAAGTTCCTTACAGAGACAATGACAGCCTACTATAGTTCTGCTGCTATAGGCTTAGACTGCTGGAGGACATAGGGACCCCTTTTTTCATCATTTGCTTCATTCTATCTCTATTCTTCCCACTCTGCAAGAATCTGTTAGTTCAATCTCTCTAACATTCTGCTCTCTCTGCTTTTTCCCTCATAGATAGAAAACTCTGATATGTTCCTGTTTGGCTGTGACTCCAGCCTGTTTTCCGGTGTAGTCCTGTTTCTCTGACTGTGACTAACTGGATGTGCTCTCTTCATCCTCTGACATGGGAGCTGGCCGCGAGCTCGTCTGCCTGGCTGTGTATGTTTCCTGGGTGGTGCGGGCCCTGTGGAGCTAGATGACAGTTGCCTTTTTGTATCTATGCTTCTTTTTCTATAATGCTTCTGTCTCCTTGAACCCCAGTGGAATATGCCTCAGCAGATGGCCGGCCACACTGAGCCTAATAGTTTTCTGCTGCAGGTTTCTTCCTGTTCAAGGGGAGTTTTTCTCTCCGCTGTCACTTCAAGGATGCTTGGTGTGAGGGATTGCTTTTGAGTTAATGAGTCGATGCAATCAACTGTTTTTTCTTGAAAACTTTGAACTTGTATAGTCAATTATATTTAACTGGAATATAATTGACTATACAAGATGAAATTTCCCAATAATGATTCAACTACTAAGGGGAGAAGCTAACATGTAAAACAAATCATCCACCTCAACACAACCTTCCTCCGAGTGTTGGCGCCAAAGACCATCAAATCTCCTGCATCACTGAGGATGTTTGGTAACCAATGATGTTATTGCTTTGGTTTAAGCGGCCTTTATTTGTTTTATTTCTGAAAGTAGGTTGACAGGAAATGGGATTAGAGAGAGAGAAGACATGGAGCAAATGTCACCAGGCCGCTACTCAAACCTGAGACGAACACGTCCAGGGCCAAAGCCTCTGTTCACAGGTCGCACACTTGAACCCTATGCCAAAGCGAGGTCCAGGGTCTAAAGTTTGTAGTTTTTTTCTGCCAGATAGGAACTCATTGTTTTAACAATGAAAGTAAGTTATCCAGGTGCTAAAGAACCAAAGCAGCCATGGGCTATCACTCTACCACTACTATGCTGGACTGTTGTTTGGGCTTTAGTAATCCAGATGTAGCAGGAAACAAAGATTCTAAACAGTTCATAGAAAATTTCATAAATGTTTCTGAGGCCCCGTCCACACGACGAGTCAAAGCAGCATGATATTTTCCAAAAGCGTTTGTCGTAAAAGGCGGGAGGCGTAAAATAAATGTGATCGTCCACCGCGAGATGCATACCGGCGCTGCAAAAATGTATGCCAGGCCTGTAAGTGGCAGCTGTGGTGCCAAAGCAAAAATAAGCGGCGAAATGTTGGGCATCGCGCACTAATATTATACATGGTTGCCCCTCTTGGTCCATTTTAGGTGGTTCAGTCAAATTCCAGGTGCTGAACTGTCTGTTGTCGATATTGCTTCTGTTCTTCCTGGAGATATTCCAGAAGAAGAAGGTTCTGTTGTAAGCCCGACAGCAGGGTGAGTAGCATGAGCAGCAACCATTCAACACAGATGCAGTGGCCATTGTTGTTTGTGATACTGTTGTGTTGCGCATGCGTGTTTGAAGCGGCAGCTATAAGCGCATCGTTTTTAAAAATATATCGCGGTTAAACGTATTAAAGAAAGAAGATGGAAAGCGGCGTTACGAAATCTTCCCACTCTGAAGGCTGAATAAAAAAGATTGTTTACAGACCCAGAAACGCGGCTTCGTGTGGATGAGAAGGCTGTTTTGGTGCTTGAAAAAATTGGATAGCGTTTAAGCCGAGGGATGCGTCTTAGGTGTGGGGACGAGGGGCCTAAAAGGCTTTCTTTCGGATAATTTGTGAGTTTGCCTCATAGTTCTTTTCTCTTCCTTATTGTCAGACCCTGAATACTGACCATAGTGGATGATAGGCCAGCAGTGCTTTAGAAATGCTTCTGTTTGTGATTTTCGACAGTCCTTGGAGTCTGCAGTCCACTCTTGGAGTAGCTATGTTAGATGGGGGACTATTTTTTTTTTTAACAATGTTTTTTTATTAATTTCCAGTAAGACTATAGAAAAACACATTGACACGTGTTTATACTATTTGCACAATGAAAACCAGGCAAACCTCGTTGCATACACACATACGGAAAAAAATAAAATAAGTAATTAATTAAAATTTATTAAAATTTCAAAGAGTACGTATGTACATAAAACAGTAACAATTATTAAAATTACAAATAATATAGAAATGAAATGAATAGATAAAACAAAAAAATTTATTATTACACTCAATAGCATTACAAATAAATACAATCCAGGGCTCAATGTTAACCATCGCCTGATCTCCCGGGGCAAGTCGTTTTTATTGTTGGGAGAGTTTACATTTCATTGCATTTGCCCGCCGAGTGTGTGCAATGATCGCAAGAAAAAAAATATTTATCACTCAAAATTACTTTTAAATCACAGACATTCTATGAAAACAACCCAGAAGCGTTGCCGGCGCCATTGTTGTTTTGTACACATTCTGGCATGATTTGAAAAAGCCGGGTGATTTTCTGCCAGATGGCGTAATTTTTGTCCTCCTAGTGGTAATTTTGATGTAGTTACCAAAAACCACAAACAAGCTAGAAAGCGCTATCATATGGCAGCCTTCTGTACAGTGATGCAGGTTACACATTACAAAAATGTTTCATTACATTTTTTTCTCTTAGACATTGGAGAGGTGCATTTAAATGTTATAGAGCTAAACATGTTAGATTGGTGACCTGTTATGTTATTATTATTGTCTTGTTGCTGCATTTATTTTGTCAGGGAAAACTAATCCCTGAGTCAGTTAAAAGTCAGGGAATTCTGAAATGATGTCAGACTGTGGAAACCCTGAATAAAATAACTATGATATAATGATTCTCTGGAAAAGTCACATTATATTAATAGTATTATCTTGTATAAACATACCGTGACTCTAAAATAAAAGTTATTCATTTGTGACATTGACTTCTGTCTTGTGATTTATCTTACGTTTTTAACCTGTCAAGTAGTTTTTTAGATTTTTAACATTACAATTTATATTTTTCCAAGCACACAACAGTTTAAAGCAAAGTTTAGTTTGAAAAGAATGTGCAGGAAGGATTGAAAAGCATGTTAACATGGTAATGTAGGCTTGAGTTCATTATCTGACGCATGCAGATACACACCAGGAACCTGGAAACTTAAAAAATACTGAATTACAAAAACATTTAAAACAAACATGTTTCATTGATATATATACAAAAAATGAATATTAGGAACTATATGTTTATCAAACATTATACTGGGCAAGTAAAAATTGTTTCTGGGCAAATGAAATGTGAAAGTCACTTGCCCTAAGGGCAAGTGGTAAAATCCTTAACGTCAAACCCTGCAATCCACCAAATTAGGAAGTTCCCATACACAATGGATCAAACTACCTTTCTCAGTCAAAAAATTCACACAGTTTGTCAGGGGTCTGTATGTCCTCAATAACCACTTGTGTTGCAGCAACTTCATTCGAGCGTTAATGGTTTGTGATTGAGCTTTTAAACAAGCCGATATCCAGTCAGCTTGACCAATAGATGGGCAACTACTTTGATGGTTTATCATTGTTCCATGTGGGATTCACATCGGGAAAAGCTTGGTAACCTGATCTGGACTGAGGCCTCAGTCCTGATTTCTTCTAGTTTTCTTTAGATTTCAAGACTCCTAAGAATGTAAAGCGCCTCTCACACCTTGACGATTTAGCTGGCATTCGTTGGAAAAGTTATGGGTACGATTTGAATAATTTATGAGCACGCTGAAGTATGCTATAAGATGCTGGCATATGTAGAAATACAGCATGTACATCTGGAAATTTTGAGCATTTCCTGACGTTTGCCAGCGTATGCCATCCGTGGGCCATATGTTACAAGTCAGTTATCTGATGGTTGACATATGTTAAATGTAAGTTCCTCATCAGTCGTGGCGTCTAGCTCATCCTAAACCTCTGAGTAACTTGTGCATAACTTATGCGTAACTTATCCAGAACTTCTCTCCAAGCATATCAACGTATCTGACGTGTTCCAGACAAGCGCTGAACGTGTTTCTAACTTCCAGCTACTGTATAATGGCGTATTGGCAGCGTTTTGGTATAAAGGGGTTCACAGGAGGAAACCGTCAGTTCTCCTCCAGACTTCATCCCCATCATAGGGGGAGCCAGAAGGTGAGTGATGGATCCTCCCTGCGTTCATGCCACCCACCAACACACTTCCTAGCAGACATGGCGCTCAATCTGCTGCCATCAAAAAGCGTTCTTTTTCTTTCTTTCTTTCTTTCTTTCTTTCTTTCTTTCTTTCTTTCTTTCTTTCTTTTCTTTCTTTCTTTCTTTTCTTTTTATTTATTTATTTATGTATTCTATTTTTTTGGGCAGGCAGTAAACAGCAGCCAGGTTAATACTGCAATCAAAGACATCTTTTATGCAGACCAGGTGCCTCCATATGGAGGACCAATTCTGCCATATTTAAAAATAAATACAGAAATAAATAAATGCTCAATAAATAAATAAGCACACAATTGATTGCCCAAAAAAATACAATAAACAAATAAATGTAGAGTAGAAATTAAATTCAAAAAAGTGAGACATAAATGTATATAACTCTTAATTAGCTTCTTTATTTATTTGCCTTTGTAATATTTACCTTATTTACTTTTTTGTCCTTTATAATCTTCAACTTTATTTTTTTAATTACTTATATTTTTAAGTATGTATTTATGTGCATGTTATAATATTTTTGTCTGTTTTATTCTTCCTTTGTATTTTTTACCTTAATAATTTCTTCACTGCTATTTATTTCTGTCTGCCCTTTTTACATTTCTGTATTTATTTCAGCCTCATTATGCAAAATGAGGAGGGGGTGTATAAGGTAAATATTACAAAGGCAAATAAATAAAGAAGCTTAATTAAAAAGAGTTATATACATTTATGTCTCACTTTATAATTTAATTTCTACTTACATTTATTTGTTTATTGTATTTTTGTTGGCAATTAATTGTATGCTTATATATTTATTGAGCATTTATTTATATCTGTATTTATTTTTAAATATGGCAGAGTTGGTCCTCCATACCTCCGGGCGTAGGAGTAGCAATGCGCCTGAGGGGAGGAGCCTAAACTGATGCTTTGTAATGCCCTTGAAATGATGCTTGTGCGTCATTTCACTTATGCATAAGTTAGGCTGTTGTTGGACATAAGTTCTGGACTGGTTATTAATACTCTATGTTGACGCTCAAAATTGAAACAATAGATAGAAAGTTAAGCTTATGCCAGCGTTCTAGGAGATTCTAGGACATCAGGCAGACACTGGCTAAATCGGCAATGTTTGACAGGGGTCTAAAGCATAAAATAAATAAACTTTGAGCAAAAAGTGTTGTAAAAGTGTGGAATATCTCATATAAAATATGTCAATGTTCAAGGGGGCAGTCATTAACATGATTAAAAACACAAGGTCATCACATTTCATTCTTTATCTTCTTCCACCGCCACATAGTTTCAGTGACATTTATATCAAAATCTACCAAGTGTGCAGACCTCGCCCTGAGACACAGTTTCATTTTGGGCTGCAGAGCAAAGCGCAGTGATGGTGCTCCCCAAGGATGAGTTATTTACTGTGACAAATCACAACTTAACCTTGGAAAATAGAGCTGCAAGGGAACAGTAAGGTGGTAATAGAGCATTGAGTGAAGGGGATTAAATCTAGGGGCACAATACAAAAGGAATTGGAAGGAAAAAATAAAACAAAAGAAAACGTTCAGTTGCTAGGGGCTACATAATGAGAGAAAGATCAATGGAAGATAAAGGAGAGTAAAACAGCAAAAAGGAGGCAAATGAGAGAATGGCAAAGAGAAATTGAGGAGAAGCGACTTAAAGAGGAGTATGCGGAGGAGTGAAAGAAGAAAGGGGAAGAGGGTCAGCTGGAGTGGGCAGGATAACGTGGAGATCGATAGTGATAGTGAGACAAAGAGTCGAACTGAGTGGGAGGCATTAGAGTGAGAGAAAGAAAGGTATCTGAGCAACAAGATTGGTTCAATGCAGCAAAATACTGAGCAAACTTACAAATAACAGCAACATGAACAAAGTGGCTAATAGTTTTAGTGGCTGAAAATATTTTTGGTTCTCAGGTGAAAACCTCTAATCGCCTTTTATGTCCCAGTTGAAAGCCTTATCAACCATTTATAACTTTATGCCAGGTGCGATTTTAGCACTAATTCTGAAAATTAGGATGTATTTTGTTTTTATCATCCTATATTTAAATCTATTAAGTAGGTTTAGGCTTCACTCTCTTTTAAAAATGCTTGTTTTAAAAAAGCTAAAAAGGATTATTATTATTATTATTATTACTTCCCTCTCTCGGGAAAATATGCCACTTTGAGTCAAATCCTCTTGAATTAATTAGTTATTTTTTGAAAATAACTTAGTAAACTCATAGCTTTTATGTATTTTAGTTGCATTTTCCAAACTAAATCCCATAGTCATCTGTAGTGTAACATTTATTTGAACACTTAAGGGATGAAAATCATTTATTTCAATCACTAGCATTTAACCAGAGTTGGTAAATCTAATGCCAATAGCTGTAAAGTCTCCTGCTTTGGCCAGGAAACTTATTTATATTTATGTACTTTACCCCTCTTTCCCACTGCACTCCCATATTAGCAGCGTCTTGTAAATTTCCCATATTATTTTATTATAAAATTCTGTGGTGCAAAGTCTGCAGTGTGTAGAGGCGCCCCTATTAGGGAGGCGCCAAAGCTATGGGGGGTAAAAAGTCAAGTTTTCAGTTTTTGTAACAGCTTTTGAGGCTGTGTAAATGATCAATGTTACAGACCAGCACCCCCCACACACCCACGTCCCATCCTTCCTTCCTTCGTCCTCCAGCCGGGCTGGGCAATTAATTGCATTTGCAAAATAATCGCAATTTAGAAAAATGCTATTTTCAAATTGCAGATGCACTCAATTTTAGTCACACAGTTTGTTTATGCTTTTTTTTTTAATAAACGTTTTGAACTTTTCTACTGACTGTCTCACCTTGAATACTGGGTCCATCTGTCCCGTTTTATGACAAAAAAGTCTGCAGGAAGGTTGAAATTATAAAGGGAAAATGTGACCTTAATGCTATATGGTGTGGGAAGAGTGACATGTTGTATATGTGACCTTGGCCAACATCTCTAAGAAAAGAAAGAAAGTGAGGCGCGCCGGACTGGAGTTGTAACAGGCAGCCCGGGCTACAGGCGGCTACACTCTACCCTTTCTATTCATTCTAGCTAATCTGAATCGTTCAATTCCATTTGGAGAGCGAGATCATCTGTGGAAGCAGCACTAGACATCTTCCAGGCATGTGAGGAAAACTAGCAGCAGTTCAGCGAATAGGATGAATGAATGGTAGCCGGCGCGCCAATGACGTCATACACACTCCGCTTTGTTTTAAAACTTATAAATATTAAAAATATAACCGCGGATTTCTGGGGAACAGTGATTGGCCTCCATGTTCTGAATGCTGGCGCGTACCATAAAGAATAAATGATGAACAGTTTAGTTTGTGCCTTCAAGTCGTTTGCCCATAGGAAGGCGTTACTGGATATAACCTAACGGAATATCTTCAGAATGGCTCCAAATGACACAAAGCTTATATGGGTGAGTAGAACATGATGGAATAACGTAAAATCAAGGGCCCAATGGGGAAAAAAAAATGCCGTTCCCCTTTAAAGGAATAGTACACCCAAAATGGTAAATGGTAAATGGCATGTACTTATATAGCGCTTTTATTCAGAGTTAGGAGACTTGACCAAAGCGCTTTACACTACATTCATTCACCCATTCACACACACACTCACACACTGATGGTGGCAAGCTACATTGTAGCCACAGCTGCCCTGGGGCTCACTGACAGAAGCGAGGCTGCCGTACACTGGCGCCACCGGGCCCTCTGACCACCATCAGTAGACAATGCAGGTGAAGTGTCTTGCCCAAGGACACAACGACACTGAAAAGTCGGAGTCGGGCTTGAACCGTCAACCCTCCGGACACAGGGCAAACTCTACATCCAACGCTACTGTCAAATGCCAAAAACATGATTAGCCTTCATTTTCTACTCACTTCATTGCTTTGAATAACACTCTGAGTACTTTTTGATATCTCAAATGCATCTCTGGAGATCTGGGAGGCTTGCTTGCTGTCTGCTGACATTCAAATAATTGAGGTCTAATTAGCCCGAGACAGAAAAGGTCCATAAAAGAATCCACAAAAAACGTAGTCAATACCATACCACTTCTCGTCCAATGTATTCCAAGTGTCCTGAGCGGGTAGCGCCCATAATTTACTCGAAGCGAAGTCATTTAGAATGTTTTAGAGCATAAACAGTAGTGTATAGGATTTCCTGAAAGCGCGCACATGCACGGCGATCCGCGACGCTTCACGGAAGCCGCAGACCAAACCAGATGAAAGTCGCGATTCAGCGTCTGCTCTGCCGATAATGCGAAAGCGAGAAGAAGAAATGTGCTGTTTACCTGTGCAAAGAAAGAAACAACGAAAGAAAAATGTCTGAGGACTTCAGTGTTGAGGAAGAGCATGAGTTCTTTGCCGAGCTGGAATCGCGACTTTCGTCTGGTTTATCTCGTCAGCGGTTTCCGTGAGGCTCGGGGAAACGGCTTTTAGGAAATCCTATACACTACTGTTTATGCTCTAAAAAACATTCTAAATGACTTCGTTTAGGAAGTAAATTATGGGCGCTACCCACTCAGGACACTTGGAATACATTGGACGAGCAGTATGGAGGAATATTGACACGTTTTTGTGGACTTTTATGGACCTTTCTGCCTGGGGCCATAGACCTCCATTATTTGAATGTCAGCAGATCAAAAGCAAGAAGCCTCCCAGATCTCCAGATGCATTTGAGATATCAAAAAGTACTCCAGAGTGTTGTTCAGCATGGGGTGAAGTAGAAAATGAAGGCTTATCATGTTTTGGGTGTACTATTTCTTTAACGTATGTCAACCATAAGATAACTGACCTGGAACGTATGGCATACGTCAGGAAATGCTCAAAGTTTCCCGACCTACATGCCTCATGTCTACATGTGCCAGCGTGTTTCAGCGTACTTCAGCGTGTTCATAACTTAATCAAAACGTACCTGTAACTTATGGCCCACTTATGGCAGACATAAACAAATTTTGAGCTTGCTCAAATTATCTCAACGTACTTGCCGTATGTCGATGTGTTTAAGTGTGCTTCAGTGTACTCATAACATACAAAACGTACACATAACTTATCCAACGAATGGCAGCGTTTTTGCCAGGTTATTCGTATTTCAGGCATATGCTGGTCCAAATCATGAAGGTGTGACCGGGGCTTCAGACGGGAAAACAAAACAGGGGACGGATGTCCAGCTTGTTGAAGCAAAGGCCAAAGTACCTCCTCTGTTCAATCTGATATTTTTAGGGGAGTTAGCAGCGAGGAGGAGGAAATATACTGAAAAGCATGGCAGACTGGAAATAGAGCACTGGTTCTATTTTTCAGAGTCAAATATTCTTGGGATCAATCCAGCCATCCAGAGGGAGAACTATGGATTCCAGACTGGATTATTCCGCAGGAAGAAGTAGATGATTACTGTGGGTTTTCCCCCTTTCTCTCCACACTTTCTGCTGCATTTCAGAAAGTATCTTAATACCGAGAGTCTCTGAAACTCAGTGTGGAACATTAGACCAAATATACAGGAGCAGTAGGTCACTAATGACTAATAAAATTCAGAGCGAAAGAGTTCAAACCTCCACTGATGCTAAAACAGCCCCAACAGGAGCAGCATTAGTGGGTACTGTTTACAGCAAATTATCTAATCCTAAATGAACACAGCTTGGCAGTGGAAGAGGCAGAGATCTGAAGGGATGACATCAGCATACAGTTAGAACATTAGCATAAATATCCCTACAGATTTGCAGATAATGCGATTAGATCATCTGTGTAGCAGCTTTGTATGAGTCAGGACTCTTTAAATCAGGAATTTTCTTCAGCCTTCTCTCTTCTGCCATCATTAACTGCAGTGTTACCAAGATTGATCCTCCTCCTGAGCTCATTTAGCCACATTTTCTATTGATTGTCATAGAGTAGAAGTCCATCAACTACCTGCTGGTCATGCAGATATGGTGCTGTCCAAACTGAAAAGTTCTGTACGTGAATGCATCAGGAATCCCTCAAGATTTCCCATCACCTGATGACTATGGAAGAAAAATTGGAGTAAATAAAACTGTGAAATACTTTTTTGTATGTGTGGCTTTTTTACCATCCATCAAAACTCAAATGACCCTGAATTACTGGTTGGCAACTAACTCAAATTAAATTAGAGGAAAGATTAAGAACCTTGAGGTCCTAAAAAAAAAAAATTCTACAAAGCAAAAATTTTAATCTCAGTCACTTAATCTTAGAATAAGTGTTTTTTTTCTTGAATTGAGCAGTTATGTCAGGTTTCTGTTTCTGTTATGTTTTTCTTTTGAGTATTCAGTCTTGCTTTACTCCTTGATTTCTAGTGCTAGTGGTTTTATTTTTTATTTTCTTTGTTTTTTTTCCAGTTACTGTCCTAGTCTGGGTTCTGTTATGGTTTCTTTTGAGTGTTTAGTTTTCTCTTTTCTCCATGTTTTATAGTCCTAGTAATTTTAACATTTTGTTTTTATTTCCAGTCTTCCAGGTTTCTATTTTTGTTGCTCTCTGCTGCCCTCTTTGTGTTCTCCTCCTTCTTCCCTAGCTCTTTTTCTCTCTTGTTCTGTGCACACCTGCTCCCAGTTTCCTCATTAGCCCTCCCTCTTTGTCTCAGACTGCTTTAAAAGCCCTCTCTCTTCAGTTCCCCTTTGCTGGGTCCTCGTCCAAACACTGCCTAACTTCATCAAACTTCCTCCAACTCCGTCTTCCTGAGTCTTCCTCCTTGTGACAGTGATTCCCCTGATGTCTCCATGGTTTCTGGTTCGTTTTGACTAGTTTTATGTTTGATTCTTTTGGATATTTGGACTCCTGGTTTCATGTTAGTTTGGACTTGGATAACCTGCCTTTGTTTTCAGTTTCCCTTTCGTTAAATCTAAAGAAATTCACCTCTGCTTTCGTGCCTCTGCTTTTGGGTCAACAATCCATAACCAAATCCTGACAAGTTAGATGAGACATGTTGCCAATGAAACAAGACAATTTACATTTAAAATAAGAAAAACATATTACATTCTCTTATTTCAAGTGCGTAATATCTACTAATTGTATTTTATGGGTAAAAAAAGCTTGTTCCATTGGCAAATCATCTAATTTCCCACTCAAATTAAGGGTAAATACACTTATTTTAGGACTTTTTCACTCATTCCCAGAAGGTTTTTGCAGCGTACTGCTGCGAACCTCAGCGTCTTAATTTGAAATGATCCTCTAAAACCAGCAGTTTTCTGCTTGTTCAGCCGAACCCACACAGGACTCATCATCTCCACCACCTGCTTCTGCTTCCAGACATAGAAGTCCTAGAACAGACCTGTCACTGATCACACTGTGTAATCCTTCTCCTTCAAAGAAACAGGGGTTAGAGTTCAGTCTGCTTTCGCTGTAAAAACTATCTAAAATGAGTAAAAGTTAAGTGCATTTACCCTTAATTTGAGTAGGTAAATAAGATGATCTGCCAATGGAAGGTTTATTTACTCTTATGGTAAGAGAAATAGATATTATGCACTTAAAATAAGACAAGGAATTGCTTTTTCTTATTTTAAATGTCAATTGTCTTGTTCCATTGTCAACCTGTCTCACTTACCTCCTAAATTCATGAAAAAAATCACTTATTTTAAGAACATAAAATTACTTATTTAGATTTTAATGTTTTGCATTGTTTAAAATCCTGAAATGCAGAATGTTGAGCTGATCATCCACATCCAGGCTGTTTCTATTGTCCAAACGGAGGCTTTATCCATTAAGAATGGGGGCATCAAGCTCAGGTTTTGCTTCTAATGGAGCCCACAGACCAGAACAGAGAGAGTTCAAATTTTACCCAGAGTCGAAGAGCAAACACCTCCTGGAACATCTGCCAATTCACGGGAAAGGATTCTCCTTTTCAGCAGTGCAGCCTTTACTCTAGTCTCTACCATGATTTTTATTTCCATCAACCAGAGAAAGACAATTTCCTCTTCTATCACTCAATTTCACAGCTCTGAATGTGCCAGACGGAAAAAGTCAGAACTGGAATTGTTTGCTGCAGCAATATTCACACATCCCAGAGTCTCTGCCTGCTTGTCAGTAAAAAAAGCAAAAACAAACACACCATAAAATCTGCAAACATTTGGGAATCAGCCGGTCATTTAAAGAAATTTAGGCTTCCAGACTAAAACATGGAGGATCCAAAACATCTGCGAGGAGATAGTGTTACTTCTCTTTATCAAATAACAACATAATAAAAGCAATATATTCTAACGTTCCTTTTCCACGGCTCTGCTCCACCCAAACATTTCTAAATGGCCTTGATCACTTCCATCTCCACTAGAGGCCTTGAAGTGAAACCACAGACCTTCACTGATGGCTGTGTTCTTCAGCTGGACAGGCAGAGGCCTGGTTTCCAAGAAACAATGTCCAAATTTCTTAAGTAGATTTTTGCAAAGTAAAACAATTAAGGTATTGTCAGAGACCAAGCAGTAAGGCAAAAGGGACACAGGAGTTAATTTAAAATTCTGGGCTTAATTGACCCAAAAATGAACAAAAAAAATCCAAAACAATAAAAAAAATAAATCAGCATAAAAGAGGTCAACTAAATCTAACAATACTTAAATCTTAACCAGAAAAAAATAACTTAAAGTTATAGTGCAGGATGTTGTTTTTCCAGGTGGATCATCAAAATAAGTGGTCCTCCTAATTCTCAGTCTTTCTGGTGAAAAGTTTACGTAAGGCTGTCCGACGTGCTCGTCCTCATTTTCACCAAACTGTATGCTGAGAATTACCTTTCATGGTGAGAATGACCTCGCCTCTCGCACACTGATGAGAAAACGGATAGAAATATCAACAAAAAGGGAACAAAAAGGGAGGGTACCATATAAATAAATAGATAGTACAGTTAGCCACATTGAGACCCATCCTGATCTCCACGAGGAAGCTTTCCAGGTTTCACTTCGAGAGATCAGTCTGGAGACTCTCCGTTAAAGAGAAATTTGGAGCCGTTCACCAAGCGAGCGTCCAATCAGCGCTTGGCTTTGAGGCGGTTGAGGGTGTGACGCAAACTGAGAAGCGCGACAGTTCAGTCTAAAGAACATAAGCGGCTTCAGCCAATGGAAACTAAGCGTTAAGCGTGGCTATCGAGCAAGTTTTATCAGAATTGCTACAGAGTATTTCTTCACTGAAAGAAGAGCAAAACACTGCTCTGGAGGCTTTTCTTTCAGAGGAAAAGATGTTTTTGCTCCTTCTTCCGACTAGTTTCAGCAAGAGTTTGATCTATCAATTGGCTCCTCTTCGTCGTCGCTCTCTGTTAGTACGTCATATGCTTCGCTGATCTGATTGGTTTATTTGGCCCGCCTATCACCAACATAGGCCAATCAGCTAACCAGTATTTTCGCCCCTTCCCAAAATAACTTCAACGGAAGGTTTCCAGATGGATATCTGGAGCAAAAATCCATCTGGCGGAGTCAGGCTAGTACACAGTGGCATTGGATGCAGGATATTTTTCTGACTTGACTTTCAGGGTGGGAAAAGAAAACTTTCTTATCTAGATTTGTTATTTCTCACAAACCTTTTAGGGCTTCCATAGTTGCTAGATTCAGTGAAACCAGAGTAAACATGCCAGTGTAAAGAAACCCATTGTGTTTACATCCTGGAACTTAAATACCACATAAAATAGAGTCATTTAATATTCATCAAAAATCTGCTCCCAGAAAGTTATTGTAGTGTTATAATCTCACCCATCATGTAGATTCTGTTTCCTATCATGAAGGGTGTAGCTCCGTAGCGCGGCGTCGGCATGGCGGTGGTTGCCTGCCACTGATCTTTCTCTGCGTCGTAGACTCTTACAAAAGCCTGAGGTGTCGTGTCGACTCCCATACCCCCCACTGCATACACCTTGCCATCTGCAGAGAGAAAAGGCGTTTATTAAAACCTTCATTAGACCTAGATATTATATATACAGTTTTTTGAACACTTTTTATCACCTCCTAACTTTGAGCCAGAGGTCCAAACCAGAGACCACGGGTTTTACCAGGGATCCAGATTCTATATAGAAACCTTTATAGAGAAATGGTGCCGACACCCATCCAGAAACACTCACATCCAAAGGTAAGGTAGGGTTCACACATTTAGACATTGACCAGAACCTTGCTTTTCTGATGCTTTTCTGATACATCAACAATGATTTCAGATCTAAACCTTTCCACCACGAGGCAACAGCCAACCAGTTAAGCCCCGAGCAAAATTTTAACTGACAACTAGGAAAATGTCTAGAAAATTGAACAAAATGATGCTCCTGCAGAAACACTGCAAGGGGAGAAGATAAGAACAGATTTATCAGAAGAAGAGGAAACAAGCGGAAGGTAAGGAAAGCGGGAAAAGGGGAAACAATGGAACTGATCAAATGATCATATTTACAATCCATTTGCTCTCAGAGTTGTGCAAAAAAATGTGGTAAAGGACAGAAGTGAGAAAAGAGAGAGAAGCAGTGAATCACAGGGATTCTTAGTCACTCAGATGACAGAAACTCTGAGCTGCGACTTAAACTGTGAAGAACAAAGCAATAATAAATCTGTCTCTCAGGATGCAGCAATATGCACATGGACATCCTATTTAACTGTTGCACATAAACCAAATGGTGCAGAAAGAGCACTCCTAGCATGTAACACTGCATAATACATGCAGCTGGAGAGAGGCTGCAAGGCAGGACAATCACATCACTGCAGAATTCTTAAACACTACCTCTGAATGGGCTCTGGAAGCTCTTTTAAAGGTTCCCCGAAAAAAAAGAAATCACCCAGAACCTTAAGGCCGGCATCAGACAGGTGTGGTGTGCAGAACTCGGAGGGAAACAGAGGAGTAATGGCTCTAATGCGATAAAACTCAGACAGGCTACAAGGAAAGGACTCAAACCCACCAGAATCCTGCAGAGTCGCTACAACCTGACATGTTCTCTGAAATCATCGGCCTGCAGTATTTGCTCTGATCAATGGGAGGATCCTCAGGCTTTTGTTCGCATCCTGATCCCTGATCCATGCATGTGTGTCGGTAATAATGACTGCAGCCATGGACTCCCTCAGAGGAGCCCGGGGGGCGGCTCCCCCTCAGCAGTACGGAAAAACTCAGACCAGGAATTCTTTGTGTCTTAAAAACATAAGATGTTTTTTTTTTCTTGTAAGAAGAAATAATTATGTCAATGTTGAATATATTTTTTTTTTTTTTACCATGCACTGCAAAAAAAAATTAATCTAAATAAGTCACTTTTTCTTAAAATTAAGTGCATTTTTTCTTGAATTGAGGATGTAAAAAGTGAGACACTTTGCCAGTGGAACAAGACAATTTACATTTAAAAATAAAGAGAAAACAACTTATTGCTTAGTCTTATTTCAAGTGCATATTTTTCTAATTATCTTATTTTAAGTGTAAAAATACTCATTCCATCTATCTTATTTACCTGCTCAAATAAATTAAGGTTCAATATACTTGAGTTAAGACATTTTTACTTAATTTCAGATCGTTTTTGCAGTGTAAATTATAAATTTCTTACCATAAACTGCCTTAAACATCAAACATTAAACAGCTGTTACCACAAGTGTTTCTGTGGTTCATTTTTCTTTCCAAAGTTATAGGATGGAGAAGGAAAAGGAAGCCGTTCATCGTAGCCGCCACATTCACTTATAGTTTGTGGTGATATTTATTTCACATGAAGCATAAAGCAGCTCAACGCAGCACAAGGTAAAGTAACTGACAGTGTCAGTCCAAATAAATCAGTTCCTTTAGCCACAGTGGAGCATTTCCTCACAGAAGAACCTCTTTTTACGACAGATTGACACAGATTAGTAGAAACAGCTTACAATTCTTTGACTTTCCTATTTATAATAAAGGGAAATGTTTTAAAAGGGAGGAAACAAAGGACTGCTGTAATATGACAGACGTTCCTTAAATTAAGCTTTTGTTTATTTCAGATTTGGTTCTCTTATAATCAAATAGTTGAGAGTTACCAACCAACTTCTAACTGCTTAGAGATATGAGCTCTGCAGCAAAATAAAGCAAATAGCTTCCAAACTTTGCAGCTTCAGTCTCCGTGGTAACACAGTTCATAATTATTTGCATTCTAATAAAAATCCGCACTGAAGACTTCTTTAGCAAGTTACAAATAATCTCATGTGTCGTATTATCTGGACTGTCAGCCTCTACTTTTTGCTTTGAATAATGAAGCGTGGATTTTCTATGGATTTTTCTTCACCTGCAAGGTGCGCTTTAGCAGGAAGTGAAAAAAACAAGACAGGGAGGAAGTTAAAGTTGGAAATGATAGAAGAGGAAAGTGCAAATTTTCTTTTAGAACATGCAAGCCGGACAGAGAATCTTTTTCAAACCCATATCAGCTCATTATGAAAACCACCCAAAGAAGCTAATATGATGCAGCATTTAAGTTTAAGGCCATCGATCTGTCAGTACAGGATGGAAATAGAGCTGCTGCACGTACGCTTTCCATGAGTGAATCCTTGTTTCGATGGAGGAGACGGCAGCGGGAAGAACTCATCCAATGCCGAAAGACTAGAACGGTTTTCAGAGGACATAAAAGCAAGCCCGGACCTGGAAAATGCTCTTGAGGACTGGGTTAACACTCAAGCCTCTTTTCAACTGAAAATAGCGCGCTAACGCGTGTTTTTCAAGCATCAACCTGCAAACAAGTATAACCCTGTGCATGCAAGCTGTGTGGCCTCTGTCCCCCTGCAGATGCTTGTCTGGTGAAACCATCACACTGGGTTATCATTGATGTTGTCACCAGTGTGACAGAAATCAGGAAAGTAAACAATGGAGAGCAACATGTAAGGAAGCCAGGGCGTAGTCAGTGTCCATGTTAATTGACTGAAAATAGAGTTGTTTCTGCTTGTTAGTTCAGAAGCGACTGGCGCATAGTGTTGACATTGGTACGTTTGGGTGTAACCAGGTTTTTTCAGCCATTAGGAAAGGGGTACAAGTTACTAGCCTGGGTGCCATTCGAACTGTAGTCCGCCCACAAGGTTTGAGGTCGGGGAAGTTCGGTGCTAGCTCTCTCCATAGTAAGCTAAGCGTGAGTATGATGCGCCCACCCTCTGGCGATCCAATCAAGTGTCAGAGGCGGGAAGGCTTTATACGATGATGGACAGATGATCAGCAGTAGCACGTAATCAATCAACGCGTGACCATGGCGGCTTGGGTGAAACTAACAACAATGGCTGCAGCTGGAGAGTTTAGGTGAGTAGATTCTGCTGGTTAGGTCTGTTCTAGAAGATATGGGAGCAGCAAACTAATTTTAAAGAGGAACAGAGGAAGCGAGCAAGGCTCATCTTCTTATTCTGAAGCGTGAGAAAACTGCTTTCATTTTTGTTGACAACAACTATGCGTGGCCTTAGCATACGTCACGCCTCCGTTGCTCTTATTGGTTGTAGGTCTATCCAATTGAGTGCAGAGGCATTTTTTTTTCCTGGTTAGTTCGAAACACGCCCATAATAATCACAGCTCTATGGAGCAGCATCAGACTCACATTCTGACTAGAGTGAGTGGGACTACGTCAGGCTAACAAGTTACATCTGTGTGTCTCTGTCTCTGCTTCTGTCTCCTTGAACCCCAGTGGGCCGGCCTCAGCAGATGGCGGCTCACACTGAGCCTGTATGTGGTTCTGCTGGAGGTTTCTTCCTGTTCAAGGAAGTTTTTCCTCTCCACTGCACTGTCGCTACAAAGCATGTGCTTAGTGTGAGGGATCAGCTGTGAGAAGAGGTCAATGAGTCGATGCAAATCAACTGGTTTCCCTTAGATAGAACACTTTGAATCAGTCTGACACGATGATCTGGTGAACTTGAAAGTGACCTGAGGTGACAGGTTGTGACTTGGCGCTACGGAAATAAACTCAACTAAAAATATTTCCGTCATTTTTTTTTATTTTACAGTTTAGTAAATAAGGTTTAACAGGACCGTCTTTGTCTCATATTTCGCTGGAGAACTTTTAGATATTCATGGAAACCAATTTTCTAAAACCACTTTGAAGCTTTAGCATCTATTTCAAAACAATCAAGCTGAAACAATGTCTAGAATGAACTAGGAAATAAGGAACGAAGAGCAGTGACAGAATAAACGGGAGTGATCAACTTCTGTCAGGACAGAAAAGGAACTGCCTTTATTTTCAGTGTTCTTGTAATTATCAGGGTTCTGCCCTCTGTTTTTTCATTCTTAGTTTCTTTGTGTTCTGTGTCTCCTTAGTTGATTTCATCCAGTGCTCAGGTCTTTAGTTACCCTCTGTTGCCCCCTTGTGTTTGTTTCCTTTCTCCTTGGCTTCCTCCTAATTGGTCTTGCCCACACCTGCTCTCAATCTGGTGATTAACCTTTCTGGGTTCTGTCTCTGAATATACTGCCCATCCATCTTAGGATTCATTTTAAAATTCTTTTATTTACTTTTACTAGGAAAGCCTTGAATGGCCTTTCCCCAATTTACCTCTCTGAGCTGCTGCACCTACACTCCCAGCTGATCTCTCAGGTCAGCTGATTAAAATGCTCCCTGACGGTTACCCCTAAAGCAAGGCTTAAAACTCAAGAAGGGATGAAGCGTTTTCTGTTTAAGCTTTCCAAAACTAAAGGAATGATTTGCCATCGATTTACTTTGGCCTCTCACCATGCTCATATTAAAACTCTTGTTTAAAACCCACCTCTTTTCTTTTACTTTGACACCATGTGTTGAGTTTTGATTTTATGTACACATGTTGATTGTATTTTATGTATACACATGCATATCTTTATCCTGTGCGAGCAGTGCTTTTATTTTATTTACTTTTATTTATTTTAGTTATTTTATCTTTTTGTGCAGCACTTTGGAAACCTTGTGTTTATTTAAATCGTGCTATATAAATAAAGTGGATTGGATATACTGTATATACACCACCTCTGCAGTCACTAAGTGCTGGGTTGTTGTTACAGTAAGTTGCTTCCTCGTCTCCGGCTCCCCACCAGAGTTTTCTCTGAAGTTTCTTGTTTTAGGTCCTCAGTATTTTGTATGTTGGATTTTGGTTCCGCCTCAGTGTTCTCATTAAATCACCGCTGCCTCCTGATCTCTGCATACGGGTCTTCAAAAACCTAAACCCAACCGTGACGTCAATGTTTCAGTCAGATGATCCACAGTCAGACAGAGGAACCTTCTTTTGGATTATTCTCATCATCATCATCATCATCATCATAGTGTTACAGCCAGCATGAGCAGGTGATTACGACACATTTTCATCCCAGAATTCATAAAGAGTTCCTGATTCCACAGTAAAACATGGGCAGTAGGTTAGCAAAAATACCAACTTCTTTCTAGTCTTTATATGAGAGCTTTGACTCGAGTCTCAGACCAAGAGTCCAAGTTGAGTCTTTAGGGAAAAGCTTGAGTCAGAAGTTATTGGTTGCTGGGATTGTTTTGAATAAGCCTGCAGTCCGTCTGTCTGCTTCCTGATCATTGGGAGGTGCTGGGAGTACTGCAGCACCCCCCAGTGGTGACAGGGATTTTTTTGTTTTTTATGTATTAAAATGAGTGCACAATTTATGCATTTCTTATGAATATTTTGGGAAATTTTTTTGACTTTTGTTATTTTACTATTATATGTATTTGAATTTTATTTTAGCATTTGAACACCTTAAAGTAACACTTTAAGAGTACATTTGGTCCTACTCTGACCTAGTGTGGGACCAAATGTACTCTTAAAGTGTTACTTTAACACTGCAAAATTTACTGTAGCTCAAAGTAAGAGTATGGTGCCGCTGTGCACTTTCATTTCCATTTGTTTAGTTTAACGTAACCATAGTATTTCAGTGTTATTTTGATCTTGTGTTCTTTGTATAATAGATGTGGAGAACTGTTCAATTACGTTTAAATTGTATAATAATCGAATTATTTCCTTGTGGTTTTCATAAACGGATTTTTGGGGCTAATAGAATCCTGTGTGACATAAACACAGTGACTCAGGTTGATGCCAGCTTACCAAATCTGCAGTGTTATAGTGTTATTGTAAAGTTTAATTAATAGTGCAAATATTCACCTGAGAACTGATGGTGTCTGTGCGTTACAGACCCTGGTTAAGTGCACTGAAGAGTATATGAACATAAGTAGTGAACGTCAACCTATTCACCTATTCAACTTCATTGTCTTTTAAATGGGCCTATAGCCTAATAGGTCTTTTGTCAAAAAACAAAAAGTACTTGAACCTGACCCTGGATGTTAATGACTAAGTGCTACATTCTCTGCTCTTGTGGTTTTTGTTGTTACCGTCATGCTTGTTGTTCCAGAAAATCAGCTGTTGTTTCTCTCTTCTGCTCTCTGCAGCTTAACCTTTAAAAAAGTGTTCTTTCCATATATATTTCTGTCTAGTGTCTCCTTGTTTAACCGCTATCGCGCTCAAATCCTCCACTGTGGGACAATGAAGGTATTTCTGTTCTAGTCATGATGGATGATGTTTGCTTCTAGTTGAATATACAGAATAGTCATTGCATGAAAACAGCCTCGGTAACGTCTACAGCAATATCTCCTAATGGCAGAAGTTATTGGCTTAGTCTGGTCAATATGTTCCAACAACATTTTAATTATGTTTAATTAAAAATAAGCTCATTAAAATAAAAATAAAAAAGCCTGTTTAAAGTCCCACCAGGCTGGAGGAAGAAATGCTAATTAGGGATTGTGTCGTTAGAGCTACAGAAAGAGAATGGGAACATGCAGTCATTACTGTTATTCACTTACATTTTTGGTATAATTTATGTTCATATACTTTGGACCGTTGCTTATAACAACAATTTCAAGCAAATATGACAGAAAAAATAGCTTTTATTTTTCATAAAATATATTTTTTTTACTGCATCGATATGTAACCTATTTATGCCAAGAAACACTGTTTATATGTAGGAATGAGTTTTGCCTCAAGGTCCCCCCTGAGCATCTGGAGGAGGCGTGTGTGGATCAGGAAGTCTGAGCATCTCTGCTTAGACTGCTGCCTCCGGAACCGGATGGATGGATGGATGGATGGATGGATGGATGGATGGATGGATGGATGGATGGATGGATGGATGCGGATGGACCCGGACGGACGATCAACAGAAATGACCCAATAAGTGAAACAGATTATTAAAGGGATAGTTCGGGATTTTTGACATGAATCTGTATGGCATCCCATCACCAAAGTATAAGCCAATCACACTGACTTACCCTGGCAGATCTCCTGTGCAGGCAGAGTTCTGGAAGTCAGTTTTGGTCAAGGCGAAAGTAGTCCGGCAGGTTTTGCTAGGACCCCCCAGCGAAATAAAGCGTTTCTCTTCCCAAAACATTATGTTTTCAAAAGACCTGTCCCAAAAACATTGTAGTGGAAAAAAGTCCCGCGTGGAATTTATCAATTGATTATTTTTATACTCTGTTTAAAGTATCAATGGCGGCGCATTCACACGACAGCGAGCTCAACAACAACCAGATGCATGCTCCCTCCGCCTAGCTCCTGGCTGGGCGGGAATGGTTATGCATCACCATGCCCCTTCAGGCTTAACTGTCGTCATGGCGAGGTAGCCGGCGGCGCGCGTCGAGCAGAAAGACAATATTTCTATCGAGATACTACTGAACACACTAATGTTTTGGGAAAACTGCGCGGAATAAACTGGAACACGACGCTTTTCGGTAAATCGGCGATTGCACTGTTTACTGTGACTCGAATGCCGCCACAATTAAATATCCCGAGCTCTCCCTTTAACCATGACTTTCAATATCTATGGCTCCCTCCTCTCTAAGGGTCGTGGGACTCTGACCTCCAGGAGTCATGGGATGAGAGATTATTATATAGAAAATCCAAATCCTTTTGTTCCACCATCAGCTCATGAACATAAGGCAGATTATACTTTAGGGTCAGGGAGCACAACAAGCTGTAAAAAAAAAAAAAAAAAAAAACAGAAGCTCCTATTGGCTCATTGCTTAAGCAGATTGGTCCATAGAGAATAAAGAGTTTAAATAGGAATTTTCTAGTCCCTCCTTTCAGCGAGGAGGAGGTTAAATCAACAATCGGCCATCTTGGATTCACTGTCTCCTTTCTCTTGTCCCTTATTGTTGGAAAACTTCCCAGTGGTTATGCTCTGCATTGGAAAACTTCACTCTATTGTCTGTGGCTGAGGTTTATATTGAGATTGGCAACAAATCTTTTCCGGCATGTTGCTTCTTCAGAATCAACTGTAGAATAACTAAAAGTTAAAGAAAATAGTTTCTTAAATGTTTTTAAGGCCACCGTATAGCAGTTTGTATATTAGATTTATAATATTAAGTGGTATTTTGTTTTTCTGTTTTTATTGTTCTTTCTTTTCCTATGTATACTGTATACTAACTGGTTTTGATATCTGTCATTTTGATTTGTACAGCGAGGAAAGTAAGAATTTAAACACCTTGCTATTTTGCGAGTTCTCCCACTTAGAAACAATGGAGAGACATAATCTAATAAAAAAAATCCAAAAATGACAGTATATGATTTTTTAAACAATTTATTTGTATGATACAGCTGCAGATAAGTATCTGAACATAAGAAAATCAATGCTAATATCTGGTGCAGTTGCCCTTGTTTGGAATGACAGAGGTCCATCGTTTCCTTTAGTTTTTTGCCAGGCTTGCACACATTGCAGGAGGGATTTTGGCCCATTCCTCCACACAGATCTTCTCTAGATCACTCATTCTCTATTGGGTTTAGGTCTTGAGACTGGCTAGGCCACACCAGACCCTTGATATGCTTCTTACAGAGCCACATTTCGGTTATCCTGGCTTTGTGCTTCGGGTCATTTTCATGTTGGAAGACCCATCTTCAATGCTCTAACCGGTTGAATAAATCTTACATACATACATGAAGTGACAACCAGTAGCTCCGGGTTTACGGTCCACTATGACTGCAGACTACCCAAACATAGCAGAGCCATTGCACAGAGAGTTTATGGTTAGGTTTCTAATGCAGAGGCATCAAAGCCTGGAACAAAGTCCTGGAGAACTAAGCAGTCTGTCTCTCTGTCTGTCCGTCTGACAGTCTAAGGATGCTAAAATTGTCCAAGAAGAGAACTAGAGTTAATATGAAAAGATCTCAAACAAGAGAGAAGTCTCTGTAGAGTCTGAGACAAACATTAAGTTGTATTCCACTATTGCTCAGGTCTCCTTTTCATTAATCAACCAACAGGAAGCTGTTCATTTCCTGACCTCTCACTTTCATTCTCCGCTACGATGCTGCTCTCCTTTAATTAACTCAACAACATAAAAACATTTACACCTCTCCTGTTACTGTTCGTCTTACCTGACATTCAAGCATCCTCCAGAAAGCATTGATTCATCCGACAGCACTGCCAATCTGCCCTGGAGCGACCGCGGGGGCCACTGGGGCACCCACTCAACATCATAATTACAGCACCTCTGTGCAGCTCCGTGGCTCGTTAAGGTTTTTAGCTCTTTGGTTATTTTGGTCCCTGGCAGCACACAGAGCCGCTGCCCTTTTTAAACCTCAAACAATGATTTAAATAATCAAGCCCTCAGGTAATTAGGGTTTGATTGGAAGCCCAGCAAAGCAGTCAATCCCCAGCTCAGACGGAGCAAAGATCACATTAGGTTTAACTAGAAATCCTCAAGCTAGCAAACATAAGCTGTGTTAATCACTGCCAGCAGAAGAGACAGTAGCAGGTAGAGAAACAAAGAACAAAGGTTTATAATTACTTAGATCCAAACTGCAGCATCTGTGTTATTACTTTAATTTTTTCTGCTTTTATGTGCAATACTTGACAAGTACAAGTATTCATATCCTTAAACCTCTTTACATTTCCTTACACCAATTCACGGTGGTCTGTGTATTTTATCAAGTTTTTTTTATTTGTGTTACATGCCTGCCAGGCTGTTTCTTTTTCTTTCCGCTCCCCCCTTCCCTTTGCTCCTACACAGGTAGCAGAAGCTGGGATCCATCTTCCCTTGATTGATCCTCTTCGCCCTTGGACCAATCAGGATCCAGGGCAGTCCTATATAAGCAAGCCACTTAGAGATCCTACCCCTTTTTTTGGCTTGCTTGCTGCATGTTCTGTTCTGTGTGTTTAATGGTCTGTGGTGGGAGTTAGTGGACAAGGTAAGGTTGGGGTACCCTGTACATTTCATCACGTAAAAACCACAAAGAAACATTTAAAGGGAAACGCTGTTTTTTTTACATTGGCTCCTTGATTTTCCGTTATTCCATCATGTTCTACTCACCCATATGAGTTTTCTGTCATTTGGAGCCGTACTGAAGATATTCTGTTAGGTTTTTATCCAAGTAACATCTTCCTATGGGCAACGACTTGAAGCCCCCTGTCACACCTTTACGATTTGGACCAGCGTATGCCTGACGTACGAAAAAAATCTGGCAAAAACGCTGGCATTCGTTGGATAAGTTATGGGTATGTTTTTGTATGTTATAAGTACACTGAAGCACACTTAAACACATCAACATACGGCAAGTACAGATTCAAACAAATTTGAACATGCTCAAAATTTCTTGACATATGCCATAGAGGTGGGCCATAAGTTACAGGTACGTTTTGATTAAGTTATAAACACGCTGAAGTACGTTGGCGCTGAAACTGACGCTTTGAAATGCACGCGCTACACGTTCCAAGTTATCTGATAGTTGACATAATGCTAAACTGGAACGCCGTTTTTTTACATTGGGCTCTTGATTTTCACGTTATTCCATCATGTTCTACTCTCCCCATATGAGTTTTGTGTCATTTGGAGCCGTTCTGAAGATATTCCGCTAGGTTATATCCAGTAACGTCTTCCTATGGGCAACGACTTGAAGGCACAGACTAAACTGTTCATCATTTATTCTTTATGGTACGGCAGCATTCAGAACATGTAGGCCAATCACTGTCCCCCAGACACATTTGAGGTTATATTTTTTTTTATATTTATATATTTATAAAACAAAGCTGAGTTTGTATGACGCCATCGCTACCGATACCATTCATTCATCCTGTCCGCTGAACTGCTGCTAGTTTTCCTCACATGCCTGGAAGATGTCTAGTGCTGCTACCACAGATGATCTCACTCTCCAAATGGAATTGAACGAATGGAATTCAGACTAGCTAGCTGAATGAATAGAAGTGGTAGAGCGTAGCCGCCTGTAGCCCGGGCTGCCTGTCACAACTCCAGTCCGGCACGCGGATGACGTCATACACACTACGCTTTTGTACATGTTGCTGTTCATAGGTTTACTGTTCATTAGTTGATTTAAGACAATTTGTGAATAAATATACAAGTTATTGTATTTCATATTGTTTTAATGTAAGTTAAAATGCATTTAAATATTATCAGGTACAAAATCATATAAGTTTTCTTTGTTTAAAAAGCCCTTTAACTGGCTGCTGCTGAATTCTTGTGTAAAACTGACTCCGAAATCCCGCGTGATTTCGTTAATTTCGCGAGATCCCAGACATGTTCACAAGTCATTTTTTGCAAGTCCAAGTCAAGTCTCAAGTCTTGAGAGCTCAAGTCCAAGTCAAGTCTCAAAAGTCTTGAGAGCTCAAGTCCAAGTCAAGTCTCAAGTCTTGAGATGGCCTGCCCAATAATCAATTAATCGCACAAAAATTCTAATCACTTGATTAATTTTAAAAAGTGCAATAATTTTTTGTGCTTGCTTGTTTTCTCCTTGTGTTTTCATCTCCGTCACTGAGACGTATATAGCTTAAAAGGTCGCTAGTATTATATCTATGGAATTATCATTATCTTGAACTGCTAAATTAAAAAATACAATTAAAAAAGCACACGCAAAATTTTTTTTCCAGATAAAGTTTTGCATTTTTCTTACAGTATTTACCTGACATTTGTGGTTACAACTTTTTTTCTAGTTTTAGCAGTAAATGTCTGCTCTTTTCAATTGAAAATGAGGACTGTGGAAAAAAAGCAATCACAATCCTGCCGTCCACGTAATGTTGCGTCAGTGGCGTCAGTGTGTTACACAGGGAAAAATATGGTTTATGGTTTTCTTTCATTTTAATGTTAGTTTTATGCTTTGCATGTTTGGAGAAGCAGATATGATTTGTTTTTCTTTTGTATTTTCTTCTTGAGCTTTGCATGTTTTTTTGATGTTTCTTTTTTATATGATTGTTTTCCTTTATTTTAGACTTTTTGAATTTTTCATGCATGTTGGGTTGTTTTGCTTTTGTTTTCCCTTGTGACAATCCATGGGCACTGGACTGGAAGTAGTTGTCTGAGGAAGGCGGGGAATTGCATTAAGTAAGCGCTCGTAGTAATTATAGCTCCAGGTGTGCGGCAAAGGGCTGATTAAAGCCGACATAAAAGGAGTCGAAGGAAGGAAAGGAGAAGGAAGCAAGGAATCTGCAGGTGACAGAGGCGTGATCGCTGCACTGCTGGGGAGATGCAGGCGGGATCCGTGCACACACTGATGGCCCAGTAAGAAGTATTAGGGCACAGGAGGAACCTGCGCCTGTAAGTAGCCCCCTCGCTTAAAAAGCATAAACAGGAATATATATCTTCCGGCCGAGGGGTTTTTGGCGTGGATGCTGGCGTTCTCCTTGCATTTCTTTTTTTAAGCTGGATCGGTCTGGAAAGGGTGGTGTGGCTTGCGCCAGGGAGTGGAACAGTGCTGGGCGCCGCAGAGTCTGTGGATCAGCCAGTGGGTGCTGCAGGCTGATCACTCGCACCAGAAGCAGCATTAATGCCGAGCCCAACTTCCAGACCGGTGATTTTAAGGAAAACCCTTGAATTTTAGGTTTTATCAGGAGAAGAAAAGGACTGTTTTATTATGCCACTTTTGCTGTGGCTTTTGTATAAATAAAACACTTGAACTTGAGTGCAGCTTCCGCACGGTTTGGGTCTTTGAGTTTTCTTCTGTGTGCGGGTAGGGTAGTGGCGGCGATCAGTCAAGTTAGTAAAACAAAAAAACACTTGAATAAGTGTTTTTACACTGGGAAATAAATATTGTTCACAAGTCGGAAATCACGAGTCTCAGTCGACGAGTCTGAAGTCTAAAATGCAAGTCTAAGTCGAGTCTGAAGTCATTAAATATGCGACTTAAGTGCGACTCGAGTAGTACGAGTCACAAACTCGAGTCCCCATCTCTGCGAGATCCCGAAATGGAAAAAATAACTGTTGACTGTTACTAAGGAAATATGCAGCACTGTTAAGAAACTGAACCAGAGTGATCTTAAAGAACTTAAATTCTTTTCATGACAAGCAGCCAATGAGGTGCGTTTAGTTTGGCTTATCAGAACTAAAGCTGGTTGGACCTGTAGTCCTCATATTTCCCTTTACATTTTGGTAAAATTTATTTTCATTTCCTGTGTGTTTACTTAAAGTTCTTATGGCGTCACGAGGCACGATGTCTCATGATGTTATGGTATGAGGAGGCTGTCTCTGCATGGGCTTCAATGAATAAACGCCCGTTTCAAAGAATCGACCTGTGTCTGTGGTGTCGTGAAGAGAGCTAAAGCTTTGTTTTTAAAAATGTGGACTAAAATGTTTCACAGATGCTAAAATTAGATGCCTCCCAATAAAACTCTCTTAAACCAATGTCCACCAGTTTGTAGATTCTTTGAAGACCTCAGATGTTTGTTAGAGAACATTAGTGAACATAAAGCATCATGGAGGCCAACTAACCAACCAACACAGCTGACAGGTCAGGTTGGAGGAGACATTCAAACAGGGTTAGGTTATAAGATGACATCCCAACTAGAGATGTCCCGATCCAGGTTTTTGCACTTCCGATCCGATACCGATATTGTTTTTGGCCTCCGATCCGATACCGATACTGGCCGCATACCAGCCTATCCGAGCATGTATTTAAGTTTAAGTTAAAGTATTTAGCTTACTTAGTTGTAAAGACTCATGTTGAAAAGGGTTTTAGTACTCTTGATAACATCTAGCCAGCTGAATTAGGTGAGATTGATTATAAAACACAATGCTTGGTAACAACAAACTTTACCTGTTTATTAAGAGATAAACACAAACTCGGACAAAATTATGAAGATAGCAATCTATATATTGCACAAAAGTGATCAGTAAAACCGTAAGTAAACAGTTAAAGGTGCTATATATTACTGTAAGTTTTATTAGAAAATGAAAACAGGGGAACACTGAGCATGTACAGTGGAATGGATCGCCTCAATCGGGCGCAAAACTGGAAAAATACGACCAGATTTTTTTAAAAACTGGATCGGGCAGTCTGGATCGGCATTTTACATGCTTTGCCCGATACAGCATTTTTTGTTAATATCGGCATATTCCGGATCCGATCATGGTCCGGATCGGATCGACAAGCTTTCAATCCCAACATCCCACAGAGATCTGTTTAAACCTGGAAAGGCCTGGCAATAGATAACACAACTAAAGGGTAAATCAAGGACATCGTAACTCAGCTCAGGCTGCAAAAGTCCACGTCTGACATGGAGAATACGACTAGCAAGTCTGGTCTGATTAGAAATCCCCAGAATGTCCCAGATACTGCATCCCAGAAGAACAAGCAGGAGTCTGAGCCAGATCAGGGATACAGATCAGAACAGGAAGGTTCAGAGGTCCAGGACTCTGGAGCCAGGTCAGGGATAAAGATGAGAACAGGAACTGGCTGGATTAGGGTTCCAGGCATCCACAGATAGTTTAGGCAAAAAAAATCAGATGGGAACAGGCAGGCTCAGTGGTTGAGAGGCAGAACAGATCAGGTTATCAGGAACACTACGGAACGCTAAAGACCCTCTCTCCAACGGCTCCAAGAACGAGCGTTAGAACAGGAGCAATAGCATCAATAATCTGGCCAAGATGGCTGGGACTGAGCTGTAATAATAGCAGCAGCAGCAGGTGGATTAGATGAGCAGTAATTGGACACAGGGCAGAGTTAGGCAGGTGAATGAAATGATCAATTAGGTCAGCCATCAGTGCTAAGATCATGACATCATCTTTAGTTTTAGAGGTTTCAAACTGCTTTTAATCACTTTCTGACTTTCTGTGCTAGTTGCTGGGGCAACGAGTTTCAACAGTGATTGTCTGGATTTTGATTTTCTCTGAGAGTTTTTTTTAGATGGTGTAATGCTGTTTTTTTCTTTAAATATAAACAAATGAAGCTGTCCTTTCTTGATAGAGTGTAATAAATTATTCATTAGTGAATAACAGCCAAGGTCAGAAATTGATGACATGTATTTTATCCTGGATTTCTCACAAGTTGGCACAAGCGTAAACACATCTATCAGGAGCTTCTCAGTGTCCAACAGCTCAGTCCCTCAGCCCAGCTGCTCCTGGACATTATTCCCAGTTCTAAGTGGAAGCTTTGAGGGAATATGGGGGGTTAATTGGATGGGCTTAATATTTAACAGACTGTCCATTTTTAAAACTCCACTAAAACTGTATTTGTAGTAATTGGCATTTATTTAATCAAATTTTAATGTTACTGATATTCCAAGTTACTCTGGTTGGCTTATAATGAGCTTATTTCGTCATGTGTTTTTAGCTTTTTGTTTTTATTTGGTGTTTTCTTTAAATTACCCTTGAGTTCCAGCTATTTTTTCAGCTGTGACTGTTGTTGAGGCACTTTGTAAATAAAGCTGCTGTAATAATTATAGGTATCTACAGTATCTGTTCTTTACATCTTTGGACTGCAGGTTTTACATTGATCGGACTCTTGTTCTGTAGCCTGCTGCTGTAATGATACAACATTAACGCTGACACTGTCATGTAAAAACAATGACAACAGAATTCAATAAGGCCCCAGGATGCTATATGAAGGCAACCATCAGGACGGAAGCAGAGGATGAGAAACACTAACATGAAATCGAATACATTTTGAGCTTCTCTGCAGAAACTTTCAGGACATCTTTGTATAAATAAGGCAGAAGTCAAGCCTGAATAATTCAAAGTGCCATGACAGCATGTTTGGATTCAGAAAATAACAACATATGCATTAAAACCTGAGTTTCCTGTAGAGTCGGTATAAAACAATCAGTTTCGACCAACTGATCAAATGCCGATCCATTTCAGCTGACAAGTGAAGTCCTTCCTCTTAAAGAAAAAAGAACTGATCTGATTTTGACATCTGTGGAGCTGTCCTCTCAGCATATAAAGCCATCCAGAACATTCAGTTTCCTTGTGCACGTCTTGACCTTCCCCACAGTGCAGTGACATTTACCGCAGGGCATATGCTCCGTGTGAATTCAATTAGACCAAACACCTTTACTGGTTTGGGAAAATTAATCGAGCGTAGCAGTAAAAAAGGAGAAATAATCAAGTTGTTTCTCTAATAAAATATGTAATTAAATGGCTCCTTTGTGCAAAGTGTTAGATGTCTGAAAAGCACTAATGGAGCAGTTTGAATGCCATCTAAAAGGATGCTGGATTCTGGGGTAGACAGGGTTATCGTTCAGTCAGCCTCTACCGACTAAATAAGTCCCATCATTAGGTCCAATTCAATTAGACCAGTGTTCTGTGAAGGAGTGATACCACAGATTGTCCATTTACAGCCATAAAGTCTACTTTTCCTCAAAATTTCCTCAAGATTTGACAAGTCATCATGACAACAGGCAACAGAAAGTTCCTATTTCATAACACTTTCTTTATTTTAATGAAGAAATGAAAAAAAAAAACTAGAATGGGTTTAAAAGACAGAAAAAAGCGCTACAGCTGCAAAGGAGAGGAAGATGGCGAAGGAGTTCATGTGTAAGTTTATATGAAGAGGCTGACGCTGAACATTTAAAACTGCGTACAGATTGGGTGGGTCAAGTTTTCTATTCCTCCAACTCCACAAAAGCAAGACGTGCCAACTTGCTCATTATTAAACATCTGAAATTAAATTAAATTCAGTTGAAAAGGAGAAAAATTGCAGAGTTTTGATTATGAAACTGGCTTCAATATGGGAACAGTGTGTAGATGGCGGAGACCTTAAATTGGTTTTAACCCCCCCTGCATCGATCATCACCCAAAATATCTTCATTATCAAAGGCAGCAACAGTCCTGAACCAAGGTATGAAAGACAGGCATAATGGATCATTATCTAAACCAAAGGGATTTCTATTTCTTCTAACCGATTCATAACACACAGTGTTCGGCAGTCAGGGTCTTCAAAGCTTTCTCTGTTGGCCTAAAATCAATTACAAACACTAACATTCATTCATAACCTAAACTTTAATTTTCTTCTTTCCATCTGTATTAATTTATTCCAAACAATCTTAAATTCGTAGCGTTTCTCTTGTTGTGCCGATTCCATTACATTATGTGGTTGCTATATGGCTGGCTGAAGTTACCCTAACAATATAAATGAGGAACATTTTCTTCAACCAATCAGATTTCATAGCTAGTGGGCCCACCCTAGCTGCAGCCTTTTCTGCCCTCTGATTGGTCAGTTAGAGCAAAATGTTTACAGCCAAGTTAAGCTAGCCACAATCTGCATTTTAGATTCGCTTTAGTTCAAAATTTTTCCAGCATCAA
This sequence comes from Cyprinodon brontotheroides, assembly GCA_018398635.1. Lineage (NCBI taxonomy): Eukaryota > Metazoa > Chordata > Actinopteri > Cyprinodontiformes > Cyprinodontidae > Cyprinodon > Cyprinodon brontotheroides. The sequence continues at coordinate 8,650,439 of JAGKQL010000036.1, forward strand.
TGGCTGATACTAAACGGAGATATTAAGACTTCCTGCACATACACATAAGGATGGATTTTGTTTATAAATAATCTGCATCTCTTGGGAGTAATATATATTTTAACTCAATCTCTAACGTTCTGCTCTCTCTGCTTTTTCTCATAGTAGCTTCATCTGGTCTGTTCCTGTTTGGCTGTGACTCCATCCTGGAGAGAAATATCAGCTGTGCTGCTGCCATCAACACCTTTGTTCACAGATGTTGGAGCTTGGCCTGTTTTCCAGTGTAGTCCTGTTTCTCTGACTGTGACTAACTGGATGTGCTCTTTTCATCCTCTGACATGGGAGCTGGCTCCGGAGCTTCGTCTGCCTGGCTGTGTGTTTTCCTGGCCGCCTGTGGAGCTGGTTGACAGTTGCCTTAAAGTTGCAGCAATAACTTCTTCAGATAAAATACTGTCCTCTTTTTTAAAGTTCTTAGGATTAAGATGAACAGACTAATCGATAACTTGCATTTTTATTTCAAACTAAAAAATTTGATTTTTTTTTTTTTTTACAATCAACAGCAAGGAAGCTTATAAATAATAAGAATTTATAAGCTCCCCCCCACCCTCTTCAAGCTCTTGAAGTACCGGTAAGACGTTTTTACAGCTAATTTTATGTCTCTTTTAATTTTTGAACTAATATCCCAAATCCTGATCCAACATTCCTGGCTGTGTTGTTTGACTTCCTTTAGAGATGGATCTAGAGATGACTGAGGTTGTAGCTCCATGATAAACACACAGAAACAACCGTTCCACCATGGTTCACATCGGGAGGCTGTCAGAGAGCTGCAGAACCTAAAACATGTTGGGAAGTTCTGTCTGTGTGTCCATCCAATCAATCCTAATGTCATGTCATATTAAAGGTGCTCAGAGCTTTAAATTCAAGCAACGTTGTGCAATGTAACTGATGTGTTCTTATTGGCATCATATTCTGCAGCAGAGGCTCTTTCCCAGATGAGACGACCATGCAGGATCATCTGACTGTCGTGCTTTTGCACTTGGACTGGTATCTGGTACTTTGTGTCATAGGTCAGTGTCATATCTACATCTGCTGATTAAACCTTCTTAGGCAGAGGATTAACTTCCATATCAGGTTGTACTTGATCATAAGGCGATAACAGCATCATCTAACAGGACTAAAATATCAAGGAGTGGAGATTAGCCCCTCTTTCTCTGAGGTGATTTCATACTTCGAATGTACTCTGATTTTTTGGGGTGAGTCCTGGTGGACAGATGCATGCAGCATCGAATCAATCACTTAATAAAATATACTGTAAAATCACTGAGTTAACCTGGGGAGCAAGAGAGAAAGAGTCCTGTTGTGTTTGCAATATGAACAAATTGCATAACATGAAACTTCAGCGACACACCGCTGGAGAAAAAAAAGGATAAAGAGAAGAAGATAATCACTGGATGGTTCTATCGCTGAGTTTATCAGGAGAATTCTCATGCGTCTGAAGTAAGGAAGGAGAATTTGGTCCGATAGCTCCATGTTTATTGACCTTAAAGATGCATTCTGTTATTAGTGCCGACACCACCACTCTCTGAGCGCACTAAACACATTTACAGGAGGAGAAAATGGAGACAGACCAGCATCCCTGCTGTGAAATGACACATGACTGAAACAGACTCATTGACTGGAGCAGCTCCCATGTTGTCGGATCAGCTCTTAACTTTAGGATCGCTGCTACAAGCATGTTTCAAAACATATTTTGTTCTCTATGTTCTAAACATTACGTTTACCTTTTTTCTTATCTCAGCCACTGTTTAAAACAACCAAACAGGCACTGTAAAGGGTAAGTTGTCTGATAAATTCCTGAGTTCTCTTTTCATTGCTTAAAAGGTTTATAATATTTAAAGATGTATCAAAAATATTAAGAGTAAATATTGAACATTCCTAAAATATTACAATTTTGAGGGTACTGTAGTTTGGAAAATATAAATCCACATGGAAAATCACCTGAATGCCTCCTGTGTGAAGCACCAACACAAAGCACCAAACACTATTTCAAGTGGAAATCGAATGGCACAAAAGATTTAAACTACCTGTTGAATTCAACATTTCTCCTGTGAAACATGGTGTTGGTGGAACCATGCTGTGGGGATGCTGATATTTGGCAGGTAAAAGAAGGAGGGTCAAATTTGATGGTAAAAGGATACAGAAAACTTTACAGAGGTTACAAAAGATCACAGGATCACCTTCAGCATCAGCATGCAGCCTGATCTACGATTAAACGGTTCTGATTACTGCAAAAATGATCTCAAAATGAGTAAAAATGTCTTAAATTAAGGGTATTTACCCTTAATTTAAGCAGGTAAATAGGATGATTTTTCCAATGGAATAAGTATTTTTACTCTAAAAATAAGGTATCTAGATAAAATGCACTTGAAATAAGGCAATGCAATTGTTTTTTTCTTATGTTCTTAAGTGTAAATTGTCTTGTTCCATTGGCAAAGTGCCTCATTTAAATCCTTAATTTAAGAAAAAATGCACTTATTTTAAGAAGAAATGACTTATTTAGATTTCATTTTTTTGCAGTGTATAGAATATCTACCTGTCAGAATCGCCAAGTAAAAGACTGGACCTCAATGAACGTGGAAATCTAAGGAGAGACCTGATAACTGCTGCTTTAGAATAGAATAGTTCAGTTCAGTTTATTTCACCAATTTACATTGCACGTCATCTTAAAGGACTTTCCAGTTCACCAGATCATCCAGTCAGATTGATTCAAAGTTTTCTATCTAAGGAAAACCAGCTGATTGCATGCGACTCATTGACTCTTCAGCAATCCCTCACACTAAAAGCATGCTTGTAGCGACAGTGGAGAGGAAAAACTCCTTTGAACGGAAGAAACCTCCAGCAGAACCAGGCTCAGTGTGAGCAGCCATCTGCTGAGGCCCACTGGGATTCAAGAATCATAATGCAGAGGCGATAGAAAAAGCATAGATACAAAAAGCAACTGTCCAATAATACTCCACAGAAACGGCCCCGTCCAGGAAACACAGTACAGCTGATATTTCTGATATTTCTCTCAGGATGGAGTCACAGCCAAACAGGAACAGACCAGATGAAGCTACTAGCGAGAAAAAGAGAGGGCAGAGCGTTAGAGATTGAACTAACAGATTCTGCAGAGTGGGAGAATAAGAGATAGAATGAAGCAGAATGATGAAATAGGGGTCCCTAATGTTTTCAAGAATAGAATAGAATAAAATTAGAATAGAATAGAATAGAATAGCCTTTGGACCACAGTGGGTAAATTCAGGCGTCAGTAGCAAAACAAAGAAGCAATGAAAGTATTCAGGTACACAAACTATCAAAAGTAAAAAGATTTTAAATATTCAACATAAACTGAACAACAAAGAAAACAAATGTTCAAATGAACCCAAAGTTAAACCTCTTGGACATAAGGATCATTGTATTCTCATTCAATTCAAGATCATTTATTCCAAAGGTAAATTAAACTCATAGGTTGTCTTGTTTTTTGAACCAGTTGTTGGGTGTTAATACTCTAGGTAGGAAGGATGCTCAGTAGCATTGCGCCACATCTAGAGAAACTCGGTTATTTAAATCCTGGTGAAGATTCTCAGTCATCCAGGTCATTGTCGTTTCCAAAAAAGAAAGTTAAAAAACAATCCACTGGACTTTGTTTCCAAGTTTGAAGATGTTTTCTTCCATCCAGGAAGCTTTTTTAATTCAAAATGTCAGAAATAGGGTTGAGGTTCCAGGCTTAGCCTAATAAAGCCTTGTTTTAATTAAAAAACATGCAAATAGAAACGGATCGAACGGGTCCACCCCTTTGGAATGGGGGTCGTTTGGCTTCTTTGTTAGCCTGCAATGCCCCATACCTGTCTATGTCTCTAGAAGGGGTCATTAGAGGGAATTGTTTGCCTGGCTGAATAGGCTGAGGTCCTCCCAGCCTCTCCTGTACAGTGGCTGGGCCTGCGATGATAGTGGCTGATAGGGATCAACTCAATAGCTGCATTGTAGGCTTGTTTCCTCCCTCCTGCCATCTTCCAGCAGTGATCGTCACGGTGCGGTAAGCCTAGCGCCATTCTCCCGCCACAAGCTAAATCAAATGAACTACTAGACACATCTGCAATCAACAACAATTATTGAAGATTTCCAGAGGACTTCACCATTGAAATTCACCAGAGCTATAGTGAAAACTGACAAGTGCTTACGTGCATATGGCAGCTGGATGCTAGGAATACATCGGGTAAAAGGGAAACAAGTGAGTTATTCCACCTTCTGGATTCCTGATCCCTCCACGGACGGGTTGGTCGTTGGATCGCCAACTTGAAGAGGGAGGATTCCAGAGAAAAAACCTGTAATATGTAGCCAACATTTGGAAGAAGAATGTTTTCAAGATGACTTGGATAATAGCGCTAGACAAAACACCGTGATACAGCACTGGGACTTGATCAACAGCCGCATACCAAGACCGCAGGATCGCCACTAACCAGTAGGTGGCAGTAGTGTTCTTTTGACAAACATGGATGCTCTCCAGTAAAGCACATTCACATGGAGTCGATGCAATCCAGCTGGTTTTCTTTAGATAGAAAACTTTGAATCAGTCTGACTGGATAATCTGGAGAACTATAAAGTGTCTTGAGATGAAATGTGTTGTGAATTGGTGCTATAGAAATAAACTGAATCGATTGCATTGTAATTAAATTACTCTTAATGAAAAACACTTATTATTGAACAGTACGTAATAATTATATATTTAAATTACTTACAGAAGTTTAAATTCTAAAAATGACCAGACATCAGGTGGACTTCTTTCCTCATCATTAGGGCTGAAACAATTAATCGGATTAATCATGATTAATCAATTGTTGAAATAATCGTCAACTAATTTTGTTATTTATTAAACATTAACTGGAGTATAGAGACTCTAGCTGACAGAGAAACTGTTGTTATACAAAAATTTTAGATAAAAATAGTGTTGCGCCGGACGCCATTTTTTGGCCCCAATACTGATACCTGGCTGTGCAGTATCGGCCGATACCGATAACATACCAATACCGTCTGTTTGAAATTGATGTGTGTATATATGAAGAACTGCAGACTACCTGGATGTAAAATAATTGCCATTATGGCTTCATGTCAAGCTGCTGCCTACCTTTGTGAAGCAGGAAAAAGACTAAAACAAAGAGAATCCAGTAGAACTTTTATTGCCTACAGGGCTCGATGTTAACCGATCGCGATCCCGCGGCAAGTAGTTTTTATTGTCGGGAGAGAACAAATTTCATTGCATTTGCCCGCCAGGCAAGTGCAAACGATCGCGAAAAAAATATTTATCACTCAAAATTACTTTGAAATCACCGAAATTCGCTGAAAACGCACCCACAAAGCGTTTGCGCAATTTTTGATGTTTTGTATACATTCTTGCATGATTTGGAAAAGCTGCGTGATTTTCCGCCAGATGGTGTAATTTTTGTCTTGGAATTGTCGCGAATCAGACACATTTTTTTCACTCCACCCATTTCACCCACCACCCAAATAACCCTAGATTAAAAATTATGGGTCATTAGGAAAATTGGCATAATTGTATGCCATGCACACAGTGTAAATATGGCTATCATATGGAAGTCTTCTGTAGAGTGATGCAGGTCATACATTAAACAATGTTTATAAAATTTTTCTCTCTTAGACATTGGAGAGGTGCATTTAAATGTTATAGAGCTAAACATGTTAGATTGGGGACCTGTTATGTTATTATTATTGTCTTGTTGCTGCATTTATTTTGTCAGGGAAAAACTAATCCTGATCAGTTAAAAGTCAAGGAATTCTGAAATGATGTCAGACTGTGGAAACCCTGAATAAATAATATACACACCAGGAACCTGGAAACTTAAAAATACTGAATTACAAAAACATTTAAAAACAAACATGTTTCATTGATATATATACAAAAATGAATGTTAGGAACTATATTTATCAAACATTATACTGGGCAAATAAAAATAGTTTCTGGGCAAATGAAATGTGAAAGTCACTTGCCCAAAGGGCAAGTGGTAAAATCCTTAACGTCAACCCCTGGCCTACCTGGAATGGGTGACAATAGTTGAATACATGTTTGGCTCTCAAAATGGTATCGATGGCCTATTTGTTGGTACTTGCCCAAACCGATGCCACCATTTAGCAGCATCGGGGCCCCGCCAGATACCTGTTATCGGTGCAACACAAAAAAAAACTATATTTTACCTTTCAGGTAAAGAAAACTTTTAAATCTATCAATTTGCTCTATCCAGAACACAAGTGGAAAAGTTTTAGTTTCACCTGTTTTCATTTTGTAGAAATTTGAAGGCAGGATGGTAATCTGGATGAACTGACTGCACAGATGAAGTCTTCTTTAATGAACCTTTGGCTATCTGATTATTAATTAAAAAAAATGTCGACACCTTAAACGATTTTCAGACCAATAGTCAGTTGCAGCTGTAATCATTATTAATACTTTTATCCATGGAGTGATTCTGTTTCCCCCTCAGACCCTAAAGGGAAGCAGAGATCTGGACTCTTCAATCAAAAGCAACGCATGATTGATGCTGTAAGAAGGATGAGGATTCAGATTAATTGAATATTTTTAATGTTAGCCATTTCTAATATGACATGAGAATGAATTACATCATTCAACATTAGTGAGCGAACTAGTCCTTTTTCACCAGGCATATTATAAACTAATCCACTCAGCGCTGACAGCAGGCAAATGAGCGAAGCCTTGTTGGACGCTGCATAGTTTCTTCTTCTGTTCTGATCTGTTTTTATGGTAGAATAAATAGAGCATGTCGAGGTCAAAATGTTATCGTTGGATGCTAAGGTCATGATTGGAAGCTACATTTACACTGCAATATTGATAAGGGTATTTACCCTTAAGTTGAGTAGATAAATAAGATGGTCTGCCAATGAAATGAGGATTTTTACCCTTAAAATAAGATTATTAGATATTGCTCTTTTCTTATTTCAAATGTAAATTGTCTTGTTCCAATTTCAAAGTCTCTCCCTTACCTTACTTATCAATTCAAGAAAAATTCACTTATTTTAAGTAAAAATTACTAACTTAGATTCACATTTTTGCAGTGTAGTTTTTAAAAAAATAATCAATCATTCACTGAATGATTTAGGGTCCAGTTCTTACTTTTTCTGGTCGCCTCTCCAGTCCTGTCAGAGTTGACAGGCCTCATTTAAGATGTGAAACATTCAGACTGCTGCACGTCTGCAGCAGCTCCGCCCACTTTCTCCAGATGCTTTGAGTGCTTGACTTTATGTCATGCCTCTACATCCTTCGTCCATCCCCTGTCACTCACTGCCCACACCTCACACACTGCATGTCTGCACCTCCAGTCCTCTCGCTCTTCTATTTCCTCCCAGAATCCACCTGGTTCTCAGAGCCTCAGCCTGTCAGGGTGGCAGAGAAATCTCCAACTTATGACTAAAACCAGACAGGAAATGCAGTGACATGTCGCTGCAGCAGACAAAGAGGCCTTGGCTGCACTAGTTCTGTCCGCAAAATAAAATAAAATAAAATGAATATAATTCCTTTTACATGAGGTTCAGAGGATTTATTTAGCTCCCAGTGCTTCTTGTATTGTAGATCTTAGCTGCTAATAATTTTCCAATGGCATCAATAGAGGAAAATAGAGATGATGAAGAGCAGGCCAGACTATTCTATCTTTTGTGTAGCCATGTTTTTGTTACCTTGTGGGGACAATTTCCTGGAAATATGCTACATTTTGGGGACTTATAGGCAGTGTTGGGAAAGTTCTCTTTCTACGTGAACTAGTTCAAAGTTCAGTTCACACATTTCAAAAATGAACTAGTTCAGTTCATAGTTCATAATTCAAAATTTTGAACTAAGTTCACAGTTCCAAAAAATTAACTAGTTCATAGTTCTTTTTTTCATATATTGCTCAATTACACCATAGCCTACTGTAGAACCACAGACAGCAATTATTTTATCAGTTGTAACACTGAAACTGTGCGTCAGATTTCATCTTCATATCCAGTTTTGAATCCTTATCCAACCAGGGTTTACATTAGCATTGAGGGGACAGCATTTCCCCATTGTTGCTTTAATGCTTTGTTGCTGTCCATTCACTTCACACTAGTAGCAGCTGCAGCTTTCACCCCTACAGTATATTCTCAAAAACATCAGGAAAAATGTGCTGCTTGAATGGTCTTTTTTATGAGTAATTATTAAAAGAAAAATAGGAAAGTAGTCTTTAAGATGCAAAATGTTTTTTAATTTTGATATTTTTTTCCATTTCTAAATTCCATTTCAGTACATACTAAAAAGGAATCATGGAAAATTATACCAGGCAGGTTTAAGAAACAAGTTACATGGATAGTAAAACCCTCAAGAACATTTTACTAACACAAACTGAGGGACCAGGCTGAGGTAGGAATTTAAGGTTACTAAAGTGCAGATTTTTTAACTGAAAGCCGGCGGGCAAAGTTTGCAGAGAAATGTAAGATTGTTGCCATCATCCTCACCCACCACCTGGTCATAAACCTGTTTTAAAGTGATCATACTGCTGCTTTGTCGCCTCCACGTCGCCTCCATGCTGCTGTGGCTTCCACACCCACATTTTTTGTTTAGATGACGCCACGCGGCTGTAGACTACGACGCTGGTAGCTAGTGTTGCCAGATTGGAGTGTTTTTCCCGCTACATATTAAGGCCTGTTTACGGTGTGATTTAGCCGGGTTTTCGCCTGGAGGGCTCTATAGATATCTGGCAACCTATTGAACGGAGCTGAACTGAGAGAGCGTGCCGCTCACAGACACCAGTTCGAATGAACGAGTTCACAATAACGTCCATCAGGCAGTAATGCAGCACGCTCAGTTCACGTCAGCTTCAAAATATGAACGCAGTTCATGAACTTTGTTCAATGAACGCCGCTCAGGCACAACACTGGGTATAGGTATTTCTGGAGACCAGCAACTGGTCCCTATTCTGTTGTTGAGGTAGGGGTAAGGTCTCGATAGGCCAGGCTGTGATAGCGGGCATTTGCCTGGTGGGCCGGTCCTACTTTCAGCGTGCGAGGGCCGTCCCACCTTAAATCAGATCAACGCAAACACTTCCTCTCCATCCGAAGCTCCTACCTGTGACAGTAAATAACTCCAGGAACTCAGGAAGTAATCCAATGTTAACTACCTAAATGATGCATGCAGTATAGATAGCCCTTCCTTCGTCAGTGCACATCCTTGTGACGGTTGGCATATGGTGTCATTTTCTATTTCTTCAAACTGTAAAAGCCTTGCAACAAACTAAATTATAATAAAACTAAGACGCTTTCTTTAAATCAAACTACGATGTTCCTCTTATATTTGGTGAATTTATGTTCAAATATTTTGTAACAACATGTTGCGGTGCATGATGGGGTTTTTACATCTAAAGGCTAACGTTTCCCAGGTTATTTACTTTTTTGGAAACACAGGAAGGAGCAATCAGCTAAGTGAGCTTTAGTGCTTGAAAAAATCTTTCATTCCTTTAGAGACAGCATGAAAAGTCAGCTGAGTACAAAACATAGAGAGGAAAAACAAGAAGAAAAGGGACAAGAAGAGAGGGACACAACCTAGAACAGATAATGGATGTCTCTATTCTATTAACATTTATCTATTTGTAGAATGGGTCTGTTTAATGTGTTCTCAATTCACCCCCCCCCCTCCCAGTACACCCAGAGCGTGGACCAGCAACAGAAGTCAGGCTTTAACAACTGCACCAAAAGAGGACCAGAAGGCCAAGCTCCCTACATGCAGACACACAAACACAGACAGTACTCAGTTATGAAACCATCACAGTCCATGTTGAAAAGCATCAGTTTGAGCCTTTTTCTATGAATGGAAGTCAATGGAAAGTCCCCACAAGGATAGTGTGACACAACATGTTGGTGTGTGGGGGGATTTGCATGCTTTTTATGTACATGCCATCAGTGTACATAAATAGCATGCAAGTCTTTGAGGCTACATTATTCAAAGAGTGAACGTATTTTTACTCTGTTTGTGTTTCTGTGTATCCGTCATTATTCTTAGATTTTCCCCCATCGGCTCCGTCGCCTGGAGTCTGCCTCCGTGGGCCATTCTGCTGCTCACGACTGCTGCTCAGCTTCTTCCTACCAAGCAATTTGCAATTCAGATGAGCGTAGGAAGAGAAGAGCAGTGAGATGGCACCTGGTGCCTCGAAAAGCAATGATGAATGTGTTGAACTTTGAAGCAAAGGAGGAGTCCAAGCCTAAGAGAGTTTGGTCTAGTTGGTGCAGTGGAGGAAAAACAGCAGTTCTGGAGGTCAGCCTCCCCTGCCAGTAGAGCCACCAGTCTGTGGTTTTCTACAGAGAGAAACAAGTTTTCTAAGGAGAAAAACAGAAGGTATATAAAGCTAATGAGAAGTGTTGTCACCTTTTCTTTCATTTCTGCCCACGGTTCATCTTTCTATAGCCTCTTTCCCACTAAAAATAGCCTGTTTTTCAAACATGGCTCCCTTCCCATGAGCAAAAAAAGCTGGTCTAACCCTTTGCTGGCAGCCAAGTGCCCTCTGTACCCCTGCCTCTGCATGTCTGGTGACACCATCATGCTGGGTTAGCATTGATGATATCACCAGTGCAACAGAAATCAGGGAAGTAAACAATGGAGAGCAACATGGAAGGAAGCCAGGGCGTAGTCAGAGTGCTTTATTGTTTCTCTCCATTATCTGTCCAAATCCCTCTCACCAGAGCCACTCCATGTTTGTTGAATGTAAACAGAGTTTTTTAGCTTGTCAGATCAGAAGTGACTGGCATGTAGGGCTGTAAATAATTATCGTTTTGTATCGATGCATCCATCCAACAGCTGACGATCCGATGAATCGACACATCTGCAAGAGAATCGATTCATGTTTTGCTTTTTTTTTTCTCCCGTCTATTTTTATCCATTTGCTCCTGGGTGTAATTCTCCCCTCCCCGCAAGCTGCGGTGGCGCTAAACCTATTTTTGCCCTCCTACCTCCCTTCCTGGTTATACTCTTACAGCAGTGTGTTGCAGTGAGCTTGACACAGACATTTTTGATTTGTGCTCAGTATTGAAGGCGTGGTTCGCGCTACACGCTGTGGGTCTAGATAAAGCCGAGGCGAGAGAGGAAGTGGGGCGAAGTTTAGTCCGACGCACGGAGGGACATGAGGGCCAAAAAGAGCAGAGATCCAGGTGGAAAAAGGCTCCCAGCGATTCTCGCGCACCTCGCCCTTCTAGCTGGTCAAACTTCAAGAGTTTTTTTCCGCAATTTCGTCATAAAAACAAAACAAGCCGCCTCCTGTCACTGTTTGCGTGGAGAGGTGCAACGGAGCCGTCTCTCAAGGGGGCGGAGGTCTTGAGCCGAGGGTATTGCATTGCACTCATTGCACTGATTTTGTGCAGTATTTTTGCAGTATTTTTTGATGCAACTTTTCTACTTCTGTTATTTGCTGTTTCTAAAAAAAAAATGCATAACGATTTTACAGCTTTCATTGATTTATTTCAAACTTGAAACTTTGTTTAGCCTGTGAGGTGTACAAAAAAAAAAAATAAAATTAACCGATTAATCGAAGATCGAAATCGTGGTGTATTCTTGAGTATAGAAAATAATCGAATCGTTGGGTCAGGATATCGATACTGAATCGAATAAGCCATGATGGGTGTGATTTACATCCCTACTGGCATGGTATGCTGATGTCCGTACGTTGCATTCAATGGTATCACGTAGCCAAGTCGATTTGAATGCAGGTCGCTTGCCGAGTCATTTGGCCCGGGTAGACGCGTGTCAGTCAGCTGTTCCCACCACCACTAAAAGCCAATTGTTCCTGGATTTAAATTGGTTTTTTCGGCCATTTGGAAAGCTGGTATACAACTTCATGCTTTCTCACTGGTTTGTTTTAGTCTAACATTCAAACCAAATGAAATGTCTTATCAACTAAACTCATCAAAATCTACAGCAGAGTCCTTTGGATATGATAATAAAACCACATCCATTGATTCTCTTGGGCAAGGTTTTATTTCTAAGTTTGAACTTTTCTAGAACACAATGCTCATGGCTGAAGTCACTGATGTTTAAGCTGTTTTGTCTTTTTTATCTGTGATGTATTATCTATTCTTCTGTACAGCACTTTGGTCAGCTGTGGTTGTTTTATCAGAGCTTAACAAATAAAGATGGATTGGATTAGTGATCAGCAGTGACAAGCATGTTTAAAACAGATATAAGCGATCAGCATTATGTGGAGTGAGTGAAGCAGACACGAGGTCTAAAATCCACCAATATCAGCGGACAAAGGTTCATTTGAGTCAGTAAATGGCATAATATCATATAAAGTTCTTACCCACTGGAGAAATGTTAAAACTATGGAATATGACAGAGTCAGATGATTGTCGTTTCTGTTGTTGGAGTCTGAATCCACCCTGCATTTGTTTTGGTGTTTTCATACTATGTTACTGTTTTGGGTGGAAATTGAAAATGTGTTTAAGGATTGGTCTATCTATGAAACTTGATGTGGTTCCTGTTTTACTAGGACAGTTTATTGACAGTCACAATTTAGTAAATTTCAGCACTTTACTCGTTTAAAGGTCTATTTTTAAGACAAAAAGTAAATGTATCCTGTGCCGTGATTTATGTTAATTTAATAATATAATAAAAAAAAAAATTAAAAAGGCATAATATGCCATTATTGAAAAGGTCTCTTCAGCTGTTGGAACACTCAGTGAAAATGAAAGTGTCTAAAATGCTAAATAAAATTGGGGAGGGTGAAGTCATCCGAAGGTGGGGCATCGACCCCCTCCCCAAGAACCTACATGTTTGGCAGTATGATGGAGCAGGCAGAGGGAGATGGGGATGGGGAGCAAAGGACTGGGGTGCTTACTGCACTCCCAGGGAGGCATCTCCCCCACTGACTCCAATGTTAAAAAAAAGGCAGATTCCAAAGTTTTTCTTCCATACAGACAAACAGGTCAGACGGTAACAGGCATGCTCAGAGGTCGAGAGGCAGAACAGATCAGGCAGTCAGAACAAAATTACACAAGAGTAAGTCTCACCACAAGGATCAAAATAATCTAGCACTGACGACTGGTCTGAAGGCTGGTTAAATAGATGCTAATGCAGGTAGTTCAGATAAGTGGGCAAAGAGAATTGGGTAGAGCTAAGCAGGTGTGTGAAATGGGTGAGCAGACTAGGCATTAGTGCCAAGATCATGACAGATATAAATCTGATCTGTTCTAATGTGACCTGTGTATGAAAAGCCAGGTGTCATTCATCGACCTGAACGTCATTAATACAACAAAGGTTGAGAATAAAAACGACAACCATGGTCGACGATGATGCAGAGAGCATTCTTTATTTTCAACCTCCTTAAAGAGATGGTGTTGTTGATGCACTGGCTGAGGGTGGGGAATAAATGACAGATAAACACCAGAATAGCAACATAGACTCTGAGACAGACTTCATTTACTTTTTAATAAAACCAATAAAACTGCTTTTAAATGCTGGTGAAGATTCTCAGTCATCCAGGTCATAGTCATAAAAAAAAAAATACAATCCACTGGATTTTGTTTCCAAATTTGAAGATGTTTTGCTTCCCTTCCAGGAAGCTTTTTCAATTCAAAATGTCAGATGTAGCATTGAGTTGGAGGCTTTCTAGAGTGGACCAAAAACAAAGCCTTGCTTTGGCTTAGAAAACATGCAAATTGAACTTGACGAAAAGGTCCGTCCTTATGGAATGGGGGTCGTTTGTGTTCTTTGTTAGCCTGCAATGCCCCATATCTGTCTATGTATCTGGAAGGGGGGTCGTTAGAGGGGATTGTTGGCCTTGCTGAACAGCTAGGTGCTCTTTTCCCCTGTAAGGGGGTGGAGGCTGCGATGATAGCGAGAAGGAATCATCTCAGTTGCTGCATTGTAGGTTTTTGAAAACTGAAATCTGAGTCGACCCCCTCTGTTTAAGGTTGTTTTTTCTTTCTTAATATAGAAGGCTTCCTTCATGCCCCTCTCAAACCATCTGTCTTCTTTGTCCAAAATGTGAACATTGGGGACAATCTGGGAGAACCAGAACAGGCAACAGAACACCTCACCTGTTCATCCAGGCTTCTAAATCAACCCTTAAATAGAAACCTTGCAAAACGCATCACCTGAAGGCTTGAAGTTTCTCCCTTTAACCAGTCCAGGAACCAACAGTCACCTGCTTTACATCAACTGAATGGGAGACAGATCTCACTTCAGGGACAAATATTTTTGCCCAAATCTGCTGAAACTACATAGTTAGGGCTTTGCTCATGTACCGAGAGAAGCAATAAATCACTAAGAAGACTAAAACCCATGTAAACAATCCTTCTATGTTCAGCATTGTGGGCGATCGGTCAGCCTGACGGAATAATTATTTATTCCCAAACAAGTTCAAAAGTAGACCAGTCCAAATGAAAGGAAAATGGTTCTTGTCTATACCCCTAAACAGGTCGCAGGATTTTTTCAACCTAAACTGCCTAAATGTTTTAGAAAAGAGTGAGACTGACTATATCTGACTGATCATCATTTTTGTCCTACTAATGATTTCATCATCTTTCTTTTTATTTTTTCTGGTTTATTACCACATCTAATATTCAGCCCCATTCACCCGAGGGCTGAACACCATTCTGAATAACATAACATCCCTTCCTTCCCTCAGTAGAATAACTCACACTACTGCAGCAGCTCAGGGAGACGAGGTAATCAAGAGGAAAAAGCTTTTTAATGACCTTATCTGAATGGCTTTGCATATGTGTTGATCATTCTGTTCTGATTTCTACATCCCTGACAATACAAAAAAAATCCATTCCTCGGAAAGGTCATCAGAAGCTGTTTCACTTCTGAAAACGTGTGCAAACGCGTTTGTGCACACAAAGTAAAATTTAAAGAAAGTGCTGTTATTCACGCTTGTAATGTAGCACACAGAATGGGAAGATCATTTTTTGCGTGTTTGCTTTCATCAATATGCAGGTCATATAATAATGACCGAACTGCAAATCCACGTGTGGAGGAAATGCAAATGTAAACATCTACCACATGCATAGAAATGTTCTAAATCAGAAAGTCAACTGCAGATACAGCTTGTGCATCTTTTTTAGTATCTGTGAAAGGCAGGTGCAAGCTGACATGGAGAGGTCTCTGTGGTCATTGTTGACACAAAGGAGGGATTAGTAGGATGACAGAGGATGGACAGATTTTTATTGTCATCTTGTATACACTGTGAAGCGGCTGGTGCAGAGATAACAGCCTGATCCTGAACAAAGAAGACAGAAGAACCGTCCTAACCACGCTCCACTGCTCATCAACAGCTCAGCTGTAGAGGTGGTCAGCAGCACCACATTCATCACAGACACCCTCACCTGGACTGGAAACACCACCTCACTGGTCCAAAGGGCCGAGAAGCGCTTGGACTTCCTGCAGAGGATGAGGAGAGCCCACATGCCCACACACTATCCCAGACACCGAGCAGGACGCTAGTTCGTAGCTCTGTGCGACGGTCTGTTGGTTTGCACCCGGAGCCAAAACACGCAGCGCCACGGCCAGTCTTTGGGGAACACTCACGGGTGAACTGTGTGTCATGTGTGGATGAGGGGATGTAGATGGCGAACAGCCAGTTCCTGATTTTCCCTCTTTTGTTGTGGCTTGGAATAACATGGAGCAGACCACACTTCAAAATTGGGAATAAATCAAATCTATCTGCATCATACCTGCAACAAGCTAACTGCTGTGGGAGGATACAGACCAATCCACATGATAAAACGAACAGTAAATACAAATAAGTGAATGAATTCATTTGGTGTAACACTTTAATGAGTCCCCTGATTTAAAAAGGCTTTATAAATCCCGGTGCATAATGATTGGATGTCTTCTGCTTTTAAATTCTGATGTAAAGCAAATTTTTGCTGTTAAAAATAAAACTGCTGAAAGCGACAAGAACTCATTTCACCGTAAATTTGTTCTTCTAATCAAGTCTAGACTTTCCCAACATTTAGTGGACAGGTTTGGAGACCGAATGTCCTACAGAAAACATCTTTGTGTGTGTTTTGATGGATCTTATTTTTAACAACAAAACTGTTCAATTAGAATCTAAAACAAAGAAAACTGGACCAAACAAACAGGGTTTAAAACCAGAAAAGGAGCGATGAGTTTTACCTCAGGGTGCAAAGACAGAATAAGAAAAGATGGTGGCGTCTTCTGTACTCTTAATAAAAAAGAGTTTACCTCAAATGGACACTTTTTCTGAAATGCCCTTAAAGGGTGCGGAAAAATGATTCACCTCCTTTGTTTAAAAAACTCTCTCACAAGGTTGAGTTTTTATCTCTATCTGGAGCTCTGTCACTGCAGACGGGTTCATCTTTTGTCTCTTTTTTAGTGCCGTAGGGCAGCCACCCAGGAGTGATGCATTACAGCTTAAAATTATTACCTTAAAGTATTGAAGGTTAAAGATGAAATACCATAAATCAAAGTATTCAGCGTAATGTGCTGATTAATACATTTCCAAACCACATTCTGACTGGTTGATAGTAGCTACTCTGTAAGAAAGAAGCTTTCTGAGACATAAAAGTAAATATATACAAAAAAAAATAATTACTTTCACTTTTTGGAGACCAATAATAATAATACAAGGCATGGGGATGGCTGTTTCTGAGTTGCCATTTTAAAGGAAAAGTCCTGGCCATATTCAGAATTCAAACTTCTGGAAGTATTCCTTTAAATATGAAATTAATTCCATCCTGTTCAATAAATGGATAAGTGTTTTAATTCAGAGTAATTTTCATTTGAATGGCCCTCGCTTTACTGGCATCCATGTTTGTCAAAAGAACAACTACTGCCACCTACTGGTTAGTGACGATACACGATGGTGCGGTATCGGCTAAGTTGATCAAGTCCCAGTGCTGTATCTGGTGTTTGTCTAGCAACGCCGCTTATTATCCAAGTCACCTTGAAAACATTCTTCTTATTCCAAATGTTGGCTACATAATACGGGGTTTTTCTCTGGCCAGAAGTTAGATGGCAAATCACCTCCCTCAAAAGAGTTGGCGATCCAACGGACTGGAGTGAGAAATATAGAGTGATTAGGACTGATTGCCGCTGCGATTTGAAATTTGTGTTTTGTTAAATCGAAAATATATTGCAAACTGAATTAATTGCCCAGTCCTACTTATTAGAAACTCAATGGTATTTTTAAATTAGTCGACCCTGGTCTGATGTTCCCACTGTCAAGCCATCTGAAGCCAGCTTTAACCTGGGTGGCTTGCCGAGTAATTTGACCCGGGTCAGTAAGCCATTTCCACTGCCACTGAAAGCCGAATGTTCCCAGGTTTAAATGGTTTTTTTGGCCAATGGGAAAAAGGGGATAAGATAAAATAAAAATGTTTCACTCTAGGTGGGGCCCAGCTATTCCCTTCTTAATACAGTAATACTTTTAGAATATTGTCCATTTGTCCCTGTAAAGTAGCAGCCATTCAAAGTGGCCCTTCCCAGTCAAAAGCAGCCTAAATGGCAGCCCACTTCCCTGCTGGCTCCCAGCCAAATCCCTCTCAACTTCCAGCCACCGGCCTTCCCATGTGAGTGCATATTTTTTTTACTCTGACTCAATGGCACCTTTCACTGAAAGTTACAGGGTCTGACCAGGGGATGATGCTTCTCTTTAGATCTTTAATGTCGAAAAATATTGACAGAAAGAATATTTTAGTACACCCAAAGATTTGACAGTTTTAAAATCGAAATTGTAGGGGACCAGCCAAGGACCAGCCAAGGACCAGCCAAATCCAGCCAGCCAGGACCAAGGACCAGCCAAGGACCAGCCAGAACCAGCCAGCGACCAGCCAAGGACCAGCCAGGAACAGCCAACAACCAGCCAGGAAGCGAATAGCCCCATCTTCAGGACCAGCCAGCTGACCCAGCCAGGACCCACCAGCCAACGACCAGCCAACCACACCAAGACCCATGACCAGCCAACGACCAGCCAACGACCACCAGCCAACAACCAGCCAAGACCAATGACCAGCCAGCGACCAGCCAGCCAATGAACAGCCAACGACTCAGCCAGCCAATGACCAGCCAATGACCAGCGAGGCAGCAAGGACCCCAGCAGCCAACCAACCAGCCAGCCAGAGACCAGCAACACCAGCCAATGACCAGCCAATGACCAGCCAAGGACAGCCAGGGACCAGCCAATGACCAGCCAATGACCAGCCAACGACCAGCCAACGACCAGCCAAGGCCCAGCCAGGAGGAGCCAGCCAATGAACAGCCAGCGACCAGCCAACGACACAGGACCAGCCAGCGACCAGCCAATGACCAGACCAACGACCAACCAGGCCAATGACCAGCCAATGACCAGCCAAGGCCCAGCCAATGACCAGCCAATGACCAGCCAACGACCAGCCAACGACCCAGCCAGCCAAGAACCAGCCAACGACCAGCCAACGACCAGCCAAGCGACCAGTTAAGGCCCAGCCCAATCGACCAGCCAAATCCACCCTGCCAGCGACTGAGAGCAGCCAAGAACCAGCCAACGACCAGCCAACCACCAGCCAACGACCAGCCAACGACCAGCCAAGCGACCAGCCAACAGCCACCAGCCACGACCAGCCAAGGACCAGCCAAGACCAGCCAACGCGACCAGCCAGGACCAATCGACCAGCCAAGGACCAGCCAGCGACCAGCCAAGGACCAGCAATCCCGCGACCAGCCAACAACCAGCCAAGGACCAGCCAAGCCACCAGCCAAGCGACCAGCCAGCGACCAGCCAATGGACCAGCCAACGCACCAGCCAAAGACCAGCCAAGGACCAGCCAAGAACCAGCCAACGACCAGCCAATCGACCAGCCAAGGAACAGCCAACAACCAGCCAAGGACCAGCAGGAACCACGACCAGCCAAGGACCAGCTAGCAAGCGACCAGCCAATGACCAGCCAATGACCAGCCAAGGACCAGCCAACGACCAGCCAACGACCAGCCAACGACCAGCCAGGACCAGCCAACGACCAGCCAATGACCCAGCCAAGGACCAGCCAGCGACCAGCCCAACGACCAGCCAGAGACCAGCCAATGACCAGCCAAAGACCAGCCAAGGACCAGCCAAGAACCAGCATTACGACCAGACCAAGGACCACGGCCAAGGAACCAGCCAACAACCGGCCAAGGACCAGCCAACCAACCAATAGCCAAATTTTAAGGACCAGCCAATCCACCAGCCAAATCTAACACCAGCCAGCGACCAGCCAAGGACCAGCCAAGGACCAGCCAGCAATCCACCAGCCAATGACCAGCCAACACGACCAGCCAATGAGCAGCCAAGAACCAGCCAATGACCAGCCAGCGACCAGCCAAGAACCAGCCATTGACCAGCCAAGGACCAGCCAAGGACCAGCCACCAGCCAAGGACCAGCCAACAACCAACCCAGCGACCAGCCAAGGACCCAGCCAACAACCAGCCAATCCACCAGCCAAGGACCAGCCAACAACCAGCCAACGAACAGCCAGCCAATCGACCAGCCAAGGACCAGCCAAGGACCAGCCAAGGACCAGCGAAAAGAACCAGCCAACGACCAGCCAAGGACCAGCCAACGACCAGCCAAGGACCAGCCAACCATCAGGGCCAAGGACCAGCCAACGATCAGCCAAGGACCAGCCAAGGACCAGCCAAGGACCAGCCAACGACCAGCCAAGGAACAGCCAAGAACCAGCCAAGGCCCAGCCAGACCCATTAAGGAAAGTGGGGAAATTTTGAAAGGCACTACTGTATAGCCTTCATCCGGTAGGAGTGTAATCAGAAATGTATGGACCATCTTAACTCAGAGGGGACTTTATTTATTTTTTTCCATATTCTTTCGCTGTTTCCTCCTTTTGTTAATATTTTGTAGTCACTGTTTTGACATTTGCCGACAGTTTTGCTGTTTCACCTCCTTTTGTTGATTTATAATGTAAAGTATTAACAGATATTGAGACAAAGAAGGTAAATATGGAAGTATTGCCAATAGCCGTTAAAAAAAATAACACAAAGTAAAAAGTAAAAGATCATCCTACCCTATCAGGGGGTTCTAATGTAGGATGTATTCACTTTGAGGACAAACAACTTCCACAGGAACATTAATCCCCTTTAACAACATCCCATTTTCCCTCTGCTGCTGTAACGCTCTCAATAAAAGTTTCTCTCAAACGGTCATTGTGAAATGTACGGCTCACAATCCGCTCAAAGAAATGTTTCCCCGGCCTTGTTTTTATTGATGCCGGGTCCTTAGCTTCTCTGCAGACCCTAAGGCAGGTTGGACAGATCAAATTAGTTTATTTTCAGAAGAGCTTTCATCATTCTCACTGTAATCTTTGCTATCTGTATCCCTGCCTGCTCCCAGCAGTAATAAGAGACACTCATCCATATTCAGAGAGTGTCATAGAGACAGCACTGATACCTTATTATCTTCCTCACCATTATTATGCATAGAGTGAAAGGAGACGGCCAGAGGAGGAGGCGCCACAAACAGTAAATCAGAAAAAATGGGACTGAGTGACAAAGCAGGAGAAATATGTGAGACCTAAATATATAAGAAAAAGGATTCAACGAGGGGAAACAGGGAATTCTTGCCAGAGGTAAACACAGCATTATTAATCAGTGACACTTTTCTCCAACCTGAACAAACCCTGTGTGTTATATTACAGCTACAATCAGCCTGCCTAACCCGACACCGACACAATCCCACACCAAGAGCCCAGCTGATACTAGTCCTCACCTGATCCTAACCCTGAACTAACCACTACCAGAGCGGAATTACCTCTAAGCCCTGAACACACCGCTTACATAAGACTTTTTAATCTCCGATCCGATTTTTGACTGCATGTATGATGATATCTGTGCAGAATTTTTCACCTCTGTTTCTGTGCTATACACCAGATAAAAACCACTTCCCACATTTGACTTGGACAGATTATTAAAACATTATAGCATTCTATAAAGCAAAGCCCCACTTAACGAGTCTGTGCAGTATCTGAAACCAGAACAGACAGAGAATGTTCATAAATTAAAAACGTAATGAGAGCTACATCTAAAGTGAAAAAACCATCAATAAACGGCGTGGGACGGTTGTTACTCTGACTGAGGCAGAGAGGTGATTCTCAGAGATAGATCTGAGAAGTTTTTCTTTCTTTTTTTTCATACAGAGGTGAGAGAGATACGCTGACCTGCTCTGTCTGCCACCTTGTTATTTTGGTTTTTGTGATGCTCACTATTTTATCAGTTTTCTGTCCTCCTGAATTCCTATCATGGGTAAAGTTTTCTATCTTAATGTTTCATTTATCGTTTTTACACCAGTCCCTCTTACTATATACGTGATGTGCGACTCCAAACTGACTCTTTCTCCGTGCAATTAACATAATTTATTTAGTATTTCCCCCCAAAGCGGATGTGTTTTACTGTAACCACGTCTCTTCCAGTCAAACCCATGAAACTGCTGCTGAAAAATAAAATAGACCTGGGCTCTATCTCAGTCTGACCTACGCAGCCCCCTTGCTTAAAATCATGTCATGTTGGGTGCAGGTTTGAAGGACCCAAATGCAGAGATGGAAGCTGAGGCGGTTTCTTGTAAGTTTAAAATCCAAAAAGGCTGGAAACTGAGGCAAAAATACCAAATCCAGAAAACCAAGAGCTAGATGACTTCAGGGAAAATACACATGAGGATAAAAAAAAGATGAGGAACCAACAGAGTGAGTGAACAGAAGGAGGACATATGGGAGACATAAACAATAGGAGGACGAGTAACAGGTGTGGAAAGAAGTATCTAGAAGGGAGCTAGGGGAAAGAGACTGACACAAGAGGGCAACGGAGGGTAAAACAGAACCAAAACCATGACAGTTGGGTGTAATTATCCCAATTGACTTTAAATTAAAGCTAAACGCCATGCCCGACATCATTTTCTGTTGGATCAGATGCAAGTCATATTGGGTGTGTTCTGGCCTTCAACGTAAATTAAAATCCCTCCTGATGCTGCGTTTTGAGTGATACAGAATCAGAGGAAGATGGTGGAGTTGGACAATCGAAACCTTTTCCAGTTGGACACTGGCGTCATCCAATCAGAGAAGCGATCCAGGAGCTTTCTGGTAGGCAGACACCCAATATAAGCAATGAAGGGCAGTCAGCACTAAACTCAGAGCCTTCACTCTGCCTGGCTGTGTGTTTCCTGGGCGGGCCGCCTGTGGAGCTGGTTGACAGTTGCCCTTTTGTATCTATGCTTAACTTTTCTATATCTGCTTCTGTCTCCTTGAACCCCAGTGGGCCTCAGCAGATGGCAAAGCTCACACTGAGCCTGGTTCTGCTGGAGGTTTCTTCATGTTCAAAGGGAGTTTTTCCTCTCCACTGTCGCTACAAGCATGCTTAGTGTGAGGGATTGCTGAAGAGTCAATGAGTCGAATGCAATCAACTGGCTTTGGTTAGATAGAAAACTTTGAATCGATTTGACTGTATGATCTAAAGATGACATGTGTTTTGAATTGCCGTTATAGAAATACACTGAATTAAATTTAATTTAATTATGCACAAAGAAAAGAGACTATTCTGTTCAATATTACTGCACTTTAATATTTTCTTTCAGAAACTTTCCCAATAAGAAATCTTTTGTAAGTATTTTTTCAACTCTTTCTTTTCAATTCTTCCTAGATTTTAAAGAAAAGAACAGAGCATCTCAACAATCAGAGCATCACACACACAAAGCATCCACTGTCTAGAGCGTCTGACCTTAAAATGTACAAAAAAAGGTGAGGAT
Organism: Cyprinodon brontotheroides; assembly: GCA_018398635.1. Taxonomy (NCBI): domain Eukaryota; kingdom Metazoa; phylum Chordata; class Actinopteri; order Cyprinodontiformes; family Cyprinodontidae; genus Cyprinodon; species Cyprinodon brontotheroides. Next base: position 8,673,209 of record JAGKQL010000036.1, read on the forward strand.
CAGCTAAATGTCCTCACTTTGGTACCAACAGCCCGAGGACAAGACAAGTACCACACACCCAGACCCATATTTGGGTCAAAGTGGGATTTCCTGTTTGAATACAAGCTTTGTTTTGGTTTCATTCTCTTACTACTGAGACACTCATAGATCCAATTAAGATACAGAAACAAATTTGAAAACACCAACTGTAAATATTGTTTTATAAGTTTTTGTCTCTTTATGACCTTCTTTCTAATATAAATCATATATGCTTAGTTACTCAATATAAGAGTGACTGTTTTATCACATAGTTTTTTACTTATTTGTAATTTTGTGACAACACAATGTCTGCATATATCCCTGTTTCCGTGTGTTAATCGTGTAACTGATCATAGCAGGCCAGTCCAGTCTGCTTATGTTTATCTGGGCTGAGAAGCTGCTGGTCCAATGTGGAAAAGATGGCAAAGCATCTAAAATGGATCGAATCATTCTGTAAGTAAATAAACTGTCAATCAGGGGCGGATTTAGGATATTTGGGGCCCTAAGCAAAGACAGGCAGGGGCCCCTCTGAAGTGAGAAGGCAACACATCAAACACCCATTACATACAGATAGAGAAATGTTAATAGAATAGACCCTCTCTTCTTGTCCCTTTTCTTCTTGTTTTCCTCTCTATGTTTTGTACTCAGCTGACTTTTCATGCTGTCTCTAAAGGAATGAAAGATTTTTTCCAAGCACTAAGCTAAGCTCACTTAGCTGATTGCTCCTTCCTGTGTTTCCAAAAAGGCCAAAGTAAATAACCCAGTCCTTCTTTCACTGTAGACAAGCCATGATCTGCAACATCTGTTCTCCATTTTTCATTTTGATGAAATAATAGCTGCATGAATCATGACAGCAGACAAGATAGAGTGAGAGCAGGAGGAGGGGTTACCAATCTTACTCGCTCTGGAGAGCAGAGTTCGCTGCTTTTAGATGTTGTCTCCAAAGTCTCCAGTAGCAGAAAAAAAAGTTCTAGATTTGGCGCTAGGAGCTTTTAGAAATCAAAGTGCTAGAGGGGTCTGAAAAGTGGCTAAAAATAGCGACTCAAAAGCCGCTAAGTTAGCAACACTGCTCTTTGCATGGTTTGTTTTCAAATGGTTTTGCTGCTGTCTGTGCTGGACCTTCTGCTTGAACATGTGCAGCAAATGGACTGATCCAATATGGTGGACACTGAAGGGGGCTGAGATACACTTAATATTATAAGAGTTCTGATGGCATTTTAGCAAAAGGATTTTTATCAAAAATATAAGTAATGCGCACAAACAAGGAACAGTTGTATTAAACATACATCTAAACAGTTTAATGGGTCCCCCAGGAACTTGGGGCCCTAGACCCCTGCCTAGTATTGCCTAATGGTAAATCCCCCCCGCTGTCAATTGACCTATATATCAGTGTGTACATGTCTGTGTGGGTAGAAACACTAACCGGTTAGAGTGTAATAATGATTTGATAGTTTCATTTAAAGAAAAACAACATGCTTAAAAGTCAAACAAAACCTGTAAGCATCCTTCATAGATGCTGGAATTTGGAAGACATGCTTATAAAGGGTGGGAGAAAACAGGGTAAACAAGGCGACATAATACAGGAATGTTAGCAGGATGTGGGAATATTTTTCTTTGCTTCGGTCTTTATTTGATCCAGCAGCTTTGACTGTTTCTCAGGTTGGTTTCCTTTGCTTTGTAGCCAAAACTTTCTTATCAGCATCCTTCAGCTTTTCTTTTCAGCTGCATCATAGGAAAAACACCTCAGATAAATGTCTTTGAGCTTGTTTTTTTAACTGAAGAGCGATGCAAAGGCCGCGTTCTTCAGATGCAGTTGCCACATTGCTGTCAGCAGTGGCTCCTGTTTCTGATTCTCAGCCATAAGTTATTTTCACAACTTTTGGATCCAGAGTGGACCTTTCTCCTCAGCTCCTTCGATTCAAACGTCCAGCAGCTCTGTAGCAGCAGCGTTTCTAAATGAGCCACATACTGTGGCTAAAGCTAGCGCAGCAAAATGAGATTTAATGATTAATTTCTTGTTTCTCTTTTAACTTATGGCAAACTTTTCTGTTTCTGTTTTTTCATCCAAACTTATTTACTAATAACATATCATGATAAAAACAAGCTGAGCAGATCTTTCATTTTGTTTTTTCATACATTGCTTTTTAATATATATGTTTGGAATAATATTTATTTTCTAGTTTCTTTTAATACCTAGAACCAAAAACAAGACAAGCCCCTCATGTCTATCGGTCTACGGCCTGCAAATCGAATAATCTGTCAATTATTTTTTTCAAATAATCAATTAATAATCCACGGATAGTCCAAAGAGGTTCGCCTTAAGAGAAGAAGACTTTTCACAAAATTAAACCAGGTGAAACTAAAACTTTTTCTGGATAAAGCAGATTGACAGACAGAAAATTGTTATTTTTTAAAACTGCAAACTGTTTACATTTTTTTATTACAATGGTATAATTACTGCTCTAAAGTGGGTTGCTCCTGTCAGCTAACAGCATGTTTTAGAGTCTCAATACTTCAATAATCGATTAATCCGATGAATTATTTCAACCCCTATATTGGTCTTTACCCTGATGGAGGTCCAGAAGGGAGAATGAACTTCACTGGAATATTCAGTATTTATGTTTTTCTCTCAGATACTTTGTGTTAAAGTCGATCTCTCTTGTTTCTTTACAGCTTTGCTCTTAAGGAGTTTAATTCATTGTGTCTTGCAGGTGATTAATTGGGAAACAAGCTATAGGAGCCAAGGCGCACTAAATGGTATTTTTATTTGTAAGAGGCTCATATTTACCTTTATTGTGTTTATATGTTCAGTTTTATTCAGCCGAGAGCCTGATTTCAGTAATAAGTACTATTATTATTTGCTGTGTTATTTGATATATTAAGTATGAGGAAAGGTTTAATTTAGACTTATATTAGTCTACTTTTGGTTTGCTGCTTCTTTAAGAGGCCTGCGTTCTGTCCTCACAGGTTTTTCGGCAGCGTTTGGGTTTCCGGGTCAGGGCGCCGGAAGTAAAGAGTAGCCACGGAGGCAAACAGTTTTTGTACCGTAGCCGTTTTTATAAGTTTAATAGGGCAGTATCAGCCAACTTTGGATATTTTCAACCGTGGTTTAACCTTGGATCACTCCTGTAACGGAACAACCCTGTGGAACTAAATAAATGTTCATCTGACGTCCTTTACATCGGAGTACTGTGAAGTTCTTCACGACTTAGCCGTTGCAGCGCGAGTAACATAAACAACGTCTCGTTTACCTTCGGCCCTCACACAAGCTGTGGTTTCCACCTCTGCATGCATCTATGAGCTTGAAATAAAATGATATACAGCGGTGCTTTCCTGAACAGAACAGGAGATGGTGTCAGTCAAACATACTTTACCGTACCTCAGTAAGGTCAAGTATTTTAGAGCCGATGCCATGAATCCATTCAGGTCTGTCTGTTTCTGACTCTTTTGCCTCAGTGTTTCCAAATGTCACACCTAAATTAGATTCACAGTTGACCTTTCAGATCCTAACAAGAAAGTGAGGCTGAACTTCTGCATCATAATGGATTATTTGTGTTGTGTCGGATTTAGAACCACTGCATTGACCGTTTTGTGGGAATTAAATCCTGGATGAAGATTTCAGGACTTCTGCATCTTGTTGGTTTGATTGTGGATTTCATCTTCCTGCTGCAGCTACAACCATTTCCACCACATGACAGACTGAGTGCACAGCAGCATAGAGGGACTAAAACTGATCATGTCTGATAATATGATGCTAATACACTGTGTGTTTAACCCCTTTCCAACTGACCGAAAAACCTCTTTAAAGGAAAAAAGTCCGGTTGTATTCAGCAAAAGTTCTTTAAATGCAAATGGTTTCCAAAGCCATGTGTAGTAGATCCAGTGTTTTAATTAAAGTAATTTTTCTTTTATGTGTATGCTTTGCTATGGAGGCATCCATGTTTGTGTCAAGGCTTTACCCACCTACTGGTTTGGCCAACGTGCGGTGGTGCCAGGCTGTGATCGTCCCAGTGCTGTATCTGGTGTTTGTGCGCGCGCTATTATCAAGTCATCTTGAAACATTCTTCTAACAAATGTTTGTACATATTACGGGTTTTCTGCGGCCCAGAAGTTGATGGCAAATCCTCCCTCTTCAAGTTGGCGTCCAGCGACCAACCCGTCTCTTGGGGATCGGGTCCCGGAAGGTGATAACGTAACTTCGCGCAGTGTTTAACATTGGCAGTTGGCTCTGGGAACACCAGCTGGCTGGGTTTACCAGGCTATATTTGTGACACCATTGAACGCAGACAGCAACACACCGCAGCAGTCGCCTCTGATCTAACAAGCAGTAACAACACGGCTTCCTGTTTCTATTCATTGTTTACTTTCCTGATTCCCTTTGCACTGGTGACATCATCAACGTTAACCCAGTGTGATGGTGTCACTAGAAATGCAGCTGCGGGAGGACAGAGGCAACACAGCTGCCAGCAAGGAGTTAGACCCGCTTTTTATGCCAGTGAGAAGGGAGCCAAATGCAGATTGTTAGCGGGTCGACCCATGTTTGAAAAACACGTTATCATTTTCAGTGGGAAAGAGTCTCCGCCTGTCAGTGTCTCTGATTGGACAAATGCTAATGGGATTTAGCATTATCTGTTTAGCGTGGCTCAACTGTTGGATTAAAGGACAGTACAGAAACTTGTAGCTAAAGCTGGCTGCCGGTGCAGGTACCAGATCGGCTTGGGGCCCTGCCCTGTCTTATGATGTCATCATATGGCAACGCCACTCAGACAAACTGTATTGCACTCATTACTTAAGAATCAGATCTCTTCTGGAGTATCAACATATTATTACCCTTATTTGCTATTACCGTAATGACCCGAATATTGGACAACCCTGATTATAAGACAGCTCCCTCTTCCAGGACATTTTTTTATTATGGGTCTCTGTAAATGCAGCACGCAGGGTTATGATGTCATTGCAAAAGTTCCCAGGTTTATGAGCTGGTGGTACGATTGTCACTGTATGGCTTATAAAGTCAGTAGGGGCCACGATTCAAGCCCAGGAATCGTGGTGAACCAAGATTATATTTGAGACAGTTTGGTTCATTTTGCCCAAATTGTCCCAGAGCAGGAAATTTACGCAATGCACCGTTGATTAGTGTGAGGAGGTCATAATGAAATGTCAAATCATTCTGGCCTAAGCCATGTAAATAAATGTACTCTTATTATTATTATTAGACCAGATTGTCCCAGAAGAGTTAGAAAATTTCGATTTTGAAAAAATTCTGTCATAAAATCTACTTTTCGTTTATCTTATCTGAGCCAGTTAGTTTATCGTCAGCCTGAACATCTAAGATTACGGTAATCATATTTTGATAGGCATCTGTCAATCAAGTTTTTCGGTCCTTAGCATCTTGATTCAAATATGGTAACTAACATAGCGGTTTGAAATCAGAATCCTTTCCTTCCCATTGAGTTCGTCCCAGTGTTCACGGGGATGGACGTCTGTGTCTTCGGCAGGCGTAGAGCTAACAGAACTGTTAGCGCTGCGAGGCAAGGGCTCAAACATGTACGGCTGGAAGCCTTCTACACCAAACCAAGCTTCTGCCGCCCTGGCGTCCTCTTCCACAACATCTTGGTCCCCGCTTTCCTCCTCTAAATAAAAAATGGATGACGGAGGAGACTCATCCACGACCTCCGACACTAAACTCTCCTCCTCTTGCATGTTTCCGCTGTCCATAGCGTTCCTTGACAGCATCGTTTCTAAGTCACCAATTTAGTGCTACTTGGTCCCAATGTCATTTCGCACTGGTAACTTATAAGTTGCTAGCACTGGTGTAAGATGCTTCTGAGACAGCGACCACAACCAAACGCTACTTGACCTTCCGCCACAACAATCCCGCCCCTTGATAATCGACCAATCAGATTTGACTTTAGTCGCCGTGTAAAGTCCACTCCACTGGAAATTTCAGTAGCGGTTGAACAGCCGCTTCCCTACGACTTTAATGACAGCACGAGAAGGCCCATGTCCAGCTGGGGCGGGACATAAGCTGTTTAACAGTGATGTCATCTGGGCCTACAACAGAAAAATGTCTGCTAGGATTAGCTTAGCCTTTTTTGTAGCGATCTAAACATCATCTCGCCGACAGCTAAGGCAGAAACATTTCATCCATGTCAGGATCTATGTTATTGGTTTTTATCTGGTGCCTGCCTATTGATGCCGCCCTGGGCAAAAAGCCATTTTACCCAATCACAGACTGCCACCCGGTGGCACTGGGATGGAACTGCATCAGGTGTTTGAACACAGATCTGTGTGTCCCTACCAGCACCTTGTTAATTGATGGATTTAAAAGTTATTTTATTAGAGCAGATCAGGATCACTTTATCCTTAATTTTAAAGGTTGTGTGTGAGCATGTTTGATAGTGACTCCAAATAACTCCCTCAGGCGCAAACATCTCTCCCATCCAGGAGCGGAGCCCCAGATGAGGCCCATTGTTCTGTGGCCTCTGTCAGGCAGCCAGCTCTTCTTTGTTTGGGTTGTTTTCCTGTAATCATCCTCTCTATGAGCTTCTAATGAAAGTCTCAGCAGGGTGTCGGGCTTCCCCTGATATGAGTGCTTTGGCAGTGAGGCTGAGGCTCTGCCTGTAGAGTCTACAGTAAATTAAGCAAGTCATCATGCAGCAACCTCACAGAATCACTAATCTGGGCTCTAACTTTGAAGAGCCAGCTCCACAATTTTCTGGACAAAGCTCCTCTAATCTGGAGCCAAAGTCGGCCAGACGGGCCACCAGCTTGATTTTCTCCCTGAAGAAGCAGACTCCTAATTCTTGCAACCTTTTTCCATACTGGGAGCATGTGTGAATCAGGCTTCATAATAAAACGGGTTGATTGATAGCTGTGAAGGACCTGCAGAAATACTGTTGCTTTTATCAATGAAAATATAATGAAAGAATAATTGTATATAAATGTATGGCCCAAGGTAATGTGTAGTGTTATCATGCATAAAGCTGTGTGCTATGTGCATGTTTTCACAGCCACCTTTTCTGAAGTATACTGTGATTTGCGAACTTGCTTTTGGGGAGGTTGTGGTTGATTTACAGGCAGCACTCGACCTGCTGAACTTTGGTGAACAGCTTCAACCGCTTGGACTTTGACTGAACCCTGAAATTTATAGGATGTTTACTGAGACTGCAAGTCTGAATTTTTCATGTTGTTTCTGATCTCTAGAGCAGTCTCAGCTGTTGTAACCAAGGACCCCTGATTTCTAATAAATAGCGAGCAGAACGCTGGGACTGCAGAGTGAGGTGGAGATTGTAAACTCTGCAGTCTCTTCCTGCTCTCCTCGCGAGTAAAACTAAATTAATTGTCTCTGTGCCTTCTTTCTTTCCCTGCATGTATGTATGATGTTTTAGGTGCTTAGACGTGACAGATATTTATCCTCAGGCCATAATCCCACCTATTGTCAGATATTCTATATCAGAGATTTGATTTGAAAGTATAACAATGCAGGATGTATGTCGTTAATGATGACAGACGCCGCTCACTCTGTGAACGCTCACAGGGTTTTAAAGAAGGCGAAGATTATAGCTGAATAGAAATGCCTGACGTTTTAAAAAGGCAGCATAAGCGGGGTCACATCCTGCAGACACTGAGATGTCTAACGCTTAAACTCTCTCAAAGCGCTTCCTCTCTAAAACAGTCTGATGAAGTAGAGGGACTGACTCAGGCTCGCCGACCTCCTTTTTTTTGCTGCTAAGGTCCATTTTCTCCTCTTTTCCCATCTCCAATCCCATTCTCCATCATGAGCCGGCGACAGAAAAGCTTTTCTCAAACTTTGCCCTTTCCCTGGGATTACAAGAGCTCTGTCACCACCATACTGCTCATGACCCAACTAGAAATGCAGCTACCATATCCTGACAGCAGGATAGCCTAAGCTGTAGTTAAACAGAAAACAATAAAACATCACATTTCAATACTCCTGTTTATTGTTGATATTGTAAAGGTTAGGTGAAACAGATATGAGGAAAAAGTTATCCAGAAACAAACACGACCGCATGACCAAAGAAAACGACTCGACAGAAAATGGCATAACTTAGGCTTTTATCGTCAAACAATCCTAATAATCAAAGTCCCTCTCAAGTGCTATGTGAACTTAGCCTCGTGAGACCATCCTGATCTCGCTGAGCTTTCAAGGGTTTCACTCGCAGATCAGTCTGGAGACTCTCCGTTTAAAGAAAATTTGGAGCCGTTCACCAAAGCGAGCGTCCAATCAGCGTTGGCTTTGAGGCGGGTTGAGGTGTGACGCCTTAGCGAAGCGCGACAGTTCAGTCTAAAAGAACATGGCGTTTCAGCCGATGAAACTAGCGTTAGCGTGGCTATCGAAAGCAAGTTTTTATCGGAATTACAGAGTATTTCTTCACTGAAAGAAGAGCAAAACACTGCTCTGGAGGCTTTTCTTAGAGGAAAAGATGTTTTTGCTCTTCTCCCGACTGGTTTCGACAAAAGTTTGATCTATCAATTGGCTCTCTTGTCGAGCCGCTCTGTTGGTGCGTCATATGCCGTTGATCTGATTGGTTTATTTGGCCCGTCTATAACCAACATAGGCCAATCAGCTAACCAGTATTTTCGCCCCTTCCCAAAATTACTTCAGCAACGGAAGGTTTCCAGATGGATATGCGGAGCAAATCCATCTGATGGAGTCAGGTTAATGTGAACTCATTTTCAGACTCTTCAATGGCGTTGTGATACCCCAGTGGGTCACAGAGGAACTGCAAAGGGGTTCCTCCCCTTACAGGGGAACAGACTATTCAGCCAGGCCAACAATTAAAAATCAGTTGGGTCCAAATAAAGAAAATCATCAACCAGTAAAGGTCTGAAGACATTTTTAATTATAATCCGTTACTTTAAACAGAATTTAACACTGGAATAAAAAGCAGGTTTTTATGCATCCATGTTACACTTCGACTTTTAAAATAAAAGATGTTAAAAAAAACAAACTGAACTGTTTTCCATTTTAAAATCTAACATGTTTTTCATTACATGGGGATAAGAACATAAAAAAGAAGATCCAGAAAGTTTCTATCAGCTGCTTATATTTTTATCTCAGCTGAGATGTGAACAGGAACATATTCCAGCACATAGCGAATAATTGCACAGTATCACAGCTTTAGCTCGGCTGGGCAAAACTATAAAAAGCTGCTGTCATCAGAGAGCGGCTCTTTGTAAAGAAAATGTAGCACTGAGCCCCATGTGTCCATCTAAAATAAATAAGTTAGCCACATTTAATCCCTGTATAACACTAGAAGAGCAGCCCTACCAGGGAAAGCAGACTAATGCCACATTTCTGATGTCAGAGGAACATGAGCCTCTTAGGGGAAAGTAATCACTGAGGAAAAAACAATGTCTACAGACTTACATAACATGTTTATGGAGCTGCAGCTTAACTTTGTTGTATTGTAGAAAAAATAATGGAAGGAAAAGAGCTCTGAAAAAACAAACCAACGCTGCAGAAAAAAAAACAATAAATTAAAGAAGTGGAGCTACATCCATGTATAATCGTTTAGGAAAAAGGTATCCAGATTGCGGTTGGAGAAAGAAAGAAAAGATGATGAATCTAATGCTGCTTCTTAAATCTGCTCTGACTGAGGCCAGGTTGATGAATTAAAAGTCCCTTTGGACCCTTTTTGTCCAACATTCGCTTAACTTAGGTTCCAACCAATTAAAACTCAGCAGGATCCGATTAAAGAGCTTTTAAAATCTAAATTGTTTTTTAAGTAGAGAACAACAATCGTTCAGTTTGGTTTTTGCGTTTCTGTCTTAATGTTGGCAGTGGGCTTTCGGCTGCCCTGCAAGGCTTTAAACCTCGGTTTAACCAGAGACTAAGCCATTCTCAAGCACATATCAAGGAGCTCATTTTGAGCCTGGATCCAGATTTATTGTTGATTCTGTTCATGGTGGAGAATCCTGCTTCACAGCAGCAGGTTGAGCCAAACATCCTCTAAATGTGCAGGGTCATCTTTGAGCACGCCATTTCACTTTTCTTTCACCAGTTCACCGCAGTTCTTCCAGCAGTCCACACTTTCTCTGCTCTCTTTTTCTCATGGTCTTCTCCTTCTTTCCCATCGCCCGGCTTGCCACAGGTTTGCCTGCTGTGTCTAAAAGTAGCAGCAGCAGCAACCCAGACTGACAGCAGCTCATTGGCTCATTTGGATCACGTGCAGCCTGGAGTCGGACGCTCCCCAGGGCTTTACCGTATTACCAGGAGAAGCAGTGCAAGTTAAATTACACACTGTCATCGGACAACATGCAGTAATTTATTAAATGTTTTAAATCAGGTTGGGTCCGTATTAGCCAGCAGGTGAGTCCGGATCCAGACCCTGCTCCGCTAATCTGTGAGCTCTGCCCTAGACTGTTAGACCACTAACATGCTTTATTTGTCATAAACAAACCAAAATAAAACATACCAGAAACGCGGGCTGCTAAGGAGAATCGGACCACAACAGCTGCAGGGGGGGCATGGGGCAACCCATCAATGACGTTCTGGTGTAACAGTTCAGTCATCTCCCTTTAAAGAGGTGCGATCCGGGCGATGGGCCGCCAACAAAACGCGGCGTGCGCCACCCAGAGTGTCCCAGATGCTGCAGCCCCCAGGGAACATGCAGGAAGCCGATCCAGGTCAGATCAGGCAGGAACAGTACAGGAATCCAGGAGTTCTCAGCTTGATCAGAGGTTCCAATCCAAACAGGAACAGAGGGATCCAAGCTTCCAGGAATCCTCAGAGCTTGAAGGCAGGTTCAGACGCAGACGGTTCCACATGCGTGCACAGACAGAACAAGCACAGATGAAGACTGCAGGCTCAGTGGTAACATAGACTAGACATGGTTCCAGGATAAATGCCGAACTTTAAACTGGTCTCCTCCTAGGAGCCAGGCTTACGGGAATAAAAAACTATCCATCTCCGTGTTCCGAGCCAAAACCCTGAGAGCTCCGCGGAGAAGAACCGGGACACGACCAGGAGACAAACATCAAACCCTCTCAATCCACTGGCTTTGCGGAGTAAGGACATGAACCAAAACTCGTGAAACAAACATGAATGACTGACAAGAATAAACAAAGAATACACAAATAACGATCCGTCCCCGATAGGTTGGCTCAACCGTATATATAACAGAGGAAGCAGGTGAATAAGATAAATGATAATTAGAGAGCAGGAAGGATGCGGCAGGTGAATGAAGTGAGTAATCAGAGAAGCTACCAGGGCTGAGATCATGGCATTATTTCCAGGATTGCTTTCCACTAAGCTCCGTTCTTCTTACCATCAGCTCTGACCAGCGTCCCTGTGCCCAAAGCATGATGCATCACTCACCATGGACCACTGTGAGGACGTAGCATTTAGGGTTAGGAAAGCATTATTTTTCTGCCAAACAGGGAGTTCAGTCTATATGCAGGCTGTTGAGTTCAATCTAGGCTGGATATGTCCAGAAGTAGTCACCTGGAACAACCATCTATATGTAAACATGAAGCACATATAAGGACATTTTACATTAAAATAGGGCAGTAATAAAAATGGATTTCTCTGAAGAGCCCACAGACTCTAAGGATGTCTTCAGACGTCCTCAAGACATCTTTTCTGTTCCATCCTGCAGCACTTTGAAGCCATGACAGAACACTTTTAACTGCTACCTTACAGTCAGTAACCTTATGCTTCCCAGGTGCCTGACAGGCATGTGGAGCTCTTACTTCTCACTCAGTCAGTCTGCAAACCAGCCAAACACAAACAGCAATATGGCCAAAGGGATGGAGATCATTTGCACAGATGAATTTGGAAAGAAATAAAAAGTCTGAAACAAAAGCAGCAAATTCCTCTGTAGGCATCACACACTTTCTGAGTTGCTTTGTAGTAATCACAAACACCTTTACCCAGACATATGCATCTGACTCTGACGGGTCTGATAAACCAACAGCAATTATACACTCGCTGCCAGGCAACAACGATGCAGAGCGTGGCAACAGAGAGACGGGGAAAGAGACAGACAGATGGACGGACAGGGAAAGGCTGGTGAGAGGAGGGGAGGATAAGGGGGCTGAAGCCAAACTCATGAATATGACATATTCTGCTTCAAGGCAGCTTTTTCATGCAGACCATTAACAGAAAATCAATAACAATGAATCCTGCCTGATTGAGAACAATGCATGATAATCCCCACAGTTTAAAATCTGGCATCAATTTAAATCATTCCAATGTGAAATGAAGGGAGACAGCGAGCAGCTCCATGAATACTATAACGTTAATATGTTCATTCAGCCACAACTAGCAGGCAATCAGAATGGCCTAGTGCAAGTCCAGAACTAAATCTAAGAATTGATGGTAGGGATGAGAACCTCACAGATGCTCAGCATCCACTCTGATGGAGCTTGACCTTCTCTACAGCACTGCAACTCTGGTCTTATTTAATGGAAAACTTTCTGAAAAACATTAACTTTAAGGAGAGTTTTATCGAGACATCATTTTTACCACTACCTCTTTCCTGCTACTTAATATGAAGTAATGCTACTGTTACTTGTGTACAGAGATGGCAAAAGTACTCACTTTCCGTACTTGAGTAAAAGTACAGATACTTGTGTTAAAAAATACTCTGGTAAAAGTGGAAGTACTGATTAAACTTCTTTACTCAAGTAAAAGTAACAAAGTACAGGCTTGTAAATTTACTTAAAGTATAAAAGTAAAAGTAGAAACCACTTTTTTCATGCCGTTGCCTACATTTGAAATGGATGTCTGCCAATAGGACTAGATCTCCATTGTGTTCATTTTCAATCATCTCGTCGTCCATGCTACTATGCTAACGCCACCGCCACCAAGCTGCAATGATTTGCCGCCAATGAATACCGCCGAATCTGTCGATTCATCTTGTAGTGGTGCGTCAAATGCAACGTAGATTCCCATCCAATTAGATTGAATTTGGTATTGATGACGTGAAAAATAATAACGGTAACTCTATTGAAATGATTCAAAACTAAAGTAACGAGCCAATTTCTTTAAAATGTAAGGAGTAGAAGTAAAAGTCGCCATAAAAATAAGTAGTAAAGTAAAGTAAAAATATCAGAAAAATCTACTTGAGTACAGTAGCAAAGTATTTGTACTTCGTTACTTCCCATCTCTGGCTGTGAGGAAGTATGTTCTTTAGCCCAGCTGAATATCTGCCTCTTCATAAAGAAGAATGATGTTTAGGCAAGGTAAATTTATTTCTATAGCACAATTCAGTGCAAAGACAATGCAAAGTGCTTTACATGATTAAAATATAGGAAAATAAAACAATCAAAGCAAGTAGGGGAAAAAATGCAGAAACAAAGAAGAACATTAAAAACAGTTGGACTAACGAAAATAAAAAAAAGTTGAACTAATGTTTCAGTTGAACTGTTTAACTAGAACAGTGGAAGGCAATCCTAAACAAATGTGTTTTTAGTCTTGCAAGGAAGCAGTGCTACCCACTGCGCCACTGAGCAGCCTATTTTGTGTATTTTGTTTTAAAATAAAATAAAATGAAATAAATGCTGCTTCTCCATGTTTAGTTCTGGTTCTAGGTCTGCAGAGCAGGCTGGAGCCAGAAGACCTGAGTGGTCTGGAGGGTTGATACACTGATAGCAAGTCTGTGATGTATTTAGGTGCTAAGCCATTCAGAGATTTATAGACTAACAGAAGTATTTTAAAGTCTATTCTCTGAGATACAGGGAGCCAGTGGAAGGACTTTAGAACTGGGGTGATGTGCTCTACTTTCTTAGTCTTAGTGAGGACACGGGCAGCAGCGTTCTGGATCAGCTGCAGCTGTCTGATCCACTTTTTAGGCAGACCTGTGAAAACACCGTTGCAGTAATCAATTCGACTAAAAATAAACGCATGGATTAGTTTTTCCAGATCATGCTGAGACATTAGTCCTTTAATCCTGGAAATGTTCTTCAGGTGATAGAAAGCCCACCTTGTAATTGTCTTTAAATGCTTTTGGAGGTTCAAGTCTGAATCCAGCACTACACCTAGATTTCGGGCCTGATCAGTGGTTACTAGCTGAAGCGACTGAAGCTGTGTGCTAACTTTAGATCTCTCCTCTATTGGTCCAAAGATTATTACTTCAGTTTTGTTTTTATTCAGTTGAAGAAAATTATGGCACATCCAGGCATTGATTTCTTCTAAGCATTTCCTCAGTGCTTGAATTGGTTCATAGTCACCTGGTGACATGGTGATGTAACAGTATCGAATGCTGCACTGAGGTCCAATAGTACCAGCACTGTGGTTCTTCCACAGTCTGTATTTATACGGATGTCATTAAACTCTAACGCTCTGCTCTGCTTCTCATAGTAGCTTCATCTGGTCTGTTCCTTGTTTGGCTGTGACTCCATCCTGAGAGAAATATCAGCTGTGCTGCTGCCATCAACACCTTTGTTTCTAGATGTTGGAGCTTGGATTGTTTTTCAGTGTGGTCCTGTTTCTCTGACTTCACCCTGTCTCCCTTCCATGTTGCTCCCTTTACTTTCCTGATTTCTGTCGTAGTATTGACATCATCAATGCTAACCCAGCGTGATGCCGTCATCAGACTATGCAGATTCCCACCAAGGGAGTCAGATCGTGCTATTTTTCCAATGGGAAGGAAAAATCAAATGCCGACTTTTACAAGTCGACCTGGGTTTAAAAAAATGCATTAACCTGCTAATTTCAGAGGAAGAGAAGCTTTAGCATCACTCACAGTTTCTGGTTTTGTTTGTTCTTGAAGTGATTAACGTGTTTGGCTGGCTTTATTGGAGCATTAAGCCTGCTTGTTTCGTTTTACAGGGGAAGCAGAGTTCTGTTGGCCCTGTTTTGATTTATTGCCACTGTGTATTAGCAGCACCCAGAGGCACTTTGTCTTTTTAACTTTCTTTATAAGATTAGTGAACAATGTCAAACTTTTCTGTTGCATCGCAGCTTAATTTCTACCACCTCTCTCTCCCTCCTGACTGGCTGGGAACAGTCATCACAAGAACAGCTTGCGAAGCAGCCATCCTACCATGGCATGTCAGAGAAACTATTTCAAACTGTAACCAAATAATAACAAACGTTAAAAAACGTTCTTTGAAAAGTGGAGTTTAACGTTTTCTACTACACCATCAATGTACTGTAGGACTCTCATCCTGAAAAGGGAACATCTCAGAAGTTGGGTTCAGAAAATGTAATTTCATCCCTGATTCCTGTATGTATCCAGGAACTCTGAGGTCTTGGTATCAAGACTTCATACCTCATGCAGACTGACTGCTTGTTGAGGCGATCTCTGCTTTGTAGGGAATAGGAAGGCCTGTGCTCCACCTTCTCTTTTTGTCAGACAGAACATAAAAGCCACTTTTCCACTGAAAACATCAGGTTATTCAAACATGGGTTGACCCGTTAACAATCAGCATTTGGCTCGCTTCCCACTGGCCCAAAAGCTGGTCCAACCCCCCTCTGGCAGCTGCGTAACCTCTGAACCCCTGCAGCTGTGTGTCTGGTGACATCAGACTGGGTTAGCCTTGATGATGTCATCATTGTGACATAATTCAGGAAAGTAAACAATGGAGAGCAGCATGGAAGGAAGCCAGGGCGTAGTCAGTGTGATTTATTGTTTCACTCTATTATCTGTCTGAATCCCTCTCACCAGAGCTGCTCCATGTTCTTTGAATGTAAACAATCAGAAACGACTGGCACAGTGTGTTTATGTCTGTATGTTGCGTTCAATGGTATCCAGTAATATAGCTGGTCGACCCTGCTCTAGAGGTTCAACAGCATGCTGATCAGAGCAGAGGTTATTTTAACTCGGGTCGCTTGCCAAGTCGTTTGACCCGGGTAGACACGCATCGATGGGCTGTTCCCACTGCCACTAAAAGCCCATTATTTCTGGGTTTAAACAGGTTTTTCGGACAGTGGGAAAGGGTTTTATTTACCTGCTAGAGGTAAAAGCCTCCATTGGCCGCTCGTGTCTTTCCTGACTCTCCATGTTTTATAAAAGCAATATCAATTCTTTAAAAGGCCTTGAAATCACTGAGGAACTTTCATCAAATAGAGATGAACCTTCAGCTGTTCCATCTCTTTTTCTGCTCAGTCCCCATACAGGCAGGCCAAACATGCAGTCAGATCTGACCGGGTTCATAGTGGTGGCCTAGTGGTTAAGGCTGGAGCTTGGAAACCTGAGGCTCTGAGTTTGAGCCCCCCACTCCCACAGACTGCCACTCTGGGTCTCTGAGGCAAGACCCTTAACCCCTGATTATCTATGACTGCCACACAATGGAAGCCCACCGCTCCACAAAGGGATGGATTAAATGCAGAGGTGAATTTCTCCAATGTGAGATCAATAAAGTTCAATTAGTGAAACTAGGCAAGGCGACAGAGCTGCTAGAGAGAGAGAATAAAAACTGAAATGATTCATAATCTCTAAATTAAGCTAAAACAGAAGGCTGACGTTTGAGTTCAAAGGTCGACATTCAATAATAAACAATCCAAATAAAGAATCGTACCATTTGGTGAAACATCCGTTGACAGCAGGGGACACTGCTGTCAACGGATGGTGTCACAGATTTACACCTGAAGTGTTCTTTCTGCCAGCTCTGTTGGTGAGCAATCCTCCTAACATGCAATCAAAAGCAGACCTGAAATGCCACCAGAAGCCACTGCCAACTTCCTGGCAGTAGCAGCCATTCCAAATTTCCCCACTTTCCCTGATGGGTCCTTAGCTGAGGTAAGCTACAAATTGCTTTTTAAACATCAATCTTTTGTACTAAAATATTCTGTCTTCTGTATCATGATTTGTGGACATTAAGAAAAACATAAACTCCTGATCATAATTCAGAGTAGAAAGGAATTTGAGTGGAGTCAGGAAGTAAAGAAAATGCAAGAGGGGGTCACTCCAGTGGCTGGAAGTTGGAGGAGATTTCACTGGGAGCTGCAGGGAAGTGGGCCGCCATTCGGCTGGCGTTTGACTGGGAAGGACCTTTTTAAATGGCTGCTACTGTATATTTAGTATTATTTGTATAGGGCGGGGTTTAAATGGTTTGAAGGTTACTGTATTTTGTTTTATTAGCAGCTGTACACTGTATATATGTTAGTCTATCTCACATATTGTCTTTTAACGTCCACTGAAAGGTTCCTGGTCTGTTTTCAGCCTTAAAGTTTAACGAGGAAACTTTGCAGCTCACATAACATCAGGCTGTTACAGAAATGCAGGGATTACCTTCATAGATCACGTTGACTGTTGGTGTCATCTGATTGGCTGCCACAGAAATAAACACAGGAAGCAGCCGTGGCTGTTTTCCCCTCTGCACTCTATCCTCTAAAATGTAAACAGTTCTGTCTCTAAACGTGTTTCCCTCACAGACCAGCAGCGCATCGTTTCTTCCTGCAGGCTGGCTGGTAGTTAACAGCTTTTCTCTCTTCCTCTGCATCACTTTCCCTCCATTTGATCCAAACTGTCTCTGCTTATTAAAGTTTCACCCAGTTTTGTCACTGAATTTTCAGGAAAAGCATTTTCTTTTCTAGTTACCCGTATTTATTGAAACGGTTTGGTTCACCAAGTAAGCTAATAAAGTTGATGTTCGGTATGTTTTGGATTTCGTTTGTTAACAACAGGGTTTTAATTCAGCAAATACAGCAGAGTTTTCCAAATACTTACTAAGAACTGAGAATAAAGTTTCTTTTAAAGGATCGTAACAAAGATAAACATAATTCTGGCTTTCATCCTCTTAATTGTTTCCAGGACCTTCTGCTTGTATGATCTGAGCTTTGACACTTTTTGAAGGCCCCCCCTCCCCACTTGTTGCTGCGTGCTGTGTCAGTCAGTTGCTTAAAACAGATAAACCAAGCTGGAGATCATTCAATAGCAACAAACACAAGCAGCAACGGAAAATGTAAAAAAAAAGAGCTTTTTTTTTTTCTTTGATTTAGTAGCACCAGTTAGCAACAGGCTAGCATAAGCCCCGTTTCCACTCACCCTTTTTAAACCATACCCAGATTGGTCCGATTCACCCAGATCATACAGAGAGATTGGTTCAAAGTTTTCTATCTAAGGAAAAGTTTGCATCGACTCATTGACTCAAAAGGCAATTCTTCACACCAAGCATGCTTTAAGAGACAGTAGGGAGGAAAACTCCCTTTTACCAGTGAGAAACCACCACATCTGCTGAGGTCGACTGGGGTTCAAGGACACAGAAGTATTCCATTTTGTCGTTCTTTTGAAACCGTATCAAAGAACGGTTCCGTATACATGGTAAAATTCAAGATAACTGTTGAATGAAAGCAAAACCAAACCGGACTAAGCACATGGTAATTAGTTCATCAGTAGTACTTGCATGAGTTCGCTCTCCCCAGGTTCTCAGATAACAAAGAGCCAATCAGCCTTTGGGATTATGACATTTCAGACATTCATAAAAATCCTAGCTTCCCTATCGCGCAACACGATTTCCAGTGATGATTCTGCTTAGCAGTGTGATGAACCTCAACGTCTGTTGTTGTTTCCTGCATCTGGAAGCCCTCTATAGACCATCGTTTGTCGTATCCACTTCCTAAAAGCCGACTCTGTCAAGTAAATTCACCAAAGGCTGCCTTATTTGCCTGACTCTCCGCAAACAACAAAATATTGCAATGATAACAAAACATAACTTCCTGAATGTTATGGGCGCCGCCATGTTGGTTTGCTTGTTTACCTCTTGAGAGCAGTAGTACCATAGATCGTCTGGTGAGGAACCGTGCTAGCATGGTGTGTAAACGGTCGTAAGGAACTGAGCTGATCCAAGCTCGGTATGGATCGGTTTTCAGAGGGTAGGGTTAATGGGGCTATAGATACCATGACTGTCTCTGCTACCCAGCAGGCCTGAAGGGATCAAGAACTTTCCAGGCCTAATTTGACCAGACAGCCCTGAAATCAGTTAGAAACACTTCATTTTTAGCTAATTTTTCCAAAACCTTTGCTGCAACAGTTTTTAATGTCCCTTCACTTGTAAAAAGAAGCTCTCTTTGTTATTGTAATGAAAAAAAATGACATTAGAAGGCACAGCTTTACACACGTATAACTCCTGACAGAAGTTTACAGAGTTCATAAAAATCTTCATTATCATGAAGGATGGAGAACAAGCAGAAACTCTTTGCCCCCTGCAGCAGTGGGACTCTTCCACATCAGAAATCCTCTATGACGACAAACAGACATCTCCACCCAGTTCCATCATGTTACTCTCAACCAGCTGACAACTGGGACGCCTTCAGAGCGCTGCGCGTTGTCACTTTTCATAAGCAGCAGGGAATCTCAGCAGCTCTCAACTCCAACCACTAAAGAGACACTTCAGCCTCTTGGTAGGACCATTTAACGACTCATTTAGCTCACTGGAAGTCAGAGGATGGGTGCGCCTGAGCAAGGTGGCGGGATTCCCTACAGTAACTCTAAAGGCTGTACTGGATGAATGTTGGTTTGAAGGTAAGGACCGAATGCAGACAGAATCAGAACGATAGCAAAGACATGGCGGACATGTCTGGTATATTATCTGGTAGGGGTGAGTATCTGCATGGGTGTTGCGTACGGTGACCAGACGTCCCCAGATTTCCAGAGACGGTCCCCGTTTTGGACCCAAAAAGCTAAAGCTGTCTGTGGAAATGTCCCTGGTTTTACCCTTTTATGAATGAAGGGGAAAATATTGTAGAAAGAGCATTTGAGCATGCTGTGTGCAAAAAAAGCTGTTAGCTAGCTGGTTGGCAGCTGTTAACATATAGATGAGGAGCAGAGGCCATCACTTTTAAAAATGACAAAGAATTTCATTATCAGAACCGCTCGAAGTAGCCCTGTGTTATGGTGAGTGTGTTAATCATTTGATTTAAATTTGGCATGATCATTGTGATAAATTGTTAGGTTCAAAAATGTAGGTTTGTAAAAGAGGAACTGAGTCCACACAGGAAAGAGATTCAAACAGCTCCTGCAGGAGTGGAAAGAGCCCAACCCAACTTTCAACTCTTTCTGGCGACCCCCCTCCTGCAGTCGTCTTTTATTAGCAGATCATAACACATGGGGTGGGTTACAAAACAGAGTGTTCTTCTGACAAGGCAATTGATCAGGTCATAGGACAGAATGCTCCTCTGATTGAATCACAGAACAGAGTGGTCTTCTGATAACTGTGATTAGCCTCTCATTTCTCCAATGTTTCATATGTACACACTTTATAATCATCATTGAATAAACCTAACATAAATGTTTGGTTCATGTCCAGGTTAATAAAAAAGGCTGTTTGTTTTACTAAAGATAAGGAGCGCTAATGTAGCATGAACCTAGCTAATCAACAAATTAAGACGTAACAATGGCTGCAGCTGGCATGAGAAAATAGATTATGATAAAATAAAACTGAATAATTAAAAACTTCTTCTGTGGAGTTCATCTAAAAATGTTTTTAGAAGTGATCGGTGACCTTCAGTTTATATCTTCAGATTATTATCATTATAATAAACGAGAGGCAGTAAAAGGAAAACTGAATGAGACAAGATCTGCATGATCTGAGAATGACAGAGGATAACTGCCTGTTTAATCTTCAATTATTAGGCTGTTTTTACTTGTAGCTCCAAATATTGTGGTGGTTAGCCTTTTTAGTATTTTATTAGGTGAGAATATAATAATAACATACTCACCAACATCATAATAATAATATGTATGATGAGATCATATGTGTTTGGGAGGGATTGGGATTGTATTATGTCCCTGTTTTAGATTAGCGTAAGATTGATAGAAGAGGACAGGAAGAAGATTAGAAGACTAATAGAAAAAAGAAAAGAACAGTTGAAGAAAAGTAAGAAAAATCTACTTAGAAGAATAAAACAAAGAGCAGGTAGAAGTCATTTGGAAAAGAAGTAAAGAAGATGGAGAGGGAAGAACGAACAAACTGAATGACCAGAAGACACTTATAAAAAGCTATCAGTTGATTAATTTTATTAATCATATAGGAGAGGCACAGTCCTGGATTTTACACTAGATTTTTGTTGTTTAAATATGAATAAATATGTAAAAATGCATGAAAGCATTACTGCCCCTATTTCCTATTTTAATTGTAATTATATATATTTATTTTTATCTACGAGCCGGAAATGTCAGATTGGATTTCATGAATCTGGTCACCTTAGTGTTGCAATACTTGGGTCACAATAAAATATCTTCACAACATTGCAATATCACTATATATTGCAATGTTTTTCCCAGTTATCAAAATTAGTGTAGAGATAAAAAAGCAAGTTCTCTCCATATTTATCAGA
This sequence comes from Cyprinodon brontotheroides, assembly GCA_018398635.1. Classification (NCBI taxonomy): domain Eukaryota; kingdom Metazoa; phylum Chordata; class Actinopteri; order Cyprinodontiformes; family Cyprinodontidae; genus Cyprinodon; species Cyprinodon brontotheroides. Next base: position 8,694,477 of record JAGKQL010000036.1, read on the forward strand.
AGATGTTGATCATTCAGTTATTTTGGTATCCATGTTGTTTGGGGTCTGAGCCAGTCCATGTCTTCCACGTTGACGGCCTCAACTACAGAGATGGTGCCGCGCCGCACACCTAAAAGGCTCCATGGCGCCCTCTGCCAGAGTGGCGGTGCAGAGGTTGCCCAGTGTTTTTTTTTTTAAATCAATACTAGGAACTGAAAGATCAATTTTGTAATAATCAGCTGTTTGATCCACATCTGCTTTTATTTTATATTGATACATTTCGCCTGAAAAGCACGTCGCTTTGATTCAATGACATAAAGACACAAAATATATAACTGGATGCTGTTCAGTGTTGATGATGCTCTGTGTATAAACATCAAACATTTAATAAACTATTTCCCTTTAAAAAACATCTATAAATAAGTAAAGATTTCATAAATTAGGTAAATTAACTGTCAATTTGAGCAGGTAAATAAGGATGAATAAGTTTTTTTATTCCTAAAATAACTTTATTAGATAATATGCATTTGAAATAAGACAATCCCAGCTGTTTTTTCTTATTTTAAATGTAAATTGTTCCATTGGCAACAGGTCTCACTTTCCTCCTCAATTCAAGAAAAATGCACTTGGATTGAAATTTTTTGCAATGTTGCAACATTAACATATTCAGGGACTAAGCTGAGAGTTTTCAGGGTAACAGCAGGTAGTACGGCTCCATATTGGCTGTTATCTATAGAAAATGGCAGCTTGTTTGTTTGTTTTTCCCTGAGCTGCTTGACATTTTGTCACAGGATGACAAATTTCACTGCTCCGTATTTCATCCATGCAGGCTGATTCATCATTTCATTCAGGGGTATCTGAATAAAAGAGGTTCCCTCGGACTCTTAAACAGACCGGCTGTGCCTCAGCTGGTCCCACCAAGGAGGACGGATCTGCAGGACTGAGCAGGATGTAACCCCCCCACTAACTTTAAAGCCCTTAAAGTCAACAAACTATTTTCTGGAAATCTTTAAAGAAACGACCCAACAAAGTGGAAAGAATCCAGTTCACTGACATTAAGACCAGTAAATCCACAGTGGGAGTCTCCACTAAAAATCATCTTAATCATGTTTTACAGCACTACCACCACACAACACCTAGAGAACATGGAGAGTAACTTCTATGTCTGAGAAACGTCCAACAGCCAAAGGTTGCAGCTCCTTACCTCTGACCACGGTGGTGACTCCCATGGAGGGCTGACCCAGGCTGGCCTTGGTTTCCCACTTGCCCTCATCTGGGTGGTACATTTCCACAGAGGCCAGTGGGGTCTGCTGCTGATTCATTCCTCCAAGCACCATCACCTGCCCCCCCAGAGCCACGGCCGAAGCCCCCGCCCGCGCAGTGGGGAGCGGGGGCAGCTGGCTCCACGTCTGGCTCTCCACGTCCAGGACTTCCACGCTGTCCAGGGGTAAGCCCGTCTCGCTGCAGCCCCCCAGCACGTAGAGCAGACCCTCGTGGTAGACGGGAGTGCAGTAGACACGGCGCTGCGACATGGGCGGGAACTGCTCCCACTGCAGGGACTTGACAGGACTCACCGCCATCTCCTGTACAGGCATGTCTTCAGGGCCGAGAGGAGGGGACACACCATCACACAGCCAGCCTGACAGGAGGATGGAGAAGACAGGAAGAGGGGGCGCAGCGAGGGGGAGCAAAGCAGAGGAGGAGAAACAAGCTGCAGGACAAACTTTGTCTGTTTTAGCTGAACTCCTGAGTTCACAGAGGATGAAGAGACGCCTGGAGAGAGCAGAAGAAGAGTCTCTGGCTTCCAGAGAAAAGCTTCTCTATTCCACCGACGCTTCCATCAGCACGCCATGACTGTGATACGCTGCTATGATGTGCTTCAGGAAGGTTCCCCAAATCCCCAAGATCTAGAAAACAGGTAATAAGATCAGGATCTGAGCTTCATTTGGCCTTTGATGACCCCAGAAAAAAACCCTTTCTGACAAAGTTTCATTCCTTTAAACGAAAGGAGTGATTCAGCTCCTCAGCAAAGGCTCCAACAATGAAAAATAAATCCTTCACAGCAGAAAAAAACCTCCAAATAAGCTCTATGAAGATTATTTAGCGCAGGCAGGTGTTTTCGTCGCCTTTCACTGACGTAGATCTCTGAATCATGCTGAAACACGGGGGCTTGTTGTGCATCGGTGCCTCATGGCTTCCTGGAGCAGATGAAACTCCCTGGAACCTGGAAGAAAAGAGGAAAGAGGAGCTCTGAGTGAGATGGAAACTAAAGGGAGAAAATGCAGCTTTGATCTATCAATTCTAGGTCTATGTGTGTGAGTTAAAAAATCTTTTTAATTGATGAGAGGTAAGATCAAAATGTTTTCGTGGGTGAAGCAGAGCTTGATGCCTGGTATTAGAATAGTGCTGCTTTGCATTTCTATGATAGATCAAATGTTTCAGGTAGCAGTCTGCTAATAAAAAGCACATAAATAAACCTTTTCATCAGACATTCTCTGTGTTACTGGATCAGGTAGAGAGGACTAATGCTCACAGTTTCTCATTTCTCTATATAAATCTGACTTTAGGGACTTTTTAAAAAAACATCCAGGGTTTTTCCCTTTAATTGATTTTCTTACAGCTCGGTAAATTTCAGGACGCTGACGGTACAATGTTAGCTTATTAATTCAGTTTTCCTTTATATGATGCTATAAACCCAGCATCATTTCATCCAAATGTTTATTTTGTTTCTGTGCAGGAATGTAGAACTGAAACAATTAATCAATTATTGAAATTCAACTAATTTAGTAATCGATTAATCATTAACTGGAGTATAGAGACGGTGACACTGATAAATATTTAGCTGAGGAGATTCTTTATGATGGAACCTTTGCTAGGAGCTAATCAAGCTAGATCTATAGATCTATAGATGGAGGAAGCATCTAAAGATCTCTAGATAGAGGAAGCATCTATAGATCTAAGCATCTATAGATGTATAGATAGAGGAGGCATCTATAGATCTAAGGATCTATAGATCTATAGATCTAAGCATCTATAGATCTATAGATGGAGG